>CM046376.1:6826402-7426402 GCA_025413485.1 Ficus microcarpa
TTAGAGAGACTAACTTAAATATCCCAATTTAATTAATCACAAAATTCTTCCTTATCTCATGCTCAAAAAATTATAATATTAGACATTTTGGGAGATAAATCCCTTGATCTTGGGGAATCTGTTAAGTCTCACGTGCATGTAGTGTGGTCTTTTCGTCAACTCGTCCTACAGTAAGCTCGGCAGCGAGCTAGCTCGTTTGTTAAGTCTTCGGAGGTGAGCTCATCCATAAGGTGAGCTCGACCGTGAGCTTGACTGTTCTTAGCCGGCCTCCGCCTAGCTCGGCAGTGGACCGCAATTTAGCTCTCCTCCCAAATTCAACTAAAGCTCTTAACAATTTGATTGTAGTAGATACCTTACTTCTAAAGCTCTTACAAATATCATTGTAGTATGCAAAGGTTTTTGAAAGTCAATACATTGTAAATAAATAATCAAATCCTTTATTAGGGTAAACAAATACTTTATTCAAATGATATTTATAATAATAAGTATCTTAATTCTTCCCACATATTTTATCAAAATGCTTTCTTTTTACTCCGTGCGTTCAAGAATGTCTTTCTTTTGGACAAAATTTAGTCAAATTTTAAGATTCGAAAATAATGTTTTAGCCACTAGATTGACCAAATTGATAAAATATAGTGTTTAATTGTTAAAATGGCATTTTCATATTTTAAGTCCTATCAAATTTTGTCAAAGCGAGGTTTTTAACGTGAAATTAAAAATACAGAAGGATGATTGTTTGTTTAATATTTGATAAAAACACACCAAAAAAAAAAAAAAAAAAATCAGCAGTTTTGGAAAAGTATTAAACAAATACTTTATAATTGGTAGTTTATATGTAACATGAAATTATGAAGTACTGTTTTTTATTAGTTTCTATCAAACATTTGCATTACGTAATTCTAGTATGACAATGTGATATAGTTTTAACTTGTGAAAAAAGTCTCCCTTAAAACACACTTCTTTTTTGTTTGTTTGTGGATGAAGAGGACTGTGAGATAGGTAGGAAAGAGGGGAACATAACTCTCCTTCCTACGCAATAGTCTTGATTTGTTATTTTGTGTCCTTGAAAGGTGTATTTATAGGCTTAGTGTCGTTCAGATATATACGCAAAAGCCTCTTCCATTCACACCTCAAATCTTGATCCTTAATTTGTTTTGTTTACTCTGCTTGGTGTGTGTGTGTGTGTATAAACGCACACACATATGAAATTTTGTGCCTGATTTATTTATTATGTACACATGATTTATTGGTCTATTGATTTTAATTTTTTGTTGAAGTACAGTGTATGTGTTTCAATAATCAAAATGCACCAAAAACATTTGTTTCAAGGACAGGAGAAAATGAGACAACTCAAATGGCATTTTGATATCTTAATTGGTAATAATCACTATAATTACGGAATATATATATATATATAAATATTATTACAGTGAAAAAAAAAAAAAAGAAACAATAAAAAAATTAATGTTATCTTAGACATAGCCTCCATTTGGTATTACGATTTGAGTTAAGATTTTTAAGTTGAATTGAAGATAAGTTAAGTTGAAAGCTAGAGTTGAGCATTTGGTAGAAAGTTTAAGTTGAAAAATTAAACTTGAGTTGAGTGTTTAGATGTAAAAATTGAGTTGTATCGGAAAATGTAATTGATTAGAATTGTATTATATATTGGAAATTAGTAATTTTTTTTTACATCTTAATTTAGTTCCTATTTGTAGAATAATTATTACTGTAGTTCATAAAAAAATATTTTTAGTTGGGTTATTTTTATATGGCTCGCAATTTAAGAGGATTTTATCCCATTTTATCGTTTTCACCCCCTTGTAGGTTGTGAAGGGAAAAATAGAAAAATTAAAATAATATGAAATAATATAAAAACACACATCAACACATACATCAAATTATTTACAATCTTTTTTGTGTAGCCATAAAATACAACAACAAGAATTACATAGTTGCTAACTAAAAGTGCTAATAAAAAAATGAAATTATCCCCCTAATCTACGTTAAACAGATAAAAATGGTCTTGATTTCAAGTGGATTTATACCATGGAAATTATTGATATCTGTCCCACATATCATCAGCCAAAACTTCTCTCAGCCGATTCATTGTACCCCTCTTTGATGCATCTTGCTGCCTTCCCGTACTTGGACCTGCATCATTGGCCTCATTGCCAACACGACATCCGTTTTAACATCAATATTTCTACCTACAGGCATATCATCTGCAGCATACTCTTCAAGAATAGAATCCCTAACCTGTACCATCCTTAAAAAATTATGAACAATCACACACACTATTGGGATCATTACTTGTTTTTTCATGGGATAATTATTGATGCCTTTAAGTATTTTAAATCTGGCCTTCGATATACTAAAAGTTCGCTCAATGTAATTCCGTATAGATGAGTGCGTGTAGTTAAATACTTCTCTCTGGGTGCCCAGTCTGACGCGACATTTTCGATATTTAGGTAAATAATACGTCTTTCATCCACTACATAAAATTTTCCTATAAAGTAGTCATCGCATTATCAAAACTATTTTATAATTACTTGATTATTTATAAATAGTCATATAATCTTACAGAGGATCATACTAGGTGGCAATATTAGGAATCCATGAAATACTATTGTCTCTTCCAGCATTCTTACATCATGATAAGATCTCTCATAGCCAGCCAATATATATGTAAACTTCATATTCAATGAGCATGCGACCAATACATTCTGTGAGTTCATACCTTTTTTATTAATCCATACTTCAGAATTATCCTTGCATGGCACACATGGTACGTGTGTTCCATTTATAGCGCCAATACAATTCTGCATAATGAAGGAAAAATGTAGATTATGGTGAATAATGCATTAATAACACGTGTTAAATCACAAAAATTTAATTTGCCATTTCTCTAGAATCATGAAGATGAACATTTAATGCGATGACATCTATTACTTACATGAAACCAAGGCCTATATTTGTAAGAATGTTCCTTAATCACAAGTTGAACCTCTGTGTAGTCAGGTGGTCTGATGAACTCGTCTTTCAAAGCATAAATAGCTCTCAACACTTTAAACAACCAACAAGAAGTTGTCTCTCTAGAATGCTAGAACAGATAAGAAATGTGCATATTCGTTGCACCTTAGGAACAAATGGATAAAAAAATGAACAATTGCTCGTCGATATTCATGATACAAGTCAACCTCAATAATTTCCTACTACCTAATACGTGACTTAGTACTTTGGATGTATCTGATTTCATATTGATCAAATCTTGAATAATTTCTTCATGTCCATGTATTATCTCTTCCACATGTATGCTACCAGTTAGTCTTGAATTATGCATTGGTTGTGGATCTCTTTGTCTGTTATGCCTACTAGCAGTTACGGCAACGACGACCATCACAAGAAAATCGTCATCGTCGCTTAGCTCTTTTTTTAAGGATCGGTCATCTTCTTCATGCTCAGATGCCGAACTAAATTGATTCATATTGAGAATTGATTGACAACACAAATTTGGTTGTGTACCTGTTTTAAATCAATTGTTTACAAACCATATTTAATTAGTCCCTTTACAATTAAACTAAATGTCCAACTAATCATTTCAAAGCCGTGATAAACTAATTTTGTTTTCACAAATGCTAAAAAACATAACATTAAATAAACAAACATTCTTCAGTTAATCGGTAAAATCACATAACCAACAACATAAGAAAGTGCAAACATGACTGACATAAATAAAGAAACATAATCCAATAAAAATTGAACAGAACCAATGTTATGTCTATAAAAAAAATAAACATTACCAAAAAAATTTAATTAAAAACTCAATTGTCATATGGTGACTAAGATTTAACAACAGACACAATAATGTCTCACCTATCTTGATCAGGAAACTAATGGAAGGTAAGTTGCACCTGTGGATGAGCCTCAAAATAGTGCCACATAATCGTTTGCTTATTAAGTGGAATACCTATCTCGGTCATAATATTCATGCAAGTGATCTGGTTGGCTTGATTGTTCATTACTGGTACCTGATTGAAAGCAACCACGGAAATGACTAACTATTTCTTGCAAAGTCAAGTAAGTCATCTCGTCCGTTGTCTCTCTTTGCTTTCTCTTACTAGAACTACCCCTAGATTGTGACGGCCCAACTTCGACGCCCGCTCTTCTGTTGACGCCCTGCCGCCCACCATTGGTCAGAGTTAGTTCCTCATCTAAAACCAATTAGGTTCCAAAGTTGTCCATAGATATTTCAGCCTCGACGTATGGATTACTACCATCTCGCGTCATAACTGATCCGAATCCCGAGGCACCTGTAGCATGGTTTTTTTTTTCGAAAACGTTGTAATACAACTCCTTGTTGCGAAGTCCCTCATGTTAGATATGATTGCACTCCTTGTGAACCTGCAAATGAAATTTTATCAACATCCTCGTCTATAAGTCGCGTGCTTAAACAATTAAATTAGCAGGTCACAGTTAGATAATGCAATTACTTGGATAAAGCTTTGCCAAGCATCATCTGAGCAAATGACTCTATAGGTCGACGGATCATATCCAAACCCGGTCTATACTTGCAATGTCTTCCATCCCTTATATATTTTCTTCATCCTCTTTTTTTTTTTTTTTGATATAATGTTAATCTATAGGCAAGTACTTCACTGTTTTCAGAATTAAATTGAAAAGGCCCATTCAAGAATTTGAATGGAATGATGTTTACCATCACTATAAAACAAAAACTCATCCAATTTTTGAAGGAATTTTGTTTCCTTAGCGCGATCCCAAAAGTATGTCTCACCCGATGATTTGCAAGGCATTTTCTTAAGAAATCGAAAAGCAAAACAAGAAAACAGACTTTATAATTGTAACATGAAGAGGAAAATTTGGCTCAGTATAAAGTAATTGACATATTTCATCTGAAGCATGTCAAAGACTCGATACAAACGCAGCTACCAAGGCATATAAACCACGGGTTAAGGGTTAAACAAGTTCATGACAACTAAAACCAACTAGTCAGCCCCTTAACAACTAAAATGGGGTCATATACTGATAATTGACAATATATATCAGAGTCATGACTCGCCAGTTAGATAAAATTACAATCTATGCTAATGGGTTTTTACATCATAGCCAAACGACGGGAAAAATGCACATAATAAAACCTGTAAAAAAAATCAGGCCCTAGTGTATCAATTGCAACATAGCTAAGTCTACAAATCAAGCGAGGAAAAATAAACAAATTCAGGAGGGTGTCACCTAGACAAATTAACACAACCCTTATTCAAAAAATATGATTTTCCAAATCATTGAATCATGAAGCAACAACAACAACACCAGCCAGGGGTCCATTTTTCTCATGGAAAACCAAAAAAATGAATGAAACATATTGTAGGATCTGGTCAGCAACGAAAGGAACTTACCAAAAAAAAAAAATTTTGAACAAAGTAACTCCCTAACCGAAGACTCAAAAACAGAACATGTAAAGGACGTAGAAACATAACTGCGAGAGGTAACCAAAAACCCCGAAAACTTGATGCTTGATATTCGGAAATGTAACATAGTCACAAAAACTCAATGCAAATGGAAAATTTGAAATTGGAGATGGCAAATCACATTTAAACAAATGATGTATATATTTGCTAATATTAGGCAGACAATAAACTGATTTTTTAATTGAAACAACAATGCCATCTATAACTAGCCACTGCACCTAATTAAAGGACAAAAGAAGAAGATTCAACATTGATGTGTTACATTAACCACTCTCTTAGCAAAGACATAGAACCAGAGCATTCAAACATGACAACATATATGACCAACTATACAACACACAGCCAACCAACAAGCCATAAACACTAACTGGCGGATGCAAAGCTTGAGTGAAATGTAAATGCTAATGTACTCTATCAAATAACAGCAATACGGATATTTCAACTAAACCAAGACCACAGAAACAAAATAAAAAAAAATTAACAAAAACTCCACGCAAATCTAGTTTCAAATGCACAAACACATATGACATTGTATACAATTTATTTCAGAAATAAGTGAAGAAGTTATAATAGGGTTACCGAGTTTAAGCCAGAGGATGAGTATACAATGGTTGATGGGGAATCAGGGCCGGAAGCAACGGCTCGGGGAATTGATTTCCGAACTCGGAAATAGTGGGTAATGATCCCTCTAGTTTGAGTTTGCTTCGTAGACCCTAGTCGATACCGCATCTATCACCGGCAATACCTAATCCATGAATTTGTTGAACAGCCCCAATGGTGTTGCAAATTTCCCGTCTTTCTTAGAATAAAAGCCCAAAGTAGAAAAACCCTAGAAACAAAATTAGGGAGTTTGGGTTTTAGAAAAGGGTGAGTTAAAGTCCGATGGGTTCCAATGGGTGAGAGAAGGGGAATGATTTCGAATTTACCGAGTTAGATAAAGGAAAGCAAAAACCCTAAAATATATACACCCCAGAATCCACCGAAGGGAAAAGATGAAGGTGATTAGGGTTGAAGAATGTAGCTTACATAGGAATTCGACTCTTGAGAAAATACTACACACAGTCGGAGTCAGTGGTCTCAGGAAATCGAATATATTTGATTCGAAAACCTAGAACACAGAAAGGAAGAAAGGGGATCGCCACTGAAGCAGTATATGGGAGAGAGGAAGGTGCATAGTAAATGAAGGCACCAAAGCAACAGATGGGCGAAGAGCAGGAGCACAATAAACATAGCTTTGTTTACAGTGCAACGGTCCACATGTGTGTTGAGAGTGACATGGGTTAACAAATGAAAAAAGTTCAGTTTGAACTCAAATTTTTGAGTCCCAATTAATTCACCAAACAAGGCCATAGTTTATTTTATCGATGCTAAGATATGTTAAATAGAATGAGAGAAAATAAAAACAAGCCAATGATAACTCAACTAGATAAGAAAAATGAGGAATAAGTAAGAGGTTATTTTTATGTTGTTTAGTCTGAAATTCCTTTAATAATCTCTGCAATCTATGAGAGATCAAAATCAGATTGTTTTGGAGGATTTGGAGTTGATTATCCCTCTCCCCTAATCCATTCATTTATCTTTTCTGATCTTTTATCAAACAATCATAAATATAATAATTCTTCCACTAATCCCTCCACCTCCTTTATTCTTTCCACTTTTTTTTTTCTCCTACCAAACACTCTCTTAGGGAAGAAATCACTCAAAAAAATTAAAAAAGAAAAGAAAATCTTTAATCCACAATAATCTTCATATAATGAGAAATTGAAGTTGAAGTTAATAGATGTCATAAATATTGTCTCGCAAACAGTTGAATTGAGCTGCAATGTCGACAACTCTAGCATTTGATCATCAGAACATGCAAGATTTGAAATAAGATTACTAATATCTTTTACTCCTTTTTATTATATTTTATTTTCCTTTGAAATTATAAGTTGTAAAGAAAGATTGACTCATATTTGGCGTGACTCTATCATGACAAATGATGAAAAAAGGACAACTCATGTACATATGTTGCATGTGAGCTCAATAATTGTCACAAGAGAAAAAGCCTCTCTACTGCTTACAGGTACATATGGGACGTATATATGTGTGTGTATGTATTGTTATCAACTATGTTTAGTTTGGATAGAGCTTTAAACTTTTTTTTTTTTATACTTATTTTTATTTTTTAAGCTATATATATATATATATATGTACAACAAATTTCATAAACCCTTTTGAAAATTTAAAAATGTGATCTTTATATCTTTAAATTGCATAAAACCCCACCTAAAATTTTTAAATTCAATTTTTAACTACAATTATAATAATTTATAGTTATCGAGGTTAAATAATTTTTTATTATAGTTATCAATCCTTAATAAATAAATAAAAATTTTGTCTTCGCCACTGTTAAATAGCACTTGTATATCTTGAGAGTTACATCCATTAATATGAAATGGTTATTGCAAAATATTAAAAAAGTGATTTGAAAAACCCACGATAAATTTGATTTAATTTGACCTTACCTAATACGTGGAATACACAGGTATATATTGGACGTAAAAGATGAGTATAAAAACAGTTTTAAAATAGGAGAACTAACTTCAAGGGAAAAAATATATAGATAAAAGGACAAGAGGATCTTTAAAGATAATAATATGTAGAGAGAACAGTACAGGAGAAATTGAAAAAACTCCAATTTTCTGGCAATTACACACATGCGTGTGTGTGTGTATATGTAACATGTATGTATATAATAATCTTTATTTGGAAATTATAATAATTAAAACATAGTAAAAATAAATAAAAGAATATTCATATGTAACATTATTGGCAACTTGGTCGTTGATGAAATTATTGATTGACTCCACCAATTATATAGTTGAATTTCTTATAAAAACTCTTCATTAAATAGACAAAATACTGCGCCAGAAACTACATAACGCCACACATGAAACATCTTTTCTTCTTTCATTTGTTTTTGTCCCCTTGTGGGAGAAAAAGGGTTAACGCCTAATACATATATGACCCTTCTAAATATTAAAACAAATATATATATATATATATATATATATATAAAAGTAGCTAGTTCTTCCATGAAAAAAGGTCCACTGAATAGGGAATAACAAATAAATTAGTGACATATTGCAAAGACGTTGGATGACTATACATATATGTATGAAATATTTATTAGCATTGATGACTAGTCGCTCAAATTTTTAATTTTGATAATTTTCTTCTAAGCATTCTAAATTGTTTTAAGACATCCTATATGACTTAACTTTAATTCAGTTAAATTGGTCATGTATGTTGCATAAGAAGATGGAAATCTTTATTTCCGATCTAAATTTCCAAATCCAAAATCTGATGCAAATGTTTGAAATTCAAATATTCAATTTAATGTGAAATCAACTTCAAATAGCATATTTTAATTATTTAAGAAGTTCAGAAGAAAAATAATCATAATTAAAAATTTAAAATACAAGTTGTTAAAAGAATGATAAATTAGAAAGCGATAATGATATATACTGTCTATATAATATATATTATCTACTTACATATTTTTTTCAATCATTATTATAATGTGAGCGTCTCAAATAGTCAGCTAATCCATTCATTTTTTTTTTTAATTCAAGACGACACAATAATAATTTCTTGGATAAACAATGGAAAGCAAAAAAAAATTAGACAACATCATGTTTGATAAGAAAAGTACTAACGGCACGCCTTATTTCTTAAATCAATTATTATCACTGTCAAATATGGCTTGCCCAGATGACAATTTTGACAAAACTAAAGAGTGCGTGTGACGCTCGGTATATTCGTGAAAATTCTTACATAAATTTATCACTAAAAAAAAATATTTATGTCCCATTCGTAGAGGAATATAATTTCTTTTAAGCCTTTGATCACGGGCTTAGTTAGTTTTAATTAATTAATCAAGTGGTTTTGTTAATAAATGTATCTGAAAGCCCTTGGTCATTTCATTGACAAGAATGTTATCCTAACTATCCTAATTATTTAGCTTGCTCTTTTTTTTTGTTTTTTTTGAACCCCTCTTTTTGGGATTATCCACCACATTATTATAACCGTGATGGGGATCCTTTTCAAGCTTTTTCTTGGTAAATTGTTCATGCGGACCATAATTTTTTTTTAGGAATTTGCGATGGCGACTTAGATTTTTTGCTTTTGTTAATAAAAGGAACTATTTGCTTATTTTTAAAGAGTTCATAGAGCTTTTAACTAAGAAAGAAAGGTTAGGGACTAAACCTTAATTTGTAAAATAAAATTAAAAAAAAAAAAGGTATCATATGAACAATTTATCCCCACTTTATAAATAAGCGAAAATTATTAAAAAGAACAGGGGAAAAAAAAAACTTTACAAAAGCAAAGTCCAAAAAACAAGAAGGAAAATCATTTTCTCATTACTTTCTTTCCTGTAAATTTTTCCCCAAAATTCAGTAATAATTTTAATATATTTCTGAGCAATTATACGACTTGATTCTTTCTTTCTGAGCAATTTCTCCTTTTCCAGATTCTTTTTATTCTTTCTTATCTCCTGAGCTAGCTAGCTCTTTGATTTTTTGTTCCTCATATGTTATTATTTGAAGTTAACTATTCAAAGAAAAAAGTTCCATAACTACCATATGTTGTTGTTAAGGTACTTTTGAACAAGTGGGGCTTCTATTATTGGCGTGATGTTACTTTCATTGTCCATCGCCAGTTGCTTGGAGTTGTTGCTATTGATTTAAAATTAAATTTTCTATTAAATTGTTGGAAAATTGTGGTTATAATATTTTGACCATATGCACTACCGTTATTTATGCTAATCATTAGAAAAATGTTATTCATTTACCATAGAAGATATCAGTAATTTCTTTCCCTTTTTTTTTTTTCGTTAAATCTGTGGAAATGTAAACAAACGATACTTTTTGGGAAGGTAATCATATGACGGATAAGGTTATTCCTACTCCATAGAGATTCGTAAGAATATAGTAGGATTTTTTTTATAGATTTTATATAATTAGCCAACTTCTAGTAAATATGTACTCTTTTCCTTTTTTTTTTTTTTTCACCCCCTAGGGCTCTAATAGAGAGTTCTAAATGAGGCATATTTGAAATTATTATTCTAGGTGTGAGTTTCAACTTATTTCTTTAAGTCTGGTCTCCACCTTCTCGAAAAAGAATACAGTTTCTTTTTTTACTTGCATTTTCCTTTGAATGGAAAAATGATGTGGATATATGCTAAAAAAAATCGACTTAGTCGGATGTTTTGGTACATGACCTATTTATCACAATTATTTATTTAAAAAATAAATAAGTAATGACTTATTATTCTCTGTATTATTACTTTTAAGGGAACATGTCATACATTATAGCTTTTCTTGTTATTGAAAAATAATATGTTTATATAAATAATGTGTAAAGGTTAAAATAACTGACAAACAGTTGGGAAAATTAAGCTATATTTTTTTGGTAGAAAAAATTAAACTATATTTAAAGATAAGGACTAAATAGGTTGTGTATTCGATATTATCTTCTATTAAAAAAGATATATACACCTTTTGACCCCTCAGACTCAGAGCAGATTGTGGGCAATTGAATTTGGTATCCATAGATAAATGTGAAACATTAATCAGTAGTCAATTTGCTTCTGCTTCTTTTTAGAGGCATTTATTAATAACGTTCTCTTTGTCCCTTTCAACACATGGTCAATCTTATGTCTTGTTGGAAGACACGAACTTCCGTCAATAGTAATTGCACAATTATATATGGCTCAATCATCAAAGTGAACCACCACCGAAAATGATGATATAATGATTAAAATGTCTTATGTGTGATCTTCATTTTTATCAGGTTAAAAATTCGAATTAAGCATTGTGTGTCAGAATTTATTTTTAGTGTAAATAATAAGTTTGATAGACTCGATGAATTTTAATATGCTAGCTTATTACGAAATTTCAAAACCAAACTCACTCCTATAACAAAGAACACCATTCAGCACTTTTTAATGGCCAAAAAAAAAAAAATCAAAGTGAGCCAAGGAGTTAGGAATTTTGCACAAGAAAAACTTGATAATCATTAATCACACTTCTTCATTTTAAAAAAATATCAGAAAAAGATAAATTATAATAAACCAGTTGACTATATAAATATATATTTTTTTCTTGAAAATGTTTATACACATATAACATGAAGGCATGAATGAGTAAGTACTACTTTTATTGGAAGAAGAAACCAACTTGACAACTCAAACCAATTATAATTCCCAAATTTGAGGACACATCGGTGAACTAATCAAATTGAAACTGTCTTACAAGACACAAACACATGAATCCCACATTAGTCTTTATATTAATATCTCTATTGTATTGCATATTATTGGAACCGCCACAATTATTTCTACAAATTAAACCTAGAATGTCAAACCCATTTATTCTTAATAAGGTCGTAAAATATATATATATATATTTTTAAAAGTCATTTATATATATATTTTTAAAAATCATTTATATATACACCACATGGAATTTAGATCAACTTTGACAGTTTCATGCGACCCTTTAATGGGCAAAAGGTCATCTAGCTTATGTGTAAATATGTGCATACTTATATGTGTACTTTACACATTTGCCACTAAACTTTTAAGCTCTGAATTTTTAATTTCGACAATTTACCCTCTAACTTACTAAAGTATGTAGTATTAGTACGTCCCATTTTAATGATAGTCATTCTAAATTGGTGTCAAAAAAGTATATTCGACCAAATATTTCTCCAACCGAAACACAAATTTATGAATTCTCCAATTCTCAATCCCCAATTCAACAAGAATTTAGAATAAAATTGGTTACATTGGATATGTTACAACAATTAAACAAGTTGAATGGATAAATTATTGAAATTCAAAATTCAAAAGGTAAGTTGTTATATACATACATATACATATATGTGTGTGTGTAGAAATTATGAGAAGACAACGTCCTTTATCTCGGCGAGTCTTACGCATGATGAAGGTGCGCGGCGCGCGGCTAAATTACTCACAAAAAGCGGTGGGCAAATTAATAATAATAATACCAAGAGAGTGGATATACTACACAGCTTGTGTCCCACAACCTAACATGTCAACATGTGATGGTGTTTAATGAAGAAAACCCCTTGTAAGTATATCAAAGCATATATATATATATATACACACATATATATTAGTTCTATATTACACCTACCCCTTGGCCCCATTCCCTTTCGGCCTTTGGGGCCTTTCTTCTTTTCCTAGAGGTTCCAATCCATTCACTTGGGTTTTCATGTCATGAAAGGACTGTTTAATTGTAAGGACAAGTTTGGCAGTATATATTACTATATAGTACTATTATGTGCATTGTACATCATATATACGTGTGTGTGTATTGTATACGTGTGTGTGGATCACCCACTTATATTTCAAAATAATAAAATGAAAGATGTACTGGAAATTATTGTTCATGTACTAGCATTTTTCTTGAAACATTTTGGGTCATGCTTCCACCCCTAGATTTATCCTTCTTGTCTACCAACATATATGTGGGAACAACCACTTTTACCCTAACTAATTAATCGTCCTTTTTATTGCTTTTTTTTTCTTTTCCCTTTTTGCTTAATGAATTGGATTGGTCTATCTAACAGATCATCATAATCAAATTAAGATGTTGGGATTATGTAATAGATTATCACGTCAATTAATAATAAAAAATAATATTATTAACGAAAAAATGACAAGTTACGTAACAGTTGATCATCAAAATATTGAGATTAAAGTTGAGATTTCTAATACTAATACTCTTATGTGTTTTAAATATTCGTGAGTATGGGTTCAATGTAGATCATTTGTATATGTATGGTTAAATAAACATTGAAACATAATAAGCTATGATCAAGCATATATATATGTTTGCCTTTCAAGCATAAAATTAAGAAGAAATTTTACTTTCACGTTAAGCGTATTTGTAATTAAATAGCTAACAATGTCTTTAATTGATCATGAATGACTGAGTTTTTCATTATAGTATATATTAATTAAGTACAGTTTCAGGCAAAATAAAAACAAAAACAAAAACAAAAAAAGGCATTTTGGTTTAGTTGATGAGAGAAAATGCCTTGGAAATACTACTATCTCCTCATGTGAATCTACATATAGGGGAGAGCAGGACTAATAATATTTGAAGATAGTTACATACATGCATTTTTTTAAGTAATGAAAAATAAGAAAATGCTCTCGTGTTGCTAGCTGACTAAGCAGCCGACTAAGCATATGAGTTGGAATTACAAGTCTAATATATATATGAGAAACACAAAAAATAAAAAAAATAAAGACCACCGATAATATTAAACATCACCTAATAAATGTGGGTAACACTATATATATAAGATTATAAATGGAGTCCATCTATTATTAGAATTAGTGTTTTAACACCAATGTTACCCTCAAACATTTTTCAAGAAAGACACCTACAGATATATATATATATATATATATGTATATATCTGTATTTATAAGGGATAATTAAAAAAATATCTCAAGTATATTACGTAAGCACTCGAGTTTGTGTCCCTCTAATTTACAAATCACATCAAAATCCTCCATATTGTAAGAATAGAAACGGTCGAAGAAATAACAAACTTTACCTTTGTTAGCAGTTAACTGTCTGTTGAACTAAACGAAGTGTTGAAAAACCAATAATTAATAAATCTTACCCCAAGCTTCCTTTTTGCTTTCTTCTTGTGCGTTGGTAACTAGCCTTGACTTGATCATCTTTTATAGATAGAGAGAAATACTTAAAACAAATTAACTAAATGTTGTTTGTATGTAAAGATGATGTGGTTAATTTGTTTTGGAGTTGGGTTGAGGAGTTCACATGCGATGATCAGGTCAAAACATGCCTTTTCCGAATTACCTTTCAACAAGGTGAAATTAGGGGAAAAGAGGAGTATGATATACATAATTTATATATATATATATATATGCAAGAAGTTGTCAATGTCTAGCTAGATTTGTGATTTTAATATTGTTAGATTGTCCCTGCAAAAATAATATAAATACACACACTTCCAATAGCATACTAGTTCCACGATATAACATAAAATTAATGATGTATAACATTAAGAGGGTGTTTGGTAAATGAGTTGAATTTGAGTTGAGTTGAAATTTTAAAGTTTGAGTTGAATTGACTTTTTAAAAAGTAGTTATAAACTTTGTTGATTTTTTGGGAAAAAAAAAAACAAAAACAAAAATTGAGAAGAAAAAGTACAGTTTAATTGGAGTGGAACTTTGTTACCAAACACCCCCTAAGATTATTGTTGATACTTATTATTTGTATTGGCAGCTATAAATGATATTGTATTGTGTATCAAATTATATTTAAATCAATAGTAGTTACATATACTTACATAGAAAGTTACATTTATTAGATTATAATCGTTGCACTGAAAAGCATATATATTTATGAAGATAATATATATATACATATATATATATATGACTAGAAAAGGTTAAATAGAAAATCGCGAATAATATCTCTAGTACAAGACGGTAGTTAACATATGCACGTCATTGGGGGCAAGAGGGGTAGGAATGTTTGCCATGTTGGTGAGTTTTATATGGCTATGTGATCTTAGTAGGTTTTGACCCATATGAGGACCCGTTTATTACAACTTTCGTTTGTTTTTTTTGTTTTTTTGTTTTCTTGTTTTTTTGTTTTTTTTTTTGTTTCAATCCAAAAAAAAAAAAAAAAAAAAAAAGAGAAGTCGAAATTATATTTGTTTTAGTAAGAATTTGAAACCATATAATTTTGAAAAATCTTGGCCTGTTAAAATGATTTTTTATTCTTTAATAAGCAATGAAAAGGTTATAAATAAAATTTATAATGTCTTATTAAAACTTCAGTATTCTAAAGTTTTTTTTTTTTTTTTTAGCAATAGTATTACTTTAAGGGTAGCCTGTACTGATTCTTATGACTAGTGATTTGTAAATCCAAACTTTAATTCACAAATCGCAGGTTTGATTGCCTTCTCCCAACTATAGATTTTCATAAAAGCCAAAGCTTTGAATAAATAATTACTTTTTTTTCCTCTTAATTAATCTTTTAATCTTCGGTTTTCAATTATGGAGTTTTTAACGAAACATATTTAAACTTTGCCAAACAAAGGTTCGTTTAAGTCATGACTTACTCCTTTGAGAACAACTTTCAGCTTTAGTCGTTTTTCCGCTTTTACTTTTGTCTTTTAGGGAGCTTATGTTTTCAAATCTATTCATTAGGCTAAACTTTTTTTTTTTTACTAATGATATTTAGGCTAGCTTAGGTTACACAAAATTATTATACAATAATCATGACTAGCAAATACATTGTAGAGCACTATATATAAATATATATATATGTATGTATGTGTAGAACTATATATATATATATATATAGGAATAGCACATGGGGAACAAACACATATATAGTAAAGAATTTGCAGTACTGTTGGACCAAATAATTTTCCACTTTGGGGTGGTACTCTTTTCAATCTTTCAATTATAGCTCTCTACAACATACCTGCAGATCAATTATCCACCCTATTCTGTCCCTCAATGCCTTTTTTTTCCCCCTTCTTTTGGTTTAAAAATAATGATTGGTACCATCTTACATATCTATCCTATTCATGTATCATTCTGGAAGTTTCGGAACCTATCAATAACATAGAAATGACCGAACTTAATTTTACTCTCCAAGAATCAGTACAATTTTCACTCATATCACTAGACATCCAATACATAACACATTGACTAAATAAAAATATTAAAGCAACGATACCGAATATCAAACCCTAGATGCATCCTAAAAGATATTAGAAAAAAAAAATATCATGGATTTTTCAATATGCTTTTTTTGGTTATCTTTAATATAGATATTATCGAAAATCTAAATGGGTTCTAGTTTTAGAATATCAATGATGAATGAATCAAAGCCAAAAGGAAAGTGACAAAAGCTCTATGTTCTTTAGAATCAAATATTGGCCTTTCTGTCTCGGTAGGATACTTTGAACAAGCTAAGGCTTCATGTTCATATATATTTTTATATATTTGTCTATATATATATATATATAAAGTTTCTAATTTTGTGGGGGAAAATATGGGAAATTAAAAGAAGACAGGATCCACTAACCAAGTGTACTGGTTTTGGTATTTTTCTTTGCCTACCTTTTTGTTAAAAAAAAAAAGGTATTTTTTCTCCATGCGTCACTTTCTCATCCATTTCTCTCTTATCTCCCAAGGGTCACGAATATTTTTTTTTTTAATTTTTTTGAAAGGAAAGGGTCATGAATTATATACAAGTAGTTAGAGCTAAATATAACTAGTGAGAAGTTTTCTTCTGGGCTCCACAAATATTCTGTTGTTTCATATGTGTTTTGGGAATCTACTCAAAAGGTCAACAGCTATTTTTTGGAGCTTTTATCTTTGCTCAAGTGTGAAGAAAAGTAGCCAGTTGGCAAAGAAGAATGGTTGGCACAAAAATGTCACCATTGCACTGATATTATTTGCAGCTTGGTACCACTAAAATCCTTTGAGGATCACATAATTTATTCTCATGATGCAATATATGCATCCTCAGAAGTAGATAAAGGCTGATCTTTTAAATTTCTTTTCTTTTTCTTTTTTTTTTCTCTCTTTTACAAAATATAATGGCAGATCTAAACAGAAAATTCAGCAAGTGTGTACACAATATTTTTAAAGAAAAATAAATAACATTGTTATATAGAAACTAAAAGGTAAAGTTTTTATAGGAACTATATGGAGATTTATAATTTTCAATGGGTGAAATAGAAAATCATAAAATTTTTGGAGTATATGAAAATAAAATTCAATGAGGTTTACAGCCATCGCTTGCCCACACCTAAATCCGCTCTTGATTTTATAGACAGTGAGAACCAGGCATTATTATGGAATAGCCACTAAGATAGTAGCCTAATGGCACATGTTCAAGTCTTATAAGAAGTATGCTTCGGACTATTTTCTGGCGACCAACTCAACGCATAAATATAATTATTGAATCATTATGGACTTGTTTGGTGAAACAGTACAACTCAAATTAAGCTATATTTTTTTATCTCAGTTTTTATCTTTTTCTGAAAAATTAACAAAAATTTTAATTAGTTTTTAATAAATCAACCAACTCAAATTTAAAAATTTCATTTTAAACCATTATACCAAAACGGATCCTTTTATTAGTTACTTAATTTGGCTACTTCCAATAAAAAGGACCTGATTGGATTGGATTACTTTTTAGAGATAAATTTTGTATCGTCTTACAACACTAATTTCCAAAAGTAGATATGATTTAGAAATGATACTCTAGTACAAATAGAACTGCAAATGGCAGAGGACTGTCAGTAGAGCCGAAGATATATATATGTATATATATATGTGTGTGTGTGTCATTATTTTAGAAATGAATGAGGTTCAGTAATTTTTTTACCCCTACACTTGTTCTGTCTGTTCATGATCACTACTTTCTGTTCTTTATTTATTTATTTTTTGGTCAATTACTTTCTGTTATTTGTAACATTTTAGAAAAATAAGCCAGAAATTACAATATCCGGACTACCCCTCAATTGCATTCTTAAAACCCGACTGAGATTCCAAGAAAGAAGAGTTTGTCAAAAAAAATACAATTTTGTAAAGTATAATTAACAAACTGACCTTTTTCCTGTTTTTACACTGAACTACCTATATGATCACGTCATGCAAAAATGGGAAATTTTTAAAAATTTTGAAGCCCTCTTTTACAATTAAGTGTATTTTACAAAGCACTCTTGGAAGAAATGTAACATATCATCTGTTCGGTTTTTTTGTTTTGTTATTTCTTTTACATAAATGTGCAACTCAAATATTAATTTATAAATTATGAATAATAATAAAAATTATTATAATTATAATAGTAATAGTAATTCCCTCAACATAACAATAATAATAATTTGAGCCGTTAAAAATATGGTTAGCAATCATATGAAAAAAGTTGAAAAGAATTTCAAAAGTTCCTTTTTTTTTTTTTTTTTTGTGTTCTTATTATTTCAAGGCTCGGATTTGAGTTGCTAAAAAGATGAGATGTATAACAAGCACCCCAAAAAAAATGATGAGATGTATAAGATAAATTCAAATTAAAATTAGTGCGACAACTTATCATAATCAAGAAAGGACTATTTACATAAAAATAAAGTTCATTTCCAAGAGAGAAAAAATTGCTAAACTTACATGATCAACAAATTTAGTGGATTAATATATCATTTTACAAGCCAAAAATGAAAACTAGACTCACATGATAAATCAAATTTGTATTCGCAACCACTTTTTGTTTCTTCGTATCTGTTTAGATCAAAGGTTAGATTTGATTTTTTACATTCCAACTGACTGTAAATTCAAATGTGTGTTTGAAAAAAAAAGACAAATTAATATAATATAGATTTTTAAAAAATAAAAATTTGAATTTGAATTTGAGTTTACTTATTCAGATAGTGATAACAAATATTGGTTTTGGTTTATGTCACCAGCCAAACATTGTCACGTTGGTTAAGGACAAATTAATATTTATCCAAGATTAGTGCTCACTATACCATACGCGCACCCACACACACGCATATATATATATATATATATATTGTATAATGACAACAGTTTGGTTCATACTGTAGTACCGAAATCTTGTACGGAATCCTTTTAGTGGAGGAAAATCACAAAAATTCCACAACTTTAAGGGACTTATTTTGAATTCTAATGGAACCATTGGGATCCACATGCACATAATTTTCCACTTCATGAAAAAAGGAAAAAAATTTTCTTTATTATTATTTTTTTTTATTTATATTTTGGTTGACTAACTCATTGCCTGGAAATGGAAGATCTAGATGGTGATAACTAAAGTTTTTGCATAGTGACAGGTAGGCCATTATCTGACTATATGGGTTGGACTTTTTTAACTACTTTTGGAATTTGTAATATTGGTCTTAAAGTGATTAAGAGAGCTGTATTTGTTTGACACTGACCCCCCCAATTTTGCCAAGACAGTCAAAAAAGAGCTCAAGAAAGTATGGTTTTCCAAGTTTGTTTTTCTTTTTTTAGTTGGGATAGTGCTTTGTGTGAGAGTCTTGGACTCAAAACTATAGTGTCAAATTAAAAAACGTCAAGTTGCATGGACAGGTGAAGTGACCAAGAACTAAAAGTAGGGAAGATCTACGATTACACGCATAATGTTAAGATAATCCATACTTGACTCCATTACGGGTCGTAGATGAATTCAAATTCTCATTTGAGATTCAATATATGTGTATGTGTGTATAAATATCCTTTCTTATCTAGCACCCTTACAAAACCATGTTTGTGATTTTATTTGTACATTATTGTAAAAACCAAGATTTTAATGCAACATTTTTCAATGACCCGTCATTACAATAGTAGTTCTAAATAGTAAGTTTTATGCAAATCAAGTAATTATAAAATGCTAAATAGAATGTTATGATTGTTAGACCTACTTGGCTACTAGACAAGAGATATATTCTAAAGATATAGTCTCCCATATATATATATATATATATATGTGTGTGTGTGTATGTATGTATCTGTATATACATATTAGGATTAATCAACCCTTTTGAGTATGGACACCCATAAACATTATCCAATGAAGAGAGAAGCTAATTTTCTGGTTTTGGTGTCAATATAGAGTGTCTTGTCGCATCCCACTTGCATGTAGTATAGAGGACCTACATACCACATGATTTTGTCGAATTGATTCAAACTCGTTTTATCATTTTCACTCTTTGTAATGTTTGCACGTTCTCCGTCAAGAAACTTAAGAGTCTATTTGGTATTGCTTTCTAAATGATGTTCTTAACTTCACAAGTCCAAAAATGGCTTTTGAATTTTGGATAGTTTTTTGAGTCTTTGACCTAGAGAAAAACAAGCCACCAAAAAATGCCTTGATTAAAAATAAAAATAAAATAAAATAAAATAAAATAAATAAATAAACTTCTACATAGACTTCATTAAAACACATACCAAGCTAAGATAATGGACAAATTTATTAGACAAGTAAATTTTAACTCTTAGAGTAACTTTTCAAACAATCTTATCTAACATTTTTGCGTCCACTCAAACAGCAATACCTAGTAAATTATGGGATTCCATATTTTCTTATGTTAGTAAAATGGACTAGATGCACCTTTTCAAAAGTATAGTATAGATTTACCTTAGTTTACTATCTTTTTTTTTTTTTTTTTTTTGGCTTGCTCATTAGAAATTGTAAATAACACTTTTGTACCATTAACAACTCTTAAAATGTGATTTCAAACAATAATTATCATAGCCAACAGAATTGTTATAAAAAAAAAAAAAAAGGAGGGAAAGGGTGGGGGGGGGGGGGGGGGGGAAGGCTATCCCAAAATGTTTAATATTGTTTAGAGAAACTAACGGGCCTATAACCATTTTATTTCAACTGACTACTTATGCACAAAAGAATCAAAGAAAGCCAAATTAAACCTCTTCAAAACTCGACACAAGAAATAAATTAGTAATGCAAATTCACATTTTTGCAAGATTATGAAAAAAAACTCACAATGTCACTTATATAAATGAGTTGGTCAAGCATTTCAAACAATACACAATAAATATCCTCCTTCCCAGAACCCACCCCACCATTCCCGGGCACCGCAAAATTGAAATCCGACGATGAAAGTTATGACTAGTGTGGTAAGCCCAACAACCAGTGATACTATCATCAGAGATTGCAGTATTCTAAATTTCTACGCGCTTCCTGTGACTGCCAAAGAATAGCGCATGACAATCAGCAAAACTCTGATATAATTTAAGAGTATGCAATCTATAATCAACAGTTAGCACAAAAAGTTAAAAGACAACTAAAAGAACGCGAAAAAGGAAAAACCTTTAGTAGGAGCTTCGTCTTGAGGTTTCATAGCAGGGAAGAACAGTACTTCCTGTCCCAAAAGTAAAAAAAATAGTGAGCAACTGTCAATGATGAAATCTTTTTAAATACGAAAAGAAAACGCAAACGGGCACGTGCAGAAACAAAGATAGACACACATGTAGAGAGAAAAGCACAAGCAAACCTTTATGTTTTGTGAATCAGTTAACAACATAGAAAGTCGATCAATGCCCAATCCCCAACCACCAGTGGGAGGCAACCCGTACTCAAGAGCCGTACAAAATGTCTCGTCCAAGGCCATTGCTTCATCGTCACCTGATTGCCGATCCTGGAACCCAAACCACACCTCTTTGAGGAAAAAGAAAGACAACTCATTCAACAACACACTACTGGAGACCCATGCAATACCTTCAGTTGTTCCGCGAAACGCTGTCGTTGTACCACAGGATCATTCAATTCAGTGTATGCATTGCAAACCTGAGCAGTTCAAGAATAAAAATAACCAGCCCTGTTAGAATCCCAAAAGTTTGAAATTTATAAACACAAAAAAAATATGAAATCAGAAGTTAGCAGAGTATACCTCACGCTTGTTGACAAACAACTCAAAACGTTCAGTCAGACCAGGTTTGGATCTGTGCCATTTTGCCAAAGGACTCATAATCTCCGGATGGTTAATGATGAAAGTCGGGTTGACACACAACTCTTCCAAAAAGTGCCCCACAAGCTGCACGCATAGAAGAGCACATCAATCTCAAATCATGTATTTTAGAAATCGATGAGCATCCCCTACTGATAAATAAGTATAGGCAGGCAGTGTTTGCGCTCAACAATACTGGGGACAAAATTTTCTTCAATACAAGCAATTTAACAAGGATCACATAAACACACAAACCCCCGACCTTCATGAATTACCACAATTCAGCCACCATCACCCACAAAAGTGAACATAAAAGTAGAATTACGAGGAACCAAATTGAAAAAAATGCCAAGCTACGGGTCGTGCCAAAGTTACCAACTCAAGTTTAAGGAAAAAAGGAAACAGAAAACTTGGGTCAAAACTCTCTTGGACCTTATCATCTGAAAGGAATCATTATAACACGTGAATTCCTTATTCCATGGATTTATGTTCATGCATTAGTTGGGCAGCAATCTATTGAGACAAAACATAAACCATCAAACACTGCCCACAGAATCCCTAACTAGTAACCACTCCAGTTAATCGGAGTCTCATCTCATCTTGAAGCTCTCGGGAGAAAAGGCACACTAAAACATAACTAAAACCAGTAATACCCTGATGCTGCTCAGTCTTTCAAAGTGAGTATTTCGATATATCAAGAAAGAAACTTAACCTTGTCCAACAAACGAGTTGTTGTCTCGGGAGGGGGACATTTGATCTCGTATTTTGCGCAAGCATCCCTCAGATATTTGTTAGCTTCATCACTTGAAAGGTCCTTTGGTATATTGAAATTCGCCACCTTCTCTAAATCCTCAATCATGTCAATCCTTCTGCAATATTTAAAGCCAAAAGATGGATGTCATTTTTATTTGCAAGTTTATTGCACACTTTAACAACCAGTAAATATATTACAAACCTGAAAGGGGGAGTGAAGTCGATCTCAATCGGATCCTTATCAAGCCCATTAGCGTGATACTTAATTTTATATCCACCTGTAAGTTCCTTGACCATCCCTAATTGAAATAAAACAATATTCAGCAAACAACTCTAGGTAGTCCAGGAGAACGAAAAAGAGAGGGAAAATCAGGTGGTGAAACAACACTTCTTTGTAATGACCAAAGTTCGGCTCTTACCACTCAACATCTTCTCAGTTATTTCCATCAAGTCATTGTAGTCCGCAAAAGCCATATAGAATTCGCAGGTCGTAAATTCAGGATTATGTGTTAAATCTATACCCTCATTCCTAAATTGTTTTCCAATCTCATAAACACGATCTAGTCCACCAACAACTAACTCCTTGAGATAAAGTTCAGGTGCAATTCGCATGTAAAGCGTCATGTTAAGCTCATTGTGATGGGTCACAAAAGGACGGGCAGCTGCTCCACCAGCAATCATGTTCATCATTGGAGTTTCAACCTGGGAGGAAATTTTTCACGAAAAGAAAAAAGGAACAAAAAATGTTAATTGTGTTTAATAAAAAAGCTGAAGCTTAAGACATCAAGAGCAGATGTGAATAAAACCCAGGTGTGACCGAAACTAACCTCCAAGAAATCAAGGTCATCAAGAAACTTCCTAATGTATGTAACGATCTTCGACCTGGTCTTGAATACTTGTCGAACCTCAGAGTTCAACATCAAGTCCAGATAACGTTGGCGATATCGAGTTTCCTAGTAAGAATTTCACAATATAAAAAAAAATTAAAACCTAATACTAAAAACTATAACAGGCAAATAGATTAGTAGAAATAGAGTGGCAGACTACTCCCATTATCACTGCTTCGTAAAGTAAATGAGAAAAAAAAAACTAATTTATTAAACATTTAACCGAACCAGTATACAAAGAGACAGTACGCGAGCCAATAAGAAAATAAATGAGTAAATAAAACATAGGTGTAAGAAGCAAGGTTGATTGAAAGTGCCAAATGAACTAACGTTAACATGAATTCATGTAGGCGACCCAAAAATAAAAAATAAAAAACCATTACATGGAACTCAAGTAGTAAAAGAATCCGTATATAAAACAGAAAATATTATTTAACAATGCTAATATGCCACATAAATGAACATAATGTTTGCTGTCATGGTTAAAGGTCTAATGAAGCATGTATCGCAGTTCCCGTAAGCATAATAGGACTAATCAAAGGGAAGGAGCTCCCTTTAATATTTTCAACTAAAATTCTATCGATAACTATGCACAAATTGCTTCATAAAAGTCCATTTGCAGTTTAGCTTACTCCTAGATGACATGTAACAACATGATGCCAGCCATTAGTACTATGGATCAAAAAAGAGAATAACCCACAAAAATTAGTATTAAAATATCGCAACTCACCCCATAGTTTGAGTTATTATATGCATCCATTAAAAGCTCAACAAAGAAAGAGATATCTTCAATTTAACACATAACCAAAACCACATTAATTGTGATATATATCATCGAAAATAAGAAACATATGTCAAGCTATGGGAGTCAAAAAAAGAGCAAAAATTAGTACCTGATCTTTTAATATATATGTTTCAGGATTCCTGGTACTTCCGGGGACCCACGCATCAGTTTTCTGCATAATTATATGATGTCATACTAAGAAGAGCATAAATTCTCGAAAAGAAAATTGATCTTGAAACAAATTTTGCAAACCTTCAAATTGGCATTCTCTGAACCTGGACCAGCTTTCTGCCTTGGCATCATATGCAGACAATGGGATAAGACCACAAAAGATTTTGGAAAAATACTTAACTCGCCCCTTTTAGTTTTCCCTAAACGAAGTCAAACACATTTTAGAAACTTTCATAACATAATGTAGGAAGGAGCTCATCAACCAAAACATAAACTTGAATGAAAAAGAAAACATATGTCGATTTCTAAACCACTTTGATAAGCATATGATCCACAACATGCAAATACGAGGACAGCTATTTCCTTTTGTGAAAATAATTACAATAAGAGCTAGCTAAAAGCTATAGCATCACATACCTGGAAACCCAGTGACTCCAACAATATCACCACGTTTTACACTCGAGTGGAACTTGGAAAATTCAGCTTCATCCAACTCTGACTTGCTGCATTTAAACCCAAAAAAGAGGGGGGGGGGGGGGGGGATAAATAAATATCAAACAAAATTTGCATGCAGGATTGAAAAATTTTCCAAAATTATTGCACTCCAATCAACTGAAAAAAGAAATTGAAATTCTTACGTAAAAGCAACAACAAGCCAGAATTCTCACAATATGGACAAGTCTCAACTTAAGATGTATTAAACAATCAATAAAATGATACTTTTTATATTTTAAGAATTAATTCCAGGCCAGAATTGATAGGGAGGCGTCTTAAAGTGCCTAAAGAGAAACAAACAGTGACTGATCGGAGACTTGAGTTTTAGACCCTCAAATTTTTGTAATATATATCCTACCAATTTCAAATAAAAAATCAACTAATTGGAAAATTTGACAGTTCTAAAAGACACATCATCAATAGGGAAACAAGTAAAGCAAAATAAATAACTATAAAAGAAAAGAAATAGAAAACGTTTTAAGCACCTTGCATCAGCCATAACTTGGACTTTAACGCCGCCCCCATGTAAATCATAAAAAAAGAGTTTCGATGAGGATGATCGTTTGCTCATGATTCGACCTTGCATAGGAATTTAAAAAAACATATTAAAACAACAAAAACAAACACACAAAAAAATAATAATAATAATACTCATTGGTAACAAGTCCCAAACTATAGTACCAGCTAAAGATACAGAAAGATCCTCCTGATGATCCCCATTGCCTAAGCCTCCATACTTGTCAACATACTCGAGAATTGACATTGTTACAAAGAATTTATGAGGATATGGATTTCGACCCTCTTTCTTCTGAGCATCAAGATATTTAATCCTGTTCTCAAAGTATTGCTGCGGCAGAAAGAGAAAATTAAAATTAGAATTAAGGGTATTTTCCTAGTGACGTGTATAGCTTCTACGACAGAATGGCTGTGTTTTTACCGTGGGATCCATGTCCTCGTCATCAGCTGCTACTGCTGATTTCTTAACCTGAGGGTTTGCCGCCTGGAAGATTTAAATAAAATTTAATTTAATTTAATTTAAAAAAAAAAAAAAGGAATATTTGGCATATGATTTAATAATGAAATAGCAAATATTTATTGGCAATAAATTGCAATACACGATTGATCAACGGTGTTTCAAATCTAAAGATGGCGAACAAACAAGATAAGAATCAGATACTAACAGTAATATCAACTCGTCCTGTTAAGATAAGAATCGGATACTAACACTAACATCAACTCGTCCAGTAACTTCATAACCACAATAATATAAATCAACTTACATACAGATCCTGAGAGAGTAATTCAAATACAAAGTACGGAAACATATAATTTCCATGAGAAAACAAATCCTATTTAAAACCAAATACTATTCAAATTTCAGGCATTGATTGAGTGCTTGTAATTAAGGAATGCGGTTATCCATTTCCGGTTTGCCAGCTAATATAAATAAACCAAAAAAAAAGAGAAGAAAAGAAAAGGTCTAATTCTAACGAAAAATACAGAAACATATTTAAAACAGGAGATTAGCACACCAATTTCCATAACACAAATCAAGAAAAACGCCTAATTCTCGAGAAATACAACCAAAAAAAAAATCTACCTGTAAAATAAAAGTTTATTTTTTTTCTTTTTTTTTTTTGAGAATGTAAAATAAAGTTAATAGCAGGAAATTTGAAGTACTACCTAGCCGAATTCACAATAACAACGAAAATAGATATATATATATATATATATGTGTGTGTGTGTGCATACATGTACAATCAGTAATCAGAAAATGGGTACCTGCTTCGCCTTCTCTTCTTCTTTTCGCCGTCTCTCCTCTTCCTTCTGCTTATTCTTCAATTCCCTCTTGCGTGCACTGTAAGCAACAAGAACGAAACAGTCAAAAACCATAGAAATTTTCGAGCTTTAAATTCAAGCTTCAAATTCCTAGTTAAAAGCGTAATATCCTAAACCCAAGTCGGTGGAAATGCTCGGAAAAACAGAACAGAATCCATTGCAAAGCTGAATAAGGATACAAAACAACTCAAATTCTCCAAGTTCTTTGCTTTTCTTCCATTTTCTCATCAACCAAACAGAGGAAACCGAGAAGAAACGGTGTTCAAAGGAGACTTACTTCTTGCTAACGGTTTCGGAGGAAGAATCCACTGACAAATCCGAAACTGATTTCGCCGCCTGGTCAACCGATTCCGCCATTGATAATACTCGGATTCAGGAGAGAGAGAGAGAGAGAGATGGCGTAGGTCTGGCGAAGGCGTGGTTTTAGAGAAATGAGAGCAGTAAAAGCTTTGCTGGGGAGCAAAAATGGAGCTAGGGCTTCCGAAAATCGCCCGGGAAGGTCTATGGGCCTGACTGGGTTGGGCCAACTTGTCTTTGGTCTGACTTGGATTTGGTTTTCGGGCTGTTAAATATGGCTCGAGATCGAGCCACGTCAGCATTTACTGTAGCATGCTTGGCGGTCAAGCTTACTTGCTGCCCAAGAAAATGGCAGCTTCCCAATTGCTTCCCTGCTTGTTCGCCAAGCACTAAGGGCCTGTTTGGCAAACATTACTAGAAGCTGTTGTTGGCTTCTCATGTTCAAAAGCAGCTTCTAAAAGTATTTAGATGATTTATCAGAAAAACTTTCAATATCTAAAAGTGCTTCTTGTCAAAGCCAAAAAATGTAACTTCTAACAAAAAGTTTTATGAGTGGACTTTAAAATTTCATTTAACATTTTTAGTACTTATTAAAATATTTTAAAAATCATTTTAACTTCAAAAGCTCTTTGGTTCCAAACACTTACTTAAAAGCCACAACTTTTACTCATCTAAAAGTCTTCAAATTAAGCACTCAGCCGACTAAAAGTATGTTAACTTAGCCTCCGTTTGAAAAGAAATTCTGTCATTAACGGTTTGCCCTCAAAAAAGCAAAAAACTTTTTCAGCTTTAAGCCTTAAGCTTACGTTTAAACTTCGGAGTTAGATGACTTTTAAGCAAAAACTTTGTGGAGATGGTGGATTGAAAAGTCAACAGTTTTTGTAAAGTTAAAATTTTCATTTGGTAAGTAAATTAGTTGGAGATGAAGCCTCTGTTTGATATTCAAGTTTAACTTTAACTAAACAGTACTTGTTTATCTCAATCTTTGTCATTTTTTGAAAATTTAACAAAATTTATAACTAATTTTTGAAAAGTCAATCAACTTCAACTTAAAAATTTCATCTCCAGCTAACTTACAAAACGGAGACGAATTTTTTAAGTTAAAATTGGTTGACTTATCAAAAAAATTAATTATAATTTTTGTTGACTTAAAAAATAAAAACAAAAACTGAAATGAAAAGTACAGTTTTATTTAAGTTAAACTTAAACCCCAAACAAGGCATCAATTTTTCATCTCAGTTTTTGTCTCTTTATTTTTAATGAAAAATCAACAAAAATTATAATTAGTTTTTTAAAAATCAATCAACTCCAATTTAAAATTTTCATTTCAATCTAAAAGTCAATCAATTTGAAGTTAGTCGATTTTTCAAAAATTAGTTATCATTTTTATTGATTTTTTAGAAAAAAATAAAAATAAAAAACTGATATGAAAAATTTGAGTTAGATTTATATCAAACCAAACGAAGGTTTTAGAGTTAAACAAGACAAAACATTCCTCAATCCTCAGTCTATGTCGAGTTGATACGGGGATGATGTTGGGTAGACCGGCACTAAATCTAAATGGTGTTTGTTCTTCAGCTGTTGGACAATAAGGTTTGCATATAACATCTATCAATATCAGTGCACAACTTCTTGACGATTTTTAGGAATTTTTCTCAACAAAATCCTTTTCAATTTTAAACGCTTTTTTTTTTTTTTAAAATATGGATAGGTAGTTTTTGGATATTCATTTTAAAAAATGACTTTTTTTTTTTTGGACACAAAGTGAACAATTTTCTAACCTACCAAAATTTAGACATTTAGGGAATATAAAAAAGGTGCATAAAAGGCCATTTTTTTCTCACATACCCAAAATAAAATACATATTTTGTGCGCTTGATATACCGGTTAAAACTAAAATTTTTTTATTTAAATCATTTGATTTTTCAAAAAACTAGAGTTGAAAAAGTTTATTTTTAACCGGTAAACCAAACGGGCACTTCAATACGAGCACATTCAGTAATTTTTTTTTTTTGGGTGGAGTGGCCCCACACATCTATAGTTGAAGGATTCAACCTCTTTTTCTTCTCAAATTAGTTCAACTCCTCACGTGCCAAATGATACATTTTACATACCACATTTCATTGAGAGCACAATTTAGGAATTTGGCAAGATACCAAACACTTTTCCACATGAACTTCTTCAATTCCTACTTAGAACGTCCATCAACATAAAATCAGCCTAAATATGCCCTTTACATACCATTCTAGTGATCCTCATACACAAAGAACAAGAGAACAACGACGTCGTTATTTGCTGCATCTTCATCGTCTTCACCTAACGAGCGGAATTAGCAGATACTCGGCATAAAAGAGCTGCCATAAGACACGAGACAAGTCAACAACAACAACAACAACAAGTGTTACGTATCAGTTATCCCGAAACTTTTTAAAGAGTCACGATACTATGAACCAACGTGCGATCATGACGGTTATGGTCACACGCAACAACTTTGATACAGAAATAAGCCGGCAACCACCACGCCTGTGCACTGTTCAATTAAAATTCGATATGTGTTCGAGGGGCGGGCCTCACAATCTGGAACTGAAACTAATAAAATCTATTCAGCATCTTATGGCAGCTCAAAAAGTATAGGCATGATATTTGAAGCAAAATTTTAAAGTATTAGGGGAAGATTCATGTAGCCGAAAAAACATCAAACGTGAGGAACGTTTCGGTACTGCAGGTGACCCAATGCTTGAAATAACAAGACAGCCGGGGACAAGAAAACTGGGGATGCGAGGAATGAGCAGAAAAACAAAACAAGGAAAAGTACCGCATTTGGCCACTTCACCAAATACGCAAAGTAGACGAGTTCTGTGAATGTCTTTTACTCATTTACCAAAGTTCCAAAAATCTAAAGCAGGTGGTTACCTTCCATATGAACATGTAAAACGATGTTATTGCGGCTTTGCTGGAGAGATCAACAGACTTGGCACGAGTCCAGAGTAACGAGGCCAAAATTGTGTGTCCCAAAAGCTAACAAGTCCAAAATAGAGAAAAAATCAATTTCTTTTTTTCAGCAGCACATTGTTGAGCCACTTAGCACTGTAACGAGGGAGAAGAATATAAGTATCAACTAAGAAATGCTTTAGTGAAACTAGAGAAGCTTCCATCAAACTTTCAGAAATTTTGATCTCAACTACTTAAATGAGGCAATTATTTTAACTAAACGGCAATTTTACCCATGAACGTAAAACCAGTTCAGTTGCTTAGCAAGAAAAGAAGGAAAAATGCATGTCATTTTGTAACAGATTCATCTCATTACACTATTTTCCGCTTCTTCCATCTGTCTACTTTTATGCTTTTGCACAGTTAACAATAAACCAGAAACTAGTCCTTCAATGAGCTGGAACAGAGAAAAGAGCACTAGTGCCTACAGATACAAGGATTTCGAACATTACCGTTGCAACTTTGCTCCATAGGAAGCCGGATGACGCCCCCACGAGAAGGGCAACACAATAAGCAACTTCAAGGAGTGAAATGCAGATCCAGAATACCTGAACAAGGCCATATAGGCTCGGCTAAATGATGGAATAAAAGGGAACAAAAATGATCAAACACATTTACGGACTGCGTAAGCACTTAAAACTAACCCGCTTTTGACCCAAGCGCACAGAAAAAGATCGAATACCATATATCCTGTCTCCATCAATATCAGGTATATCCTGCAACATAATCAAATGTCGGTAAAATATGAATCGCTTTGATTTCATCAGAGCTGCACATATCCACCAAAATCAGAGGGGGAAAAAAAAAAGGCCAATGAAGAAATACGCATCCTCAATCATTCCTACACATATGCTATGCCATTCTTGAGAGAGAAGATAGCTGTTACCTTAAACAATGCTATAACAACTGAGAAGAAGCTCATAAATGCAGTTGCAAAAATCAGAGGCCTCGAGAACACAGCTGGTCTTTTGTACACATGGGTCTGAAAATTAATGCATATATAAATATATTAGTACTTAAACCGTCAAAACTGCATCAGACAATCTATTTACGGATATATACATACGTGGTAGATGTCTTTTTGGCCCCAACTTCAATGTAGGAGTAATATAATTGCTATTGAGATCACGTTTGAAGAAACCGGTGGCCACCGTGAAAGAGTGCAACCGATGACTAATGTTTGCAACTACTTAGTAACATTGATACTCATAATTCGATAACTAAAGCCTATCATGGGTCAGGCATTAGAAACCGTTCCCGAATTTACATGTTCTAAGGATTCACTATGATGCATCAATATCACTATGAATCATTTCAAAAAAACACCTTTTTCTAAGTCTCTTAAATGCACATCGTGTTCGACACAAGATACAAGAATGCAAAGACCACACAAAATGTGCAAAACAAAACACGGAAAAAATTTAACTCAGACTTACAAAGAGAGAAGAATTAAAAGAAAGAAGAAAGAAAATCATGACCTGCACGTGCAGGAAAAAAGCAAGTTGAACAATAACCGCACGGACCGCAACGATGCACATTGCTGCAACTAACGCAAATCTCTTCCATCTCAAAAGGGCACCTGATACAAAAGGTTTCGAAAACTAACAAGTGAGAAAACAAGTCTTTATGTGACAAAGTTTACAGTTTAACATTGCCAAGGTGAATAAAAAGTTTGGTGAATGAGTTTGAGTTGAAAAAGTACAGTTTGAGTTGAAAATTTTTGTTGATTTTTCACAAAAGACAAACTTTTTCAGAAAAAGACAAAAACTGAGATGAAAAAATACAGTTTGAGTTAAATTGCCAAACGAGATATGAAACGAGTCAGAAATCCATAAGATATGAGAAAAGGTAATTAGACATCATAGTTGCGTATCCGAGCGTTACTAAACAACTCACATTGATTGAATAAGCAGTTCCCAGTATGAAACTAATGAAGAGAGCCCAAAACAATGGCCATGAGCCGACGATCCATGAAAGGCCTAAAGCTCTATAAAATAATGTGCTGTTAAGCTCTGAACTCGGCTATATGGCACTAAAACATCAAACTCGCAGAAAAGTATAACAACTAAAATAGCACTCCTTTATCTGCGTCTATACTCATTAACCAAAACGATAACAAGGTACAATTAATGATAAATATGCTATCCTCCTTTAAAGACAATACAAAACAAAATGGCCAACTAAAACTGCACATCTTCTCATACGATAACATTGTACCAAGTCAGAAGGTAAAAATGGTTAATTTTCTTTTTCATTTAGCCCCGTTTATAGGAAGAAAAAAACTAACAGTACAACAAATAGTTTTCAAAAATTACTACTGCATCAGTTTTAGTATAGTAAGAGACTGCAATTTTTCGTCAAAAACGATATTTGAAAGCAGGAAGCAAAGGAAGAATAAAAAACTATTGCAAGCAAAATACAAATGATAGACTTCAACTCTGGAATGGAAAGAGCAAATGCTTTAGTTAAAGATAATTAGTGCATGGCATGCTATTTTGGATACCAGAACAGCGAAGGATGCAACAATCAGGGTGCCGGTTCGAACTGAATATTCCCCTGAAGCCAATGGAAGATATGGCTTGTTAACCTGTAACAAACACAACGAACAACTTGACACCTTTATAAGAGTACTCGGAGTCGACAAGAGCATCTCCAGTCTAATGTGCAAACACCTTATGCTTAAATACGAGACGGGAAAATCGGTTTTTCCTGACAGTGATATGATTCACGATGCTAAAAGTAAGATGGTGCAACTTACCTTGTCTATATCAATGTCATACAACTGATTCAAACCAACAATGTAAATATTCATAAATAGGGCAGCAATCACGGCCTGGAAAGAAAAGATAAACTGCATGAGACCAATATCTATGATGCTATATATACACATACAAATATATACATATAAATATATATCATGTTCAAAATATAGAGACATCACCTCCAGCACCCCAGTGAAAAATAATGGCGAAAAATCTGAAAGCTTTTGAACTGCAAGGAGGGAAACTGAGACTATGCTCAACGCCTGCTTAGAGAAAAGTCAGGTAAGCCCTCTCGAGGATTTGACAGAGAAATTACATATAAGCCCAAAGGAATAAGATTTAATGCAATGGCTAAATGGAACTTGCCCTATTTAATTTTAAACTTACTGTGCCTATGACTGTATGCGGCCGAGAAAACCTGTAGAAAGCATCTAAGGTATCTTTAGGAGAGTTCCAAAAATTTTTTCGACTATAGGCTTCAGGCTCCGATTCAAGTGGGTGTCCAGCAGTTGCATTCACCAGGAATCTTTTGTTTTGTTTCTGGTAAAATCTAGAAGTTTCTCTGATACCTTTAATGCAATGCTTCGGCAGAGAAGGCTGAAACCCTGCAGTGCATTGTCTTTCTGTGATGCTCCATGCTCCGAGTCTTGAAGCACTACAATCTCTCACAGATGAACCTACATTCTCAAATATTGAGGGAAACAAATGTCATCATGGACTGCAGAAAACTCAACCATAACACTACGCAAATAAAAGACAACAGACAAACAATGTACAATAGCACATTGGCAATTATTGTTAGGAATCCTGCAAACCATAGGAATTAACTATCCCGCGAAAAGAATTCACATCGCTCATTCAACAATTGGTAGCAAACCAGATATATAAACAATCATTTTAGAGCAGTGTAATTATCCCTCGAAACAAATTCTGAAAACATTTAGGAAGAGAACATAGAAACTTGACTTAGCTAGAGAAAATAACACTGTTCAGCTTATGTTCCAATTGAAGGTTTATCAGTGTAAAAATCATAACAAAAAGAGAAAACTTGAAACCAAAAGTCAAACTAGTTTTCGGATTGTAGTGCTACACCGCCTATCAGGTATGTTGTCTACGACCCCGAGACAGCGAGAACTGATGCCCGGGAAATTACCTACACTCTATTTACTCACTATCAGCTACATATCAGCTTCAAACAGTTTTCGATGTTTACCAATTTCAACTAAAACAAAAATGTTTACCCGTCATAGAATCCCATATACAGAACAAAAACAAAGACATATCAATGATAGAATAAAGAACAAAAAAAATATGAAGACTGAAGTCTACTAAAAAGATCACTTAAAGGTCATATTTTTGGTTTGACTGCTCAAGAAAAAGCATGTTCACATGTCGATTCAAAGAAAAAAAAAATTTTAAAAATCGTAAAATCAAAAATGAAAGAATAAATTGAAAGAATAAATATATATTTAATTGAAAGAATAAATTGCATAACCATATTACATGGATGAATCCAACCTGAAAAGCAAACTTTCTTGAGATTGTCTTTCTTCCAATCATTCACTCCTGTGAATATCAAAACCAAATTAGTAAGTGAAAAAACATACCAAATAAATGGAACTTAGAGTGTCACAAAATTTATAGACAGAATAAAAACGCACAAAATTAGAATCAAAAAACAAAAAATACAATTAGCATGCAAAACGACAGGGATCCAAATGAAGACTTGTGAACAAATTAAGTTCTCCAACTTTGAAACACACAAAAACTATTACATAAACACACACATATACATAAAACAATCTTCCAAATTCTTGTCGTATTTTTTTTTTTTTTAACTTTCCTTTTCTGGGTTCTTAACGGAAATGGATTTATTCCAAAGCATCAACAAAAAAGAAACAAAAAAAAAAAACCAAAAACTTTATAGAAAACCAAAAAGTTAAAAAATCCAAATCAAGAAGAGAGGGGAAAAGAATGCACAGAACTTAAAAAAACAAACGTACCATTTGCAAGTAGAGAAGGACCTTTGAAGGAACCCAGAATCAGAGAATCCATGGAAGATTCAAACGACAAAAACACAAAACAAAGAAAAATCACTCTCACGCTTACAAGGAGCTAGAAATGTGTTTAAATAATTTAATAAGATTTTTTTTCTTTTTTCTTTTTTTTTTTCTGGGTTTGAATTGTGAGAGTTTTTGGAGGTCCGTGCAGGTTCAGGACACTCTGTATTCACGCTATAAAGTCTAAACTGAACTGACTGACAGTGGCCAGTTTGTCTATTCTCCAATTTGTCACAAACGTAATTGCCTCTTAATATTTATTTACCGTATACCCACTTGAACAAAAAATATTTTTTTTATAAATGACTACCAAATCAGACGCCTGTGTTTCATGTTGGTTTTTATCGTGAAGAAAAATATTTTAAAATACCAGCGATATAAAAATATCACATTAATAAAAAGATGAAATCTATTAGTGGGTCTCATTTTAGTAAGTCTCGTATTATCAGATCAACATTTTATTAGTAATCGATATTTAGTATTATTCTAACGATAATGGTCGATTCGTCAATATTCTATATAAAAATTAAAGAGAGGCTTTTTATAGATGATAAAGTCATAATTAAATATTTTATTAGGAGAAATTGTACTGCATCCATTAGAGATATTTGGAAGTAAACTGTACATTTTCCTCTAAAAAATGTAACAATGTAAAGAAAAAAAAAAAGGAAAAAATTGAAGGAAGAGACAGATTTGGTTATGAAAGATCTTTTTCATTAACTTGAATAATGATCTTACAATGCTATAAATAGCAAGTAATATTCTTAACTGTCTTAACCACTCAACCAATTCAGTAATGGTATGTGTCAAATTACACACAGATTCTAACGACTCCGAATCATTCTCTTGAAGCTCATTCTCTTCATCACAAATGATCCGCTTATCCCTGATCCAATAAGAAAATCCCAATTCATTGGGGCTTTCTATTTGATTGTATCGAAAGCGCCAACGGCGCCATGTTCTAGGAGCCAGTTTGTTTGGTGAGTTAGTACAACTGTATTTTTTCATCTCAGTTTTTGAGTTTTAAAAAAGTCAATCAAATGAAATTTAAAAATTTTCAACTCAAATCATTTCAACAAACAAAGCCTAACAAACGAATTAACAATCCTTTACAAACAACAATTTTATTACCTTCTAATATTTACATTCAATTTTTTATGGATTATTGATAAAGGGTCTTTTGCATAATAGTAAAAAAAAAAAAGTTCTAGTTAATGTGATGTATAAAGATAAAGTGGTGTTTGGTAAATGAGTTTAGTTTAAGATTTTTAAGTTTCAATAGTAATTTTTCAGAAAAGACAAAAAACTTTTTTCAAAAAAGACAAAAAACTTTTTCAGAAAAAAGACAAAAATCATTATGAAAAAAATCCAATTTAGTTTAAAATAAACTTTAAAACAAACACCCCCGAAGTCATATATCAACATTAGACTATGTGTATATATTAGTGGTCTTTTGTCAAAATAATCCAAAAAAAAAATTTTATGACGTGTTTGGTAAGAGGGATGAAAAGAAAAATGGATTGAGAAATAAAATAGCTAAGTGAGGAGGATTTTTTTTTTTTTTTCATGTTGCTTGATTTAAAAAAAAAAACAAAAAACAAAAAATGAAAGAAAATGTTATATTTAATATGTTTAATTATTATAACCTCGTTTAAATTAGAAGGTCAAATTAGTTATTTTATATATCTTTTTTTAATCAAAATTTTCCCTCTTTCCTTTTTAAAGACAGAATTTATAAATTATGATGGATTCCCTAAATTTGTCCATTTAGTTCTTAAATTATGTACATTATGGCCTCATTTGGCGATCTATTTCAAACCGTACTTTTTCATATCAATTTTTATCTTTTTCTGAAAAAATTTTTATCTTTTCTAAAAAGTCAACAATAATTTTCAACTCAAACTGTATTTTTTCAACTCAAACGCATTCACCAAACGGACTCTATGTCACTTTAGTCGTTGAATTTTAGATTTTGAAAAGAATAATTGATTTAAATAGCCTTTAAATTCTTTTAAAGATGATAATTTGATCCTTTTTTTTGTCGAGACGATCTTAAACTCTTAAAATGTTGATCATAATAATCCTTTATGTTCAAATCTGTTAAGTTTATAATGAAATGAATCATGTATAATGCACGTAATCAAATTTAAAAGAGTATTTTTGTATTATATTAATAATTGATTTAACAAAAATAATAAAAAAACAAAACAAAAACAAAATTCCTCTCCCTGTGTCTCCGTTTCCCAAAACCCAGATCAGCTTCGACGGCGGCGGGTAGGGGGGTGCAACCTCTCACTTTTTTCTCTCTCTTCTTCTAACCTCTTCATCTGCTGCTGCTGCTTCTTCTTCTTCTTCCTTATCTCTTTGCTTTTCCCTCTCACCAAACCCATTTTCGTTTCGTTTTCCTCCTTTTTCTTTCCCTAGAGAGAGAGAGAGAAAAAACGGTTTTGGGCGGTTTGTCTTCAATCTTTCCAAGAAAGTCCGTCGGCTTCTGAACGATTTTCTCTCTCTTTTTTAATATAAAATTTCAATGCATTGCACCGTCACTTTGTGGCGGATGATATCTATATATGTGTGCATAAATACATATTTTAACAGTATCTGTTTGGTTTCCGGGAAAGCTGAAGAGAAAAAGAAAAAGGAAAATATAAAAAATTGGGAAAGAATTACTGGTTGTTGGTAACTAAAGTCTCTTTCCCGTTTCGTTCCTTTTTGTGATATAGAAATGCTTATTTCTGAGCTTGTAAATAGTAGATTCTCTTGAAAATGAAATATCTTTTTCCTTTCTTGGATTTTTTATTTCATTTTCTGAATTAGTTTCTCTGCCTCGTTTTCTCGGATTATCTCATTTCTCCCATATTAGTGGGAGACCAGGTAGCCGCCGGTCGGGAAGGGAGGGGGGGGGGGGGACCCACAACAGAGGGAGGGAGGGAGGGAAAGGAACTTTTGGGAGTGTCAAGGGTATTTTGATCATTTTAGTATAAAATAACTAATTTTTTAAAATTCCGTTAGAAATTTGACGGAATTTAACATAAAAGACTGAGGGTCCGTTTGGTGAACGAGCTTGAATTGGAAATTTTAAGTTTCAATAGTAATTTTTGTTGACTTTTTAGAAAAACAAAAAACTTTTTCAGAAAAAGACAAAAACTGAAATGGAAATTTTGAGTTTAAACTTGTTTCCCAAACTAAGCCTGAAATGGTTAAAAAAATAAAAATTCAAGGTCATTTCGGTCTTTAAAAAAAAAGAATTAAATCATCATCTTCTAAATTTAGACCAATTACTCCTTTGGTAATTTAGTTCTTAAACTTTTGATTTTTAACATTTTTGATCCCTCGTATTAGAGTTGACGGATTATTTCAAAAATTTAACACAAATAATTATATTCTTATGGCATAATAGTGGAAATTTTTAAAAAAAATTATTACATTAAGTTAAAAAGATTGTAGTTTTTAAGGATTTAAATAAAGAATAAAAAAAAATTTTTTAAAAATTTTTGTAAAATTTCATGTTAACATATAGTTTAAACATGATTATATACACTAAATTAAAAACATTTCATCAATTTCAATGTTAAGGAAAATTGTCAAAAATCGAAAGTTCAACAACTAAATTTACCAAATCAAGAATTCATGAATCAAAGTAACAGAATATTCATAATTCATAAACTAAATGGATATATTTTCTTTCTTCTAATTTTCCATTCCATTAAACAACTCCAAATTCTAATTTTCTCTCTAAGGGACATTTGGTTCACTATTTCAACTTAAACTTTTCATCTCAGTTTTTGTTTTTTTCTGAAAAAGTTTTTTATATTTTCTGAAAAGTTAACAACAATCACCATTGAAACTTAAAATTTTCAACTCAAACTGATAAACCAAACGGATCATAAAACCTCGCTTTTAGCTTGCTTTCCCTCCTTTTTCTTTCTCTGCCATGCATGGGCTTATACTGTTTTTGATTTGAGGGACGGAAAGGTGGAGGGATTCAGGTGTGAAAATTGCGAATTTATGTCGTTTGATTGGACAGATTTGTTGGAAGGAGAGAAATAAACCAGCGATTGAAAATCCCGTGAGCCCCACTAAATACAATTCTTCCACAGGAAAAAAAAAAAAAAAAACAAAACAAAACAAAACAAAACAAAATCTAAAAAATAAAAATAAAAATAAAAAACAAAAAAAGATAATTCTATTATAAAGTCTCATTTTTATACTCTATAAATAGAACTTATTTTTAAACCGTTCTGATATAATTCAACAATTGAAATATTACTTGTGCATGATAATTATAATATACCTTAACAAGTAATATTATATACTAAAAATAAAAAAATAGAAATTCAAAAAAATAAAAAAATAAAAAACTAGTCTTTGGACCATCTACCGGCGCCACCCCTCCCCCACCGGTGATGACGTCAAGGAGGGTCCCCCTCCCCCGACTCCAATGCCCCCCCTAAAGCCAACCAGATCTAGCTTTGGGGGGGTCGTCGGCCAGGGAGCGTCATCGGCAACCAGGGAGGGAATGGGTAATGTTTTCTTTTTAATTTATTTTTAATTTATTATTTTTAAATTTTTTAGTTTATACTAATATGAGGTAAAATGCATATCATACACAAGCAATATATCAATTGTTTGATTACATCTTAAGAGTTTAAAAAAAGACTCTACCGATAGGGCATATAAAACGAGTTCTACCGCACCCTTACAAAAAAAAAACATATCAAATACCCATAACATATTTTGCTGATTTTACTTTTCAAAAGTTTTGTTATGTAAGCTCATTTTCAAAATGGGCGGAAAAATGGCAAAAGTGTTTTTCACAAATTTTTCATCATTTGTCTCATTTCGAAAAAAGGTGAACATTTCATTCTTAAACATGTTTTGTGCAGTATCCTTTTGGAATCCTTTCATTTTTTCTGACAATGCAATATTATAACACAATTTCTTCTCATTTTATAATTTTTCGAATAAATTTTAGACTTTTTGCTTTTAAAAAGGAAATTTCTTTTACACATCTAAAAATCAAATGAGTTTCTCAGTTCAATTAAGAAACTTTTTTATTTCAAAAATGAAAATGCGATCCAAAATACCGAAATCTTTCCTTCTTCCTTACCAATAAGTAGAAGGTCAACATCCCATCACACCCCCCCCCCCCTCCCTCTTTCTTTTTACACCAATGAGTAGAAAATAATTTGGTATCTCCATACTCTGAAAATTTCATTGCAATACCATGTTATTTTACTCTTTAATTAGTTTAAAATTAGTCTTTACAATATAAAATTTGGAAAAATATATCAAAAATCAAGAAGAAGAAGGCCCCCAAAAAAAAAAAACAACAACAACAAACAAACAAACAAATATGGCCGTTTAAAAAGAAGTGGCTTAGTATTTGGATGGTGAAAATGTTGAAAAATGACCATTTAAGTTAAATATTAGAATTACGTCCCATTTGACTGTATTTAAGTTTTTACTGTAATTCATAGTGTTTTTAGTATTTTTCTCTCTTTTAACATAAAACATCCTCTCTCTTCTAATTAAGCTTCGAAATGCTATATATTTTTTCTATTTCAAATCCGATCAGAACAATTCTTCTTATTTGTGTTCAGAGTAAAAGAAAAACAAAACCCCAACTATATACCTTATCAAAATCTTCCATGAACATGAAGGTTTTATAGGATTTATTAGAATTATTTTCAACATCTATCCAAACACATATTAAAATATTGTATTCATATTACAAATATCCAAACGCCAAGTCGGATGACAGCTCAAATTTTTCTGCCTGAAATGTTACCATTCAAACAGGCAAACAAAAATAGACTCAGGTAAGACACCAGACACCATAGATGCCGGCCTTTTTCCATCGCGCTATTGGTCTCGTCGGCCTTTTCCATCGTGATTGACTATGAAAATTAGTAAGTTATATTATGATAAATTAATAATTGATTTCAGTTAATTAATGATTGATTTCAGTCTATCACTAATTGAGCAAAATAACTTTATTATATGGTCAATCATTGATTGGCCACTTAACAAAATGGATCAATTCATTTTAAGAAAAATGATTTTTTAATTAATTTAAAAAACTTTAATCATTCACTAAAAAACTTCTTTAAAAAAAGTTATTTAACTATAAATCCATTTAATTTATTACAAATTTTGCAATAATCACTAGTCAATTTCTGTCAAAAAGTCCATATCGTTATCAATCGAGGGTTTTCTTTCTCACATTTTAAAATTCAGAAAAGATATACAAGTCCAACCACGGATACCGACAATAAAAGTTGATTGGGGAAGTAGATATGTGTCTTGTCTAAAAGGAGGTATGATATTTTTTCTTCTTTTTTGTTTTTTTTTTCTTTTTTGTTTTTTGTTTTTTTGGCCAAAGGTTTCTAACGTCTTGTTTAGTGAACGAATTCAAACTATATTTTTTTATCTTATTTTTTATTTTTTTCTGAAAAAAATTTTGTCTTTTCTAAAAAGTCAACAAAAATTTTCATCTCAAACTGTATTTTTTCAACTCAAACTCATTCACCAAACAGACCCTAATGTTAATTGGAAGAATCAAAATTTCAACCACATCTTAAGAAGGGAGGATGTGGTCAACTTCAAACGAATTATGTCTCCATCTATCTTAAGAGCTTGTTTTGCCAATCCATGTGCATCTTTTTTCAATGAATTGACAAGTATGACTAAAAACTAGAGGGGAAAAAAATGTCAATTTGTCAAATTCAAGTAAGTTTTTTGAAATTACAATATTGACAATATATAGAGCATCTTTCACCAAAACAGAAGAAGAAGAAGAAGAAGCCAACAATAGTGATTCATTTTGGACTCCAAAACTATAGCTTAAGCCTCAACTTCATGTACTATTCACAAATTCATAACATACTTAACACAGCTTTCTCGGGTAGTTTCAGTATTGTTTTAATTTTCTTACGCTGTTTTTCTATCACTTCAGCGATCATGTCTATGTTTCAGTATTCCTAATTTCGAATTTTATTTTATTTTTCTTATTTTAAATAAATTGACAAATGTTGCCTTTGACAAGATTTTCGAGTGGAGCGCAAATCTAATTGGGATAAATGTATCTAGTTTGTTTTGATATTTCCGCGGTCATGATAATATCTACATTCAAGGTAAGAATATGCATTGATTAGTTTTTAAAAATTCTGAGATTATTGATTTTGTTTTTCTAATAGCACAAAATTTGCTATATTAATGTGAAATTTCGTCAAATTTAAATCAACTGAAATATTTTTTGTCCTACATGAAACAAGAGTTGATTATCAAATTTATTCATGTTCTTTTCTAGAACAAAATATTGCTATATTAAACGCGCTCTTAGCAACTTCATTGAGTATCGCTCAAGATCAAGATCTGTGAATAAATAAATAAATAAGGGGATGTTTGGTATTACATTTCATTTTAAACTAAATTGTACTTTTTCATTTCAGTTTTTTTTTTTTTTTTTTTTAAAAGTTTTTTGTCTTTTCTGAAAACTCTACAAAAATTACTATTGAAACTTAATATTTTCAACTCAAACTGGTGCACCAAACGGACACATTTACCAAACACTCCCTAAATAATTAAAAAATTAAAAAAATCAAAGTTGATTATTCTCCCGTAATAGGAAATTGAATTTTGGTCAATATTTGACATCAAAAGTGCATTTTAGTGAGCTGGAAAGTAAAAAAGGGACGAGAAAAATGTGGAAGAAAGTTAAAAAGTTGATGAAAAAGAGGTTTGTTTTATATTGTTTGGAAAGATAAAGTGGAAAAAAAAGGGAAAAAGTAAAATATAACTTTTGTTGTATCATAGTAGGTCGGAAAATAAAAAGAAAAAAGGAGTTTTATTTAAGAAATTGCTATTTTGTTCTAAACTTTTTTTTTCTTTTTAATTGAGTCCCATGAAAGAAATTTCTTTTCTGCCTTGAACAATATGGTTTCTTTTTTATGTCAGGATAAATTAATTTTTTAATAGTTTGATTTATAAGTGTGTATCTAAAATATTTTTAACATGTGATGCAAAATTAGTTTAATCATAAATCAAACCGTTGAAATTTTAATTAACTAGTTAAAATAATATTTTTTTACCGATAGTTTAAAATAAGAAATTTTAAAAAATTTATTTTTCTTATTTTGTTATATAAGGATTATTTTGTAATAATTTTACTATTATGGCAAATTGATTAGAGGTGGCAATATGGGTCGCGATACAATGACACGAATCGAAAACGACACGAATTTCACGGGTTTGGGTTGGGAAAAATAGTTGTCGTGTCGATTTCGGGTCGCCCGAAATGGACACGGAAAAATTCGTGTCGTGTTCGGGTTGGACCCGTAGAACCCGAACACGACACGAATTTTTCGTGTCAATTTTAGGTCAAATGTCGTGTCAATTTCATGTCAAATTCATGTAAAAATTTCGAGTCCAACTCCAATTTTGTGTCAAATTCAGGTCAATTTCGTGTCAATTTCGGGTCCAACCCCAATTTCTGGTCAATTTCGTATCGCATGTCAATTTCGGTTCGGGGTCGTATCAACCCGTTACGGGTTCGCATCGCGGTTTCGAGTCGTTTTCGTGTCACGGGTCGTGTTCGGGTTGGGGAAGAAAAAATTCGACACGGCTTTAACACGACCCGAATCCGACACGTGACCTGAATTGCCACCCCTAATATTGACAATTTTATTTCACTTTTGAATTGAAGGGATTGAAAAAAAAAAAAAAAACCATGGAAGGACCCCGCAAAAAAAAAAATTTTCGTCTATTTTTTTATTTTTATTTTTTTCTTCCAAAAGTTGCGCCAACCAGTAATCTATGTACTTTGCTCTTCACTGTACTTTTCACCCCTAGCAATATTATGCAAACAAATAATCTGTGTTTTTCAATCAATCCAGGAAATCTTATAGTAAAATATATATATATATTTTATAACGGGGTCTTAATTGGTCGGTGTAAAGATCTGACTAAATACCCAATTAAATAGCCTTAGTAATAATGGCCAAATTTTAAAGGAATTAATATACAATAATACGATCTTTTTGGGCATTTTTTTACAAAGATACTAAATTCTGTTAATTAAAAAAATTATTGTTTTCTTAAAAATAGTGAATCATTAAGTGATATTCATACGATCAATTTATATTTAACCAATATCAATCACTAACTTTCAGTTAATTACTGATTGATTGATTGTGATCTCTGACTGACAAGTGCATTAATATTTAATAGTCACTGGTCATAATTTTCTTTAGAAAAAATCAATCATTTTTTAATATAACATTAAAAAACTGTCATATGATCTAATTTCTTAATTTTAAACTCCATCCTGAAGTTGGAAGACTCCTTATGTGACAAAACAGTTGTACTAATACATATATATAAAACTTATGTAATATATACTTGATACTTCACTCCTGAGAAATATCCTACTAATGCCATTATATTATTTGTTCTTTTTTACGATAAGTTTTTTAATCTAGGATATTTGTCTTATTTTTACTTTTTTGCTAAATTATATAAACAGTAATGTGGCTACCCAGCTTATTATAAATTTGGGTATGGAGCCAGAAATTTTTCAATGTTGATATTTTATGGAAAAAAAAAAAAAGATAATATAATATGATGTGAATATAATTATACCTTTAGTTATTAAATAGGGCAATACAATTGTATTATATATATGTGTGTGTGTGTAAAATAGAGACAATTAAAACTAAAAAAAAAAAAAAAGTAAAAAATTAAAATTTGAAGTTAAGTTAAGCATCCTTGCCAAATGGATTGCTTATTTACCTCGTTTATCATATAACGATTAGAATTCATCCTTAAAAATTAGCTAGAGAATATCAAATTCACATGTAAACATTATAATAGTAGTAATTGAGTAATACGTGATAAATTCCACTTCTAACACTCTTTCTCAAGCATAGTATGTCATGAAATAATCTGGGATCCAAAACCTATCATCGCCTTCTTTTATATCCTGATAAATGAGATTGGATAGAACTTACCTCTAAAATCTAGCTCTAAAAAGAAGCGTCTAATATCCGCTTACATATAAACACTAGTATGTTAACGGTGTGAGTTAAATCCAACTTTTTAACAAAACCTAAAAATTTATTAAATAGAACGAATAATTTTATCATCCTGTATGAAACAAGGGATGGTGTTATCTCGACCAGCCGCCAAATTTCGTCTAGTTCACATGGAGCTTGAAGTTTGATTGGACATTTTGCTTGTCGTCCCTTTATTATTATTATTATTATTATTATTATTATTTAAGTAAGCTTTTCAATAAAACAACCAAAGGAGCCAGAACAAACAAACAAGAAGCAAACTACAACCTCGTGCTTCCTTTTGAACTGCCACGTGACTCAGTGTTACTGTCATTGTCACTTTTTTTTTTTTTTTTTTTAGTTTTTGCGTTTGCCAATTAATATATATATATATATATATATATTTATATAATATAAGAATATGTTGTTGGTAACTCTGAAAATACGACTTTTGCATCCCCACACAGAAATCAAAATGGTTGAATTATCAATTCACGTGATCGACCTTGGCTTGTTGGACCATCCAACCAAGCCTTTAACTAGTAGATAAAAGACACAGAAATTGTAAAATGTACGGTCATTTTCAAAATATATATATATCAATAACACATTCTAAAATATTTGAGATATTGCTTAATACATTTACGATAAAATATTTGTTTATAAAAATAATTTAGGAGGTAACTGCAATGTTTTACAAGAAAGAAGGATTTCAAGGGATTTCTACGGTAGAGTCTCATCTCATATTGATAGTATAGGTTTTTGACGGTTGGATTTTATATTAAAATAAAAAAAAATATATATATATTTCATAGGTTAATATTTAAAAATTATCAGAATCTTATCAATAGTGTATTTATGTGACAAAGCAGAATCCAAGGTCCCATTTCGGGACAAGTTTTTAAAGCTTTTTCCAATTTTTTTTTTTTTTTGTTTTTTCATCCAGTTTTATTATTCACTTTTTCAAACATTTTCAAAAAAGCTCAACATTTGAAGACTCTGTTTGGATCACCAGTTTGAGTTGGAAATTTTAAATTTGAATAGTAATTTTTGTTGACTTTTAAGAAAAGACAAAAAATTTTTTCAGAAAAGACAAAAAAATTTTTAGGAAAAGAATAAAAAAATCAGTTCAAACTATAGTTTGAACTGATGAACCAAAATGATGCTAAGAATCCACAACTTTATCATTTTAAGTTAAAAGGAGATGATTTTTTTCTTCAAATTGCATAGAATTTCAAGACTAATTAAATAAAATCCATATTGCTAATTTTTTTCTAAACATATTTTAAATTTTTACATTTTTTTACTATAAACAGTTTATTTTCACTAAATGAATATTTCTAAAACTCAAACCATCTCCAACCTTTAAAATGCCTTCTCCAAAACGTAACCCCAGACGGAGCCTAAGACTCTTTAGGTGACAAAACAATAGTAATTATAGAAATACTAATACACACATACAAAACTTATCGGAGATGATACACACATACATAGACAATATGAACAAGAATTATCCACGTGTCAAGTGAGGTTATTTATTTATTAGACTAAATAATGATGTAGACACCAATGGAGATACTACTGAGCTTTATGGTAAAGCGCTCAAACTCTTTTCTGATAATTTATATAACCAAAAAAAAAAAAAAAAATCTTTATGAGAATTGTTGACTTAAAACTCCATAATTTTGACAGTGAATGTTTGGCGGTTAGAGAGAGGTGCTAATTTTGCCGCGTTCAATGGTTTTCGTGATTGTGTTGTGGAGACGGATGCGATTAAGGGTCTATTTGGTGAATGAATTTGAGTTGAAAATTTTAAGTTTCAATAGTAATTTTTGTTGACTTTTCAGAAAAGACAAAAAAACTTTTTCAGAAAAAGATAAAAATTGAGATGAAAAAGTACAGTTTGAACTTGAATGTCACCAACGGGCCATAACATTGTGTAAATGATTATGCTCTCAAAGCAGAGTTATTGAGGACATGAGACATTTTATTTCTCTAGCTAGAAGTGACAATATTTGTTACTCTTCATGCATGGGATTATAGACTAGTCCACTTTTTAGCAAGCTTACATTTACTTTATCTAATTCTACTGGCTTTTTCTGGTTTGATTATTTGCCAATGTTTATTGGTTCTTTTGTAAGAGAAGATATTGCTCAGTTGGAGTGGAAGTTCGTGGTTACTTCAAAATAAAAAACCAATAATTTTTTAGGTGGTAAATAATCCAAAATTAACTATTAATTTTCCACAATATCAACTATTGATTACCCACAATTAATTATTAATTATCAATGGTCCACAAACTAGTTGTGATAATACTTAACACTGTGGGTACATCATATATGAACATATATATATATACACACACACTAGTTTAAAGCATGTGCTATGCACATATTAGATGTATTTGAAAAATTTTATCTATATATGAAAAATTCAAAATAATAAGTTAAAAAATAGACCCACAAAATTTAAAATAAAAAAAACAAAGGACCTAAAAAATAAAAAGAGAGACATGAAAAAATACCAAAAAAAAAAAAAAGAATAAAGGAATAAAATGAAAAAAAAAATTGAACAATACAAAATTGACTAAATTGTTAAAAAAAAGGAAAAAAAAAAAAGAGAGAGAGCCAGGAATAGCCAGGGAACTGCGACAAAATTTTTTTTTAAAAAATTGAACAATACAAAAAAGGCAAAAATTAAAAAAAATCAAAGAACTAAAAAGTAAATACAAAATATTTTTATCTAAAATAAACCGTTTTGAACGAAAATGCTTGACACAGGAAAAGCACAATATATATATATATATATATATATATATATATATGCACGTTTTAAGCTCAATAAAATTACTGACTACTGACTACTGCGCTGATCCTCAGAAAACTCCTAGTAGCTAGCAACGTTACTTATACTAATTGTTGCACCGAAGGGTAAATTTAATCAACTTTTGGGATATTTATCAGTGGCTATCCAAATTATTATAATTGTGATGAGGGGCCAAAAAAGTTTCAACGGGAGGGTTTTATGAATAAATAGAGACAGTATATTATAGTTGATAATTAATTATAAATTTTAATTGTTGAGTGGGGCACATACAGTTATAATTTTTCAAGTAAAATATAGGCGCACACCTTAAATTTTCAAAAGAATAAAATAAAAAAAAGAAGGGCATAAAAATCAAAATTTCAAAAGTTAAAGGAAAAAGAAAAAAAAAAAAAAAGAAGAAGAAGGACGTAAAAGTAAGAATTTCAAAAGTTAAGCAAAGACACGTATTCATACTCACAACAATGAGGCTTCGCAGTGACATAAGGATCCTTGCCAAATAGATTTTGCTGGCAAAATTGTAGCAAATAACATATTTTATATGTACTTTTATGTTTATATCATGTTTTTTAAAAGATAATAAATTATAGTATATATTTCTGATAAATCCTTAAATTACCTTGGATTTTTTTTAAAATTTCAGATTTACCGTTAATTTTTAACAATAAATTTATGTGCATAGTTTTATATTAGAGTGAGAGAAGAGGATGAAGGAAGGAAGTTATATATATATATATTATGTGATAATAGATTATATTATTTATTATTATGTTTAAAATTTTATAATATAATTTATTATTATTCTCTTCAAAAATGATATTTCGCTCTTTCTCTCTAAATTGCTCATATACATCTATATATAGGTAGAACTCTGTCTTCAAAATTAGCTTAAAATGAGAGGGTTGTCGTATAAATATCATAATAGCTGAATAATTTGACGGTACGATCAAAATTCAACTTTTAATATCATTTCTCCGTGCAGCGTGTGATGTAATGGACTGAGATACAAAGTCCATCTGTCACCTCACTAACATTATGATAAATGTTTTGGTTGGACCCTTAAAAATTTATGGTTGACATTGACCCGACAACAAACCAGGACATGTTAGTTTTCCATACGTTGTACCAACCCCGATCACCTAGGAATCTTGTCCTGTGAATGAGATACTACTTTATGGACAATTGATAGATATCTACATATGAATTATATGCTTTCGTCAAATTCATTGGACATTATTGCGTGATGTTTGAAAGATATTTGATCCGATCATTTAGTACTCCCACACTATGATGGAGTAGTGTATGTATAAGATTTACTTTTTAAGTTTGTTTGTTTTATCATCTCAATTCAACAGTAATCGTATTGTTTTTTGTCTTTTTTCCAAAAAGTTTATGTCTTTTTCTTAAAAAGTTTTTTGTCTTTTCTGAAAATTCAAAAAAATTTAATATTACAACTAAAATATTTCAATTCAAACTAACTAATCAAACACACACTTTATTTTTTATTTTTTTGGATTTGATTTAGCATGAAACGAAGCATACGCTTCGGTTTAAGTAATTATAAATTGAGATCGTTATGAATACTTGATTGATTGATGATTTTTCTAAATTGTATTTGTATTTATCATGAAGGTCGTTATTAAATACGAAATAGTCCATAAAACGGGAGACTACCAAATACTATGTTATGAGATTATTGTTGGATTGGCATAAAATAGATCAACACAAGTATTGACAGCATTTTCAACTGTTGGTTATCTCTGGAGCTGTAAATATGGATGGTTCGGCTTGGCTTACATAAACACTTGATCCGGTAGGCCCGACCTAGCACCGAACCATCACCTCTAGGTTGGGGGCGGACTGAGGATGTTAGGCTCATGGCCGGGTGGACCCGGCTGTGCATATCCCTTTTTTCAATTCACGTGATCGACCTTGGCTTGTTGGAGCATGCAACCAAGCCTCTAGCTAGTAGATGAAAGACAAAGAGAAATGGTAACATGCACGTCATTTTCAATATATATATATATATATATATTTCACAATAAATAACATCTTCTAAAATATTTGAGATATTGCTTAATACATTTTAGATAAAATATTTGTTTATAAAAATAATTTAGGAGGTAACTTTAATGTTTTACAAGAAAGAAGGATTTCAAGGAATTTCTACGATAGAATCTCGTATTGATAGTGTAGGTTTTTCACTGTTGGATTTTATCTCAAAATCAAGAGAATAGATATATATATATATATATTTCTTATAGATCAACAATTAAAAACCAGAGTCATATCAGTAATGTATTTATGTGACAAAGCAGACTCTTTACATAACAGAACATTAGTAACTATAAATACTAATACACACATATAAAACTTATTGGAGATGATACAACACACACATACACAATACCAACAAGAATTATCCACATGTCAGGGTGAGGTAATTTATTTATTAGACTAACTAATGATGGAGATACCGATAATTTTTTTTTTAAATTTAGATACCATTAAGCTTTATGGCGAAGCGCTCAAACCCTTTTCTGATAATTTATTAAAAACGAAAAAAAAAAATCTTTATGAGAATTGTCGATTTAAAACTCCATAATTTTTACCACATATCGGTGAATGTTTGACGGTTAGAGGAGGTGCTAATTTTGCTCAGTTCAATGGTTTTCATGATTGGATTGTGGAGACAGATGCGATCAATGTTGTGTAAAGGATTAAAGTTCCTGTAATATGTGCTCTAAAGTAGATGTCATTGAGGACATGAGACATTTTGTTTCTCTAGCTAAAAGTGACAATATTAATTTGTTACTCTTCATGGATAGGAATAGACTAGTCTATTTTTTTAGCAAGCTTTGCTTTATCTAATTCTCCTGGCTTTATCTGGTTTGGTTATTTGCCAAAGTTTATTGGTTTATTTGTAAGAGAAGATATTGCTAAGTTGAAGTGGAAGTTCATGGTTACTTCAAAATAAAAAAATCAATAATTTTTCAGGGAGTAAATAATCCACAATTATAACTATTAATTTTCACAATATCAACTATTGATTACCCACAATTATTAATTATATCCACAAATTGGTTGTGATAATAATTAACACTATGAGTACATCATATCTGAATATATATATATATATATATCTTATGATGGTTTCAGAGTCACTCTCTAAAACCTTGACTTTTTTTTCTTTTTTGAATTACATGTTATTTTTAGTCCATACCCACTTTGAATCCATATTCATCTCAAAAAACCCTTTGAATCCACAAGCCAAGTTTTGAATCTCCAACCAAAAGCTATCGATCGAACCATTAATTGTGCTAAAATCTGCCACCAAACCACTGCATTAAGCTCCACCGCAAAGGCCATCCTGCTCTCCGTAAAGACCGCCACGATTGCGCCATGTCACTCCAAGCTTCTCACAGATTGCCGAACCAGACGCACCGCTTCAGGTTCCTTACCCGATGCCCGTCGCCAGTCACTATGAGTGACTCATCTCTGCAGCCAAGCCTCCAAGGGGCAAAGCCATTTCTTTTCCTCTATTATTCATTTTTTTTTTAAATAAAATCAGATGTGAAATTATTACTATGCCAGTAATTATCTTAAGTTAGAGATATTTTTTTGAACTTCGGGATAGAGGGATTTGAATTCTGCACCTTCAGGTAAAATCAGGTATGGTAGCCATGTGATTTAAGATTGGTGACTCTAGAGAGAGTACTATCTTATATATGATGTATTAAGGGTTAAAAGAAATCCAAGTTCTAAAAACATTTAATAATAATAACAAACGTATAAGAATATTGAACCACTCTATTTAACAAGTTGATCTTTTAAGATGGAAGTTCAATTTCTCAACACTCAAATTCCTTCTTCTTCTTCTCTTTAACTTTCATAATATATATATATATATGCACGTGTTAAGCTCAATAATATATAATGACAACTGCACCTATCCTTAGAAAACTCCTAGTAGCTAGCAACGTTACTGATACTTATTGTTGCACCGAAGGGTACTATATATAAGAGTAAATTTTATCAACTTTTAGGATATTTATATAATTTTATCAATAGTAAATATAAGTAATAGAGTGGCTATCCAAATTATTAATTGTGGTGGTTGGTATACTCAGTGATAGAGCCAAAAAAGTTTTAACGGTAGGGTTTTATGAGAAAATAGAGACAGTATTTTGTAGTTGATAATTAATTATAAATATTAATTGTTGATTGGGACACATACAATTATAATTTTTCTTGTAAAATAGAGGCTCACACCTTAAATTTTCAACCAAAAAAAAGAAGGATGAAAAAAATCAAAATTTCAAAAGTTAAGCAAAGACAGGTGTTCATACTCACAACAACAAGGCTTCGCATTGGACATAAGGATTCTCGCCATATAGAATTGCTGGGGAAATTATAGCAAATAGCATATTTTATATATTGAACTTTATAGCATGTTTTTAAAAAAATGATATATTATAGCATATACTTCTAATAAATCCTTAAATTTCTTTGGATTTTTAAAAAAATTTTGGATTTATGGTTAACTTTTAACAACTAGTTTATGTGCATATTTTTGTATTAGAAGAGAGGAGGATGAAGGAGAGTTTTTTTTTTTTAAGGGTATTATGGGATCATAAATTTGATTATGTTATTTATTATTATATTTAAAATTTTACACTATAATTTACTATTACTCTTTTCAAAAATGTTATTTTGCTCTCTCTCCCTCGATTGCTCATTAATATGTAGATAGAACTTATCTAGCGGGATTTGATAAATAAACATAATGGCACTCGTCTTGTAAATTAGCTTAAGGTGAGAGGATGTTATATAAACGCCATAACAGCCTACTAATTTGATGATACGATGAAAATTCAATTTTTACTATCATTTTTCATATGTAGCGTGTCATATAATCGACCGGATACAAAGTCCGTCGTCACCTTCATTAATATTATGATAAATGGTTTGGTAGGACCCTCAAAAATAATTGGTTGATAAAGACGTGACAAGAAAACCAGGGCATGTCAAGCATCGACTACATTTTCAACTGTTGGTTATGTCTATATATGGCTATAAGTATGGATGGTCTGGCCCGGCCTATGATCAGTTCGGCCTGACCTAGCACCATCCCATCACCTATAGGTTAGGGGGGGACCGAGGATGTTGGCCTCGTGGCCGGTTGGATCCGGCTGTGCCTGTACTTTTTTATTTGTTTAAGTGTTAATTTTTCTTGTTTTTTCAAGGAAGGAAATTTTTCTTAAAAAACAAAAAAGATGTGAAAAATAGCTAATAACATGTAATCTAATCAATTGCAAGAACTTAACATACAAATTGGCTATCTAATAAAAATCTTTGTTCAGAAAGTGAAATGGGATTTGTCATGAGAACTAGAATCTTTTTTCCTTTTTTTTTTTTGGGGAATAATCCAGGTTGTGAGTAGCAATATTTCACTCTTGCTGTCCCTAAATTTGTATAATTTTTTTGTGCTCGGTCGGCTTCTATTGCTGAAATTTTTTAGAAACTGTCGTGTAATCTTCTGATTTTTATAAGATTACACGAGAGGTTTTGGAAACCGTCGAGATTACACGATGGTTTTCATAAACCGTCGTGTAATCTTCTGACAATCAAAATTTAAATTTTTACTTCGTAAAATTCGCGCGTAAAGCCTTGACAAAATTTCAAATTTTTAGAGTGATTTCAGAATATTATACGATGGTTTTCGTAGATTGTCGTGTAATCTTATGAAAATCGGAAGATTACACGACAGTTTGTGGAAACCATCGTATAATCTTCTGAAAATCAAAATTCAAATTTTTACTTCGTGAAGTTCGCGCGTAAATGCTTAATAAAATTTCAAATTTTTAGAATGATTTTTAAAAAATTACACGACGGTTTTCAAAAACTGTCGTGTAATCTCCGAGATTACACGACGGTTTATCAAAACCATCACCTCACTAGCATTATGATAAATGGTTTGGTTGTGATAATAATTAACACTATGAGTACATCATATCTGAATATATATATATATATATATATCTTAAGATGGTATCAGAGACACTCTCTGAAACCTTTATTATTATTTTTTTGAATTACATGTTATTTTTAGTCCATACCCACTTTGAATCCATACTTCCTTTGAATCCACAAGCCAAGTTTTGAATCTCCAACCAAAAGCTATCGAACCACTGTGCTAAAATCTGCCACCAAGCCACTGAATTAGACTCCACCGCAAAGGCCATCCTACTCTCCGTAAAGACTACCACGACTCAGCCATGTCACTCCAAGCTTCTCACAGATCGCCGAACCAGACGCACCGCTTCAGGTTCCTTACCCGATGCCTGTCGCCAGTCACTACGAGTGACTCATCTCTGCAGCCAAGCCTCCAAGGGGCAAAGCCATTTCTTTTCCTCCGTTATTCATTCCTTTTTTTTTTTTAATAAATAAAATCAATGTGAAATTATCACTATGCCTGTAATTATCCTCAGTTAGAGATTTTTTTTTTAACTTTGGGATGGAGGGATTTGAATTCTGCACCTTCAGGTAGAATCAGGTGTGTAGTATCCATATGATTTAAGATTGATGACTCTAAAGAGAGCACCATCTGATAGGGGTATGTTAAGGGTTAAAAGAAATCTAAATCCCACGTAAAAAACAGATAACAATAATAACAAATATATAATGATATTGACCTACTTCATTTAATATGTTGACTTTTTAAGATGAAAGCTCAATTCCCTAACAAGCTCAAATTTCTTCATCTTCTTCCCTCTAACTTTCATAATATATATATATATATATATATATGCACGTGTTAAGCTCAATAATATATAATGACTACTGCACTGATCCTTGGAAAACTCCTAGTAGCAAGCAACGTTACTGATACTAATTGTTGCTCCAAAGGGTGTTATATATAAGGGTAAATTTTATCAACTTTTAGGATATTTATCTAATTTTATAATTAGTAAATATAAGTAATAGAGTGGCTATCCAAATTATTATAATTGTGGTGAGGGGTACTCTCAAGCCAAAAAAGTCTCAAAGGTAGGGTTTTATGAGAAAATAGAGACATTATTTTATGGTTGACAATTAATTATAATTTTTACTTGTTGAGTGGGACACATACAATTATAATTTTTATTGTAAAATAGAGGCGCACACCTTAAATTCTCCAAAAAAAAAAAAAAAAAAAAAAAAAAGAGAGAGAGAAGGACTAAAAAAATTCAAAATCTCAAAAGTTAAGCAAAGACAAGCGTTCATACTTAGAACAATGAGGCTTCGCATTGGACATAAGGATTCATACTTCTAATAATCCTTATATTTTCTTGGATTTTCTTAAAAAATTTGGATTTATGGTTCTCTTTTCACAACTAGTTTATGTACATATTTTTGTATTAGAGAGAGAAGAGGATGAAGGAGAGGTTTTTTTTTTTTTTTTTTTTTTTGGGATATTATGGGATCATAAATTTGATTATGTTATTTATTATTATATTTAAAATTTTACACTATAATTTACTATTACTCTATTCAAAAATGTTATTTTGCTCTCTCTCCCTAGATTGCTCATAAATATGTAGGTAGAACTCATCTAGCGGGATTTGATAAATAAACATAGATGGCACTCATCTTATAAATTAGCTTAAGGTGAGAGGATGTTATATAAGCGTCGTGACAGCCTACTAATTTGATGATACCATGAAAATTCAACTTTTATTATCGTTTTTCATGTTTAGCGTGTCATGTAATGGACCGGGATACAAAAGTCCGTAATCACCTTCACTAATATTATGATAAATGGTTTGGTAGGGCCCTCAAAAATAAATGGTTGATAAAGACGTGACAACAAACCAGGGCACGTCAAGTAATGACAACATTTTCAACTCTTGGTTATGTCTAGAGCTATAGATATGGATGGTCCGGCCTGGCCTACATGAACACTTGATCAGTCAGGCCCGACCTAGCACCAACCCATCACCTTTAGGTTGGGGGTGGACCGATGATGTTGGCCTCATGGCCGGTTGGACCCGGCTGTGCCTTTACTTTTTATTTGTTTTAAGTTTTAATTTTTCTTGTTTTTTCAATGAAAGAAATTTTTCTTAAAAAAGATGTGAAAAATAGCTAATAACATGTAATCTAAGCAATTGCAAGAACTTAACGTACAAATGGGCTATCTAATAAAAATCTTTGTTCAGAAAGTGAAATGGGATTTGTCACGAGAACTAGAATATTTTTTCTTTTCTTTTTTTCTTTTTTTTTTTTTGGAATAATCCAGGTTGTGAGTTGCAGTATTTCACTCTTGCTGTCCCTAAATTTGTATAATTTTTTGGTGCTCACTCGACTTCTATTGCTGAAATTTATATTGTTGTTCAAAGTCACGTGTGCAATTACAATTTTACTTCTAGAGACGGAATTTTGATGACGAGGTGGTTGATGATCTGAAGTTTGTTGTATTTTTTTCATTTTGTTTGTTTTGTTTGTTTTGTTTGTTTTTTTTTTTTTTTTTTTTGCCAATTCTTTTTTCTATTCTATAGTTGGCTTCTCTGTTTCAAAAATACTTTCACCTAATTTTTAAAAATCCCTTATCTCATCTTAATTGCTTTTAAAAGGGAGAAGGGAGAGAAAAGTGATTAAAATAGATTATTTCAAATAAGAAAAATGAAGAGTCTATGGTACTTGTATTTGGAGTGATATTTTTTAACTTGAAAATGGGATTTCTTGTGTCTGAATTTTCTTGTTAGAGAGGAGCAATTGAGTGCATTTATTGGTCACCTAACGGCAACTGTATAATTAGCGGGAGTTGCTTAGATATTTTGTGTTGGGACGGACACACAGGTAAGCTGATGGTAGACTGTTCACAGGACGAGGTGGTTGGGTTGGAGAGATTTCATGGAGACCGGTGCATATAAGCGCACCCTTTGGCACCCAAATTGCATTTTGTGTTGTTGATGGGGTGGCAATGACACCATTTTTACTAGGTATTTATAATTGCAAATGGCATGGCATACTGTTATGATGCAAATGGCATGGCATACTGTTATGATTTGGGCTGTATCGAAATATTTATTTCGACACTAATTCTAAAATTGGGATTTTTAAACAGCTTTTATTTAAGGTAATTTGAAATAAAGGATGTGGTCTAGTTATATTGACTTTATACTCCCACTTTTTTACGTCCAAATCGATATGGGACTAAACTCCTTTTTTATTTTGCTAAAAGCCAACTTGTTTGTGATCATCAAATCAAGCATCATCTGTATGGTGACAGTTGTCCCATTAAATCTCAAATCAATCCTATTAGTATTTCTTTTATTGAGGCATCTTATTAAAATAGTTAATTTAGTGCCAAATTGAAAATTTAAAAATAAATTGAAGGTAGTAATTGTTAGATAATCATCCTTTTTATTAAATCGTCTGTTTAATTTTAGCGTGTTCAAGAAATATTGGGTGATATAAAATGAGTAGAATCCTAAAACGCGCCATCTAAAAAATGCATAGGTAATATTATATGTACTATCTATTAACAAAATATGATAATACAACGATCGGAAATTGGAATATACAAAATTATAGTAACAAAAACAACTGGAAAGTAATATCCCTCAATCTTTACCTAAACATAAGGAAAAAGTTGCTAGGTGGGATTTCGGGACTTTGCTATCAAAATGAGACATAGATGATGAGATGACTTTCATAGTTTTCGATGTGCAAAATGACGGATATCAATCTCAATAAATAAGTATTATTAAAAAAAATCTCAATAAAACTAAGGAAATCGGAATATAGCTATAAATTGGAGTAACATGTATAATAACAAGGGGCAGAAAAACCAACCAAGAAAATGCAACTATGCTTGGCCTTTCCTAGCATTCATTGTTTGACTAATCTAATTCTCTAGTTTTGAGCAACAAACTAAATCAATAGAAACAACATTTCATCTTATGAATTTTGAGAAACTTACACCTGAAAACCCTACTAAATAACAGAAAGTCAGTCATCCATCACGATAAACGGGTTTATCTCGGACAAAAATTGTACACATTAGAAGGTCAATGAGTACATTAGCATTGCAAGTAGAGACGCCTTATTGCGCCATTTTCAGTAATTTCTAGCGAGATCTCTGTCTTTTTACAAAATTGGCACAAGCGTTGACAGTTCTAGCTTAGCCCGAAGGCTCAGAGGCTGCAATCCAAGTATCTTCACGCATAATTCACGCATAGAAATTTCTTCATTAACCGATTTCGAACATTTTTCATAATTTTTAGACGCGTAGGCTGAATGTCTACCACAATACCTTTTCTCAAACCTTTTCAAATTACTTTCTTTCTGGCCCTCAGCATTTGTTTCTTGTACTCCTGAGAAACAGACTCTTCTTTGCATATCTTTCAATTTTATAATTAAAGTATTTCCACGACACCATTTTCGTTCAATGTAAGACCATTTTCGATATCGTCAAAATACGCTTCTACAGAGACAATGTGTTTTTTTGATCATTTTTGCCTCCTCCACTTTTTGTGACAACCAACGATCATACGAATTATCGTGAAAAACTTCATAACTTTTAATCAGAATCACCTAAAGGTCTTGTCCAAAATTTGGTGTCTAAATGACCGTACACCATAACAATTTTCATCGTTTGCAATTTCCTTGAAGTGTAAATTCCATGCCTGAAAACGTAAAAACATTAACAAAAAATTTATCATAATCCACAATATATATACACATATATATGAGATGATGACAGACATATTAACAAACAAGATTGGAGAGAGAGAGAATAAACAAGCAATCCAATTTCTAAAGGGAAACAAAATGAGAATAATTAACTCTTAAATCCTTATACTTAGTTTGCTTCTTGTTGATTGATTAAATAATCTTCTTCCAACTTTTAGTTTTGCTTTCTGTACTTGTGACGAAGTAGAGCTTCGGAACTCATTTCTTCCACCGGTTGGAACAGTGATTTGATTCGAGATTACTTTTGGAAGGTTGGTAATTGGGACGAGTTCTGGTCACTCCCTCTGAGTGCTCGGAGATGCGAAGACCAGCTGGTGTGGCTGCTATTGGGGCAGCCAGCCCAGTCGGCATTAGAGAATGCAAAGAAGGTGGTCAACGGTCCAGGACTGATGGTTAGGCCAAGGCCAAGAGAACCCTTCAGATACCGTAAGATCCTACAGCCTGTATGGCGGTGAGAGCGTGCATGAATTGACAAATGAAATGACTAGCAAACAGGAAGCTACTTGCTCGGAGGGACTGATTGATTCTAATCAGTCGCGTTCTTTGTGGTCAGCACGTATCCCCATACTAAGATCATCTCCGATGTATTTATGTACGTTAATGCTATATTTATTATAAAACAGTGTGAAAAATAACATTATCTTACTTTATAATCTAATACACTATGTTATTTTTAATAGTATTTCTACTTTTTGTCATTATTATTGTTCTTTGGAAGTTGTAAAAGTGAATTTTTAGTATTTAAATAAACGAAAAAAGATGTTCTAATAATTATATGAAATAACAACCAATAAAAATCAAAAGTGAAATTTAGTATTGGCTATATTTTATGACAAATTTGCCATAAAATTTAGACTGCAATAAATTTGATATGAAAGATAGTACTATATTGGAGATTAATTTTTTCATCCAAATGACAAATTTTACCCATTGGAGATAATCTAAAGTCAAAATTCATGTTTGGACGGCGTTTCATAATGCTATCCCTGCTCGGGTTCATTTGGAACATCAGGGCATTGTGATATCTTCGTCTCGTCCTAGATGTAATGGTGGTTTTGAAGACACCTCCCTTGCTTTTATGGTCATGTCTAGGTGTAAGGGAGGTTTGGGAAGAAATTGCTGTCTGAAACTTCCTCAAAAAGTTACCAGGTGGTCCATAAAGGGGTGTTTGGTGTATTAACTCCAACCATTCAACTCAAACTTTTTTTTGTCTTTTTTCCAAAAAGTTTTTGTCTATTTCCCAAAAAGTTTTTTATCTTTTCTGAAAATTTAAAAAAATTTACTATTGAAACTTAAATTTCTCAACTTAAACTACTACACCAAACACCATAGTTCTTTGTGTTTGTTCTTATCTCTGCGTGCAGTAAGACAGATGCTATTAACGTTTTCTGGTCATTCTAGAATCCGATCGATACTGTTGTGGATGCTAATGTTATTAGTGATATTGTTGAAGATTATATAAGTCTGAGGAGTGACACTGTTTACTATACCTCTTGTAAAGGGAATGATCTAACTCAATTCTTAGTTAGTTTCGCTATTTCTAGCTCCTCTTCTTTGTGTGATTAGACATTTTACCTAACTATTTTGGGTTGTATTGTAAAGAATGATTTGTCTCATTTTGAATAAAGGAACGTCTTCTTTTCAAATAATAATAATAATAGTACTTTACTTGCTTCTTACAGGTAGTATTGGGATCTTAAAAATTTCCAACCCTTTGATCTCAATACACAAAATTGAGATCTCTAATATTATTTTTCAGGCTTCGTTTGATTCGTTAGTTGATTTGAAAATTTTAAGTTTCAATAGTAATTTTTGTTGACTTTTCAGAAAAGATAAAAAACTTTTTCAGAAAAGACAAAAAACTTTTTCAGAAAAAGACAAAAATTAAGATAAAAACTTTAAATTCGAACTCAAATCCCAAACAAGACCTCAGTTTACAATCAATCAAAATCCCTAATAAAAGAAGTTCTATCAAGCAGAATTAAACAAAAATAAGTACATAAATAGATTAATTCTAGCTCATCAATTACCCTCTCTCCTGGTCAAGGGAGTGCTGGCGGTGAACTTGACATGAAACGTCCCTCGCTAAGTGCGTGACTTTGGTGGTGGTGGCGGTAGTGGTGGCGGAACATAGCCGGTCAGCGGTGGAGGTGGTGGCGGTGGCAGAACACAGCCGGTCAGCGGCGGAGGTGGTGGCGGCGGAGGTTGTTTAATCGACATCGGTGGAGGTGGTGGTGGTGGTGGCAAACTACGGCTACGCCAGTTGCGTCGAGGAAAATGCAGCGGCGGCGGTGGCGGTGGCAGGTTACGAAGGTGGTGAAGTGCAGATAAGAAGTGCATTTTCGCCAAGGGAGTTTTTGGTGTCAGGAAAAGAGATTTGTGATTTCTTTGCTCTGCAAGTGCTGCTTCAGGAACAAAAATGGCTACCAGCACTACAAGACTACTTGAAACTACACTGAATATAAAAGTCATAGAGGCTCTCTTTGCTTTTGGCATTTTGATATTCTTGTAAGACTTGAAATCTTTTTTTTTTTTTTTTAAAGCTGTGTTCAACCTAGCCAGTGGGACAATTTTCCAGCATTTTCTTTCTTTCCTTCTTTGTTGTTGCTGTTATTTCTTTATTTATTTCTTTATTTTTTTTTATTTTCGCCGTTATTTATTAAATATTTAATATAAATTGAATTAAATTGGTCACAACCACCTCGTGAGAAGAAATCTCATCTATTTCTGTGCGCATTATAATTTCACTCCAGTCTGGTCCGTGGTCCAATGTGAGATTCTTTTAGACACCCATAATGATATAAGGATATCCTATTTAACAAATCAATTTTTGTGTTATTTATAATAAATGGCTTCTAAAAATATATATATATATATTTTTGTATAAAGTTAATTCCTAACATTTAGTTTTTATATATTATACTATTTTGAACTTTTGTATTGTTACGAAAATAGTTTTTATTTCAAAATTTTGACAAAAAAATTAAATGAAAATTAAATATTTTTGAATCACGTGGACTTTAATTAAAGTTGAAATCATAATTAAATATTTTTTTATAGAGAAACTATACTACTAAAATAGTTTTGTGATATAAAGTCTGTGGTTTAATATCCGATGAAATGAGCTACTAGCTTAGTTTTAGAGAAGCCATTAACTAGATTTATTTATAAGTATAGTAAATAATATCAAGGTATAGGCCATATGAATAAGCCTTTGTTGTTTATTTATTAAGAAAAACCACGCTACTTTTCTTAGCAATAGGTCATTATACGTGTCCGCACATATATGTTAAATTTGTTAAACTTTTTTAGACATAATGAAAAAGAGTTTTTAAGTAAAAATGTATTTGAGAAAAACTAATTAACAAAGAATAAATCAGAAAAAAAAAAGTATCTTAATGAGGCAAAGTTAAAAATATTAGATTTGGTTGAAATAAAGAAACTAAAGAGAAAAAATAGAAATGAAAAAATAAGGATATGTTGAAAAAAATTATTTTAAGAGAGACAAAGTAACAGAAAGAAGAGTAAGGTTTTAAGAAAATAAACACCCGAAAAATTCCACAAAATGACCAACATAAATGGAAAAAAATTGTTCAACTAATAATAACATGAAACTAGCATATAGAAAATTAACTAACATGCAGATGAAAAAGAAAAATATATTTAAATAAGGACACATTTGTGAAAAAAGTTTAAATCGAGAAAATAAAAAAAAGGTAGTTATTATAAAGTCACATTCTATAAAATAATATTTCAAAAGACAGAAAAAAAATCTAACGATATATTTAAAAACAAATTATTGCATACAAATGTGGAAGTTTAAAAAAATAAATAAATAAATAAACTATAAGTGAACAAAGCAAGGAAAAAAAAAAAAAAAAAAAAAACCTTTATGGACGCATGGAAGGGTGAGAGGCATTGGCACTTTAAGGCTTTTGTACGGGGGAGGAAACATAAAAAAGGAACACCATGTGGCGAGTAATTGAACACGAACCAAAGAGAACCTTCATTCTTTTAAATAGCCCCTAAAAATAAAAAAAAAAAAAAAAGGGAAGGAGATTAAAGTGCCACGTATGAACCTAAACTACTAGGCTTGATGACATGTACTTATGGCCAGCCACGTCAAGTTAGAATAGCTTCCGTGACTATGCTTTGTTTTATAATATAATTTAAACTCAAAATTTTCATCTTAATTTTTGTATTTTTCTGAAAAGTCAATAAAATTATAACTAATTTTTCAGAAGTTTTTAAAAAATCACTTAACTCAAATTTAAAAATTTCAATTCAAACTGTTTCATTAAACGGATAGTTTGTGGCTTAGGTGAGCTGGCATAAGATGATAAAAGAAGGCTAGATTAGTTGAGGGATCTTGTACCTGATGTTTATATAAATGTAGAGTGGTGCCCAGCTCATTTCTAAGAAATGTAAAAACGTGAGATTGTAGAAGGAGAAAACGAGAAAGAAAAAAAAAAATTTATTTCTACTATTTAGGAGGCAGTTTTCTGATGTAAGTATACCTTTCATTGTATTACTTGAATAATATTGAGCAGTAGGAGCAATTTTTAATTTATTATGAGCCCAAACGATGGATTCAATAAGTTCTCGTCAATAACCACGCCTGCTAAATAGAAATATTAGACTAAAAGCCCATACAAAGTGCGCACCTAGGAAAAAAAGACCATTTGCAGATAATGAAAAATCATAGAACTGAATTACCAGAGATGCCTGTGCCCATAAGAAATCGCGGAGCCACCCATTAATAGTGTGGAACTTTGCGCAAAGTTTCCTAGTAGAAGCCCCAAAATCTTGAGCCAGCCCAGTTCCAACAATGCACTTTTCTGATTGAGAAAGCGGAACTGCTTGACGTTGCGTATTAGAACTCATTAAAGCATGATTCGAATCATTATGCTCAATAAAAGGAATGAGGGAAGCTCTTGAATAATATTATATTTTGAAGCATGTTTTTAATTATGTTATTGTTATTCTTATCATGTTTTGAGAAAGTTCAAAGAAATTAATTTTATGTATGATGTGAAATCTTATGCTTATTAGAACCAACCCCGACAAAGATTAAAGAGTCAAATCTTTGAGGAAGAAAATTTCAAGAAAGGGGTCATACAGAAAAGAAAGGGCTTTGATAACATGAAATTAATATCATATAAGAGGGCCATAAGTTAAAGTTAAAGAAAAGTATTTTTAATGTGGAAAAGTTATATGATATACTTACTGAGCTTTAATTCTTATAGTTCTTGTGATACAGTTTATAGGGTCAATAAGATCAAATAGTTGACTAAGTCAGAGATTCCAAGATCCATGACAAGTTTAATTATTTTTGAGATTGATAGTTTTGTATTATAAGGACAATTTTTGCCTCAATGATGGATACAATTTTTCAGTTGCGTAGTATTATTTCTGTCAAGTATAAGGTTTTAGTTAGCTAGCATTCTTTCAGAGCTATTAGCTTGGGAGGGACATTACATTTGCTATATATCTTTAATTAAAGTACAGTTTACTTCTAAAATATCTTTGATTCAGTTTGATTTCCTTCCAAAATGTATTTGATTATGAATTTATGAATTTATCTATAATCAAAACTCATGTGATCATAAGTTGTTTATTTTGGATATATTTTTTTAAAATAATATTAACAGAGTGACCGTTGGCATAACAATAGAAAAGTTCATGAAAATGTGATATGTAAAATCAAAAGTCAGAGGCCAATATAAGAGATGGTGCATAATTTAGGGGCTATTTATGAAATTAACCATTTGTCTTTATCAAATTTCAGGTTCAAATCATGGCACACATAATATCAAGTTTTTGACAAGAAAGATTATTACTTTGTTTGGCATTAAGGTTCAACTCCAACTAAACTGTATTTTTTCATATCAATTTTTTTTTTCTGAAAAGTTAACAAAATTTATAACTAATTTTGAAAAATCAATCAATTTCAACTTAAAATTTTCATTTTCAATTAACTTACCAAACGAAAACTATATATATCCTGCTCTCCAAGCAGCTTAAGGTATTTTAGTTATTGAAGACTCAACACGACCAATAAGTTTACGCGATAACTATGGAAATAGAAAACACGAGGACATTGTCAATCTTCTTTTTGTTATTAAAAAAACATGAGGTACTTTTAGAATATTTTGTTTTTTGTTTTGTTTTGGTAATTCTTTTAGGATATTTTATGCATCTATAGAATTGACATCAATCTGTCTTTTTTTTTTTTTTTTTCTTTTTTTTCTTTGACCTTTTTTTTTTCTTTTACTTTTTTTTTTTCCATCCATATATGTGTGTATCCACAGGTCAGAGCCAATCAGTAGTGCATAATTGCCTTTTCTTTTTCTTCAAAGAAAAACTAATTGAGATGATACTAGGTATTGTTTTGTAGATGGTTCGAAATCAAATTACATGATCTTTTAATTAACATATTTTAAAACTGATATGGAAATATCTTGTTTCTGCACAAAATCCGAAAATAAAAAAAGATAAAAGCTCCTGGATTGTTTTCTATTTTGTTTTCGTTCATATAAAGGTGTTGCTAAGAATATTGGTCACGAATAAGCTTTTGCGTCAGAAGCTTGCGATGTTATGGAGGCAATCAGAATTATTCATCAGCACAAGTGGAATTACATTTGTTTAAAAGTGATTCCATTTATTTGGTCAGTTTCTTAAGAATCTCTCTTTTTGAAGTTGTTAGGATTTTTAATCTTATTTTCCCTTCAACCCCTTGAGCGAAATACGGCAAAAGGAAGGAAAATCCATGGACCGACCCCATCGTCTCCACCCCGTAGGAACTACGAGATCACTCCAAGGATTCCATTGTTCACATTTATTATTAAAATTAACTAACTGAGTTGTATGATGATTGTGTTTGAATTTGATTTTCTTGAAGTTAAATTTCGAATTTGTTTATGATGATTAATCGTGGTTATCTTCTTGTTGTAACAAGGAATCTGAATATTGAAAAATTCAAATAAGATGGTTTTATTCCAACAAAGAAAATTCGACTTTGAGTTTTGTTTCTTTTTCTTTTGAAATGCGAATTTTGTGGAATTATTAATCTTACTCTCAATTTGTGTCTAGATTCCGTTGAGACTAATTAAACATATCTTAAATTTTAAATAATTCTAAATATTCTTAAAAGATGAACATTTTTTTAATAAATTGCAAAATATCATTAAAAATAAAGAAAAATGAACAAATCTAATTGGAAAAATACAAACAAGACGTAAATTAGAAAAACAACTAAAAGGGGGGAAAAAAAACCAAAGTCAAAAGAGTGCTCAATTTAGAACTCTTCCCCCAGGAGCACCCGCTTATAAGATTTATTTTTCCCTTCTAGTTAGTTTGAATTTTCTTCGGAAAGCATTCAGCTTTTCCAGTTTCTCATCCTAACATGAAATGACAATATGCGGCCATAGAGTTATAAGGCTCTCCGTCTGGTTATCTTTTTTGGAACTCTTTTATTAAAAAATAATTAGAGCATAAATAACGAAAAAGTATAATATAAAGAAAATTACTACAATCGAAATACAATTTTAACTAGAATGAAATAACACAATATTCCGCCATAGAGTTATAAGGCTCCATCTGGTTATCTTTTTTGGAACTCTTTTATTAAAAAAATAATGGAGCATAAATAACAAACAAGTATAATATAAGGAAAATTACTACAATCAAAATACAACCTTAACTAAAATGAAATAACACAAAGATGATGAACATCGAGGCATGTGTATTATGCTTTCCTTAAAATAGATTCACCTCCTTCAAGTAAGTGTACACGAGGTTTCGACGGACGTCTGTTTTTCAGAATACAACGATGAGATAGTTTAGCACGATTGAAATCTGCTTCCGGTGAACTTGAAACGAAAGTCTTCCCTCTATCACCAAAACTACAAAAACCAATTACAAGAAAAATCCCAAGACCAAACAAAAACAGCAGAGAACAATAAGAACTCAGTGTTGTGTGTTCAAGTGTGTGTCAATTATGCTTGGCGAGGTCCTCCTTTTATAGGCTTCAAGAGGAGGTGTTACTCAATCCAAAATTAAGAATATTAACCATTCATGCACCAGATTAACGAGAATACTGCAATCCATTCATATTGAACAATCATTTATGCACCAATAATGCTCACATTAAGCCCAAGAATATTAATAAAAAATAAAATCCGAATTCTGTTGGAAAAAACAAAATAAAATTTCAAAATAAAGCTGGCAAGCTCAACCAGCCGACTTTCATATCACCCACATTGGGCCTCTAACCTACCAAGACAATGATTTGCATACCCTCCTACAGTAGACCATCTACCCAAGTTCACAAGTGCAAATTCCTATAAAGTCCATCAAATCTTATGCCAAAGTAACATGGGACTCCGCATTTTTAAGTAATTTTTCCAACAAAATTATTTTTTAATAGGCACACTTTGAACATTAATTGCTCATTCATTTGTTTTCCATTTTGAGTGTATGAATATACGATTTTAATCTCTTCGCGATAGAGAACGTAAAATCCATCAAGAACCGTTACTTTTACTAAATAGGTCTCACTCAAATTTGGACTGCAAAATGACTCCTCAAAAATGGTTTAAAAACCAATTTTTTCCAACATCTTTCTCCCCCGTTTTCTGTTGGTCACTAGTAGCAACCAAAATTCATCTCCTTGCATGCATCAGATCAAAGAGAAATTGAGAATCAAATGGAAGATCAATGGAAATTGTGCCCATACCATGAGTGACCGTATTTGGAACACGTTCACTATTGTTTGTGGGTAGAACGGCATCATTTGAGGGTTCAGATTCCGATTCTAATGTATTGCAAAAGCTTCAGGTTATCAGAATATGAGTCAATGCTATTAGAACCTAAGTCAATTCCAAAAGATTATAAACATGAATCTAATTTAAAATTAAATACAAAAGACAAATATTTCCTAACAGATAATTATACATAAATTCAAATTACATAGTTAAAATAAACTAAATCCCTATCCTAATGTAATTGATCAGTCGGATTTCACTTTCCTTTTTGAAAAGTGGTTACTAGTTTAAGTAATTTTAGAACAAGGCTTTGTTTCGAAATTAAATATATATATATATATTTATTATTCTCGTCTCAGTTCTCACCTTCTTCCATTGCCTAATGATCAAGTACCAATCCGAGTCTCTCTCTCTCTCTTTCCTCTTCCCCCCCGGAAATCCGAAGGTTTTTCCTTGTTCAATTTTTTCCATATTCACTTTTACATTTTTTTTTTGGGATAATTATAGATTTTTCTTTTTAAGTTCAATTGTTTAATTTATACTTGCCAAAACTTTATTGTTTTCTTCCAACAAAATTAAGAAATGTCACAATTATTGTTAACTATTCGTTTCGTAGGTTTAAGCTACATTAAGCCAACTGAAGATGTTGGGACGGATACTCCGGATTTACAGTGGTTGTTCTAGATATCGCATTGGTCTGAAGCGTCAAATCGAATATTTGTTTTGCGATAACTTTACGCCGATAGATCTAGAAGATATCGAACCTAGTTCATACAAAGACATAAATTACAGTAACCCAATTTGCAAAAAATTCTATTACACAACGGTGGAGTTTTGCACAAAATTTGCACTTGTGTTATTTCTGCGACTTTCTACAGTCTTGTTTCGAAGTTAAAAGATCGGTCGGAGGGGAAAAATTCGGCTGCGGAAGAAGAGACAAAGAAACTTGTGAAGAAAATACAATGATCAATCTCGTGAAAGAAGAAACGTGAAGAAAAGAGGTGCTAAAGAATTTTCTCTCCCCGCATGACTTTTCTTTTTCTTTTAATAATTTTTAATAAGATAGATAAATAATGAAGATGCTAAAAGGGTGACCATGTATCCGGATGTCTTGGTGCTCTTCTAGATTTCTTTACCATTTAGTTAGCCTCTGTTTGGTGTTACGGTTAAAGTTGAAATTTTAAAATTGGAGTTGGTTGACTTTTTAAAAACTTTATAATTTTTGTTGACTTTTCAGAAAAAGATAAAACTGAGATAATAAATTCAAGTTTGAATTGGTTTACCAAACGTAGCCTCAGCTTACGTTTGGTAATAAAGTTTAACTCCAACTAAACTGTACTTTTCATCTCAATTTTTGTCTTTTTCTCAAAAGTTAACAAAATTTATTATTAATTTTTAAAAAGTCAATCAACTCAAATTTAAAAATTTCATCTCATTTCAAACTTAACCTAAATACCAAACGTAGTCTTATTAATTTATTTTTTAAGTTGGGTATATAATTATTGGCCTTATATGCAAGTCAGATTATTGGGCTTCTAAGAGACCCTTTTGCTTCTCTATCGGCTTTTCATTAGCTTACAAAAGAGCTGCTTCCATGAACATCCATTCCATGCTGTCCTTTTTTGCTTTGTTTTGTTTTGTTTTTCTCATTGAATTGATTGAAAACATTATAAGTAAGATTTAGTTTGTGTAGAAGAGACAACTAAATTATTTCTCCAACTTTCATTCATTCTTTTCGTTTGATAACTTTCTCGTTCTCGTTATCTTTCTGCTCTTACTAATCATCAACCTTTTTATTAAGAATAATTTAACTCAAAGAAAAATTCTACTAAAACTGTGATTATTTTTTCTCTCACTTTTTAATCACTTAGTACGTAAAGAATCTAATAAAAATTATGGATAAATTACGCTACATTTACACGACTTCAATGCCGAAACTCGTCTCTTAGTTTTTATGCGAGAAAGAGGAAAATAGCATAATTGTAGGCGATGATTGAAAAAAAAAAAAAAAAAAAAAAAAGCTTTTCCTTGTTTTAAACAAAACCCCATTCATGCAAAGGCCATATTGTTACTGCTAACGTTTGTTCGTGTTAGACTGTATGTTAAATATGCTTTTAGTTGTAGTACTTATTTCTGAACTTAAATTATTTTTGTCTCTCTCTCTTTTTTTTTTCGAAATATTCTAACAGATAATAATATACACCTGAATATATTTATAGCAATATACGTATTATGAGATAAATTAATGATTTGGTTTCACTATGTTTTAAAGTTAGGGACTAAAATGTGATCGAACCTACAGTTCGTGGATAAAAATGATATTAATTCAAAATAAGAAACGTATCAAATCATGTGGCAATTGACTTGTAAGAATGTAATTGACACACGAACTTTGAGCTATTTAACCAATTAGATATTGCAGTGTATTGTTTCTTTGTTTTGTTTTTGTTTTTGTTTTTTTTAATATTATTATTATTATTTGATTAAATGATATTGACAGTGTATTGCCATATAACAGGAGTTTTGGATCAAGCCGCGTAATTTTTCCTTCTCATTTCAATTTCTATGATAATGTAAATCTTCAATACCAATTCCATTGCCTTTCCTTAATTTCCTGCAATGATCTTGTTCCCATTTCTCTTGACCAATGTTATACATCTTAGAAATTATTAAAATTTTCATTAGCCTATGAGGAGTTGGGATGACAACCAATAATCTGATTTTATGTCAACCATAAAAATTCAGATTAATTAACTAAAACAACATAATATTTACTGAAATACCTTTTTATGCTCAACTCATGTTATAATCAAATCATCAATAGTTGAGAGGGATTAATAAAGCTTAAATATTCTATGTATTTGTTAGTAATTTTGTCGTTTATCCAATTGAAAAGAAACATAGTCAAGAGAACTTCACGATTAGGATTCCTTTCCTAATTATTTAGGATCAATCCCGCCTATATCATGGATTTTAAGGTCATTTTTATTGTTTCTTAAACTTCGAAAACTCATACTTTATCCCTGAATATTGAATTAGTCTCGGTACTGAACCCCATTCGATTATCATTTTTATTTTAAAAATACACTATAAAAGGGTAATCTCGGTGAGAGATGTAGGCATAAAGATCAAAGGAAGTCTTATATCCTTACGTAAACCTTGCTGTTGCTCTTTACTATAACTTCTTTATATCTTTTTATTTATTTATATATTTGACATAAAGTTACAAACTGCTGCCTAAAAAGTTAAAAGCTACATTTTACTCTTCTGAAAATTAAAAACTTTTAGTTATTATTAGCCCCCCATCAACATTTGTGGTTTCGCTACTGATCTCAATACTAAATCCCTTTTATTAGGATATAATATTAAAAACAAATAGCAAAACGACTATATGACTGTAATTTACTCTCTTTTTCCCTGATTATTTTTAATAAAAATTCCAATAACAAGGGTTAAGCTAAATTAATTCAAAGTTCAAGAAGTAAAGTGAATGTTTTCAAAATTTAAGTGAAAAATAAGAACGGCATTAAAATTTATGAATATAGATGAGGGTAATATATGTTTACTCTAATTATATGGGACCTACGTATCGAGATTTGTTGATATTGAACGCATGAATACAAGGGCAAAGAATAAACTCTTCCCGTTTCCTAATTTCCTTGATGAAGTAAATATGCGAACAATACGCATGCCCTTTGTCACCTATGTTTACATGTTTCGGGAGATTGATGTATAAAGGCATCAAATCAAACATTTCGGGCAAGTAAAAACGTGCCAACATAGAAATGAAGGAAAATCAATGGTCCACCCTAACCACCGTGATAGGGACAATTGCTATATAACTCTCTCTTTTCTGGCGTCGGATATCTTCACTTTCGTATTTATTTCTCTAAAATGTGAGATTGCATGAATTACAGACACTGATGTTAATTTGAGATAGTTGACGAGAGCCTGTAAATCGGATTTCTTTCTATTTCCTTTGTGGTCCCACTAGATTTTCAACGTGACGCAATTAGGTAAGTGACGTGATCATGATATTAATGCAATGGTCCACCAGGTGTTATCAGAAGCCAAGTTGTGTTGTACGAGAGGGGCCAGGAAGAGGATTTGGTGACGGAAGAAGCCCTAATTGGTACAATTGCCAAAATGTTGTTTAGTTTGGACTAATATGACTGATATCGATATATGTATATGATCTATTCTTGTAGGATATGGCAAAGGAGGAAAAGAGGATGAAATGCTTTATTTAGGCCTTTATAGGAGAGAGTTTTGGCCAAGTATTTCCTAGTGCTTTGGGTAATATATATGTGTCCTTGGAACACTAAACACTAATGGTTTCCATGTGTTTTGAGTGCAATTATCATGTGAAGTTGTCTAGTCAAATGGAGATAGATATTTATGCTTGAGTGGGAGACTCATTGGATATTTTGAAATTTGACTCGAGATATTTAGAAAAGTTAATTTGTTATGTTATATTTCAAATAAAATGTGTTTTTGTTATCTACATTTTAATTTATTTAAATAGTTTCTAGGACCGTTCTAGGATATATTCCAAGTTTTTAGGCATTATTTTAATGTTGAGTAAAATTTACGTTCTCCGTAACAAAAGAAAAAGTTGTGTTTTATGATTTTCAATTTCTACATACAAATGTACATTTTGATATATATAATTTGCATTGGATTTTGAAACTATCACTTATAAAAATTTGTTGCTTCTAGTAAGATAACATTAATAGCAAAAATAATAAATAGATGCGTTGCTTCAAATTGTCCTAGGTAGTTATCACGAGGACTCAAGCATACGATGTGGGTATTCATTGAAAAATAATAATAATAATAAATAAATAAAAGCATACGATGTGCGATTTAGATAGTTCTCTATGCTTTTATGACATGGAGGCAGCTTTTTGCCGATTATGGAAAAAAGCAAAAGAAAAAAGGACATGAAAAAGCCAATATATATAGAGGTAGATGTATATCTTCAATTTTAAGTGGTTTGTTTGTTTGTGTTTTGTTTTTTTTTTAATATAATTTGTTTTATCGCTTTTGTTAATATTGACGGAATATTAATTTTTAAACTTCTTTCTTTTTCAACTTTGAACTTTGAAAAAATTTACGACTTTTTTCACTTAATTAAATTTTTGATCAAAAAATACACATAATACTAATTAGAAATATGAATTAAGGAGCATTAAATATAAAATGAAGAAGTGACATATTTTGATGACACTCCTAGTATCTGTAACACATATTAAACGTGAAATTATGAAGTATTATCTATACAAAGTGGTATGAGAAAAACATAGACAATAAGCTCTAACTATTAACTCTTTTAGTCTAATTAAGCATCTCATATTTAAATATCTGCAACTCATACTTATAATATTATATTTTGTGTCAAAAAGATTTAATTGATTGGGGAAATTTGTAAGTTAATGAGAAAAAAAATGTTACAAATTGAAAGTTCATATGAGGTATTTTGTGATAAATTCAGGGGGAAAAGTGTCATTTGTGCTTCTTCTTGTTGTTGTTCATTAGTATTGTATCTATTATTAATATTATTATTACAATAATTAGCTAAAATGATCCCTGAATTCTTTAGCAGGTAACGATTTAGTCCCATTTTTTAAATTTTGGCCGTGATGATCTTAAACTCTCTAAATGTTAGCAATCTTAATTCTTTTCATCCAAATCCATTGAGTTTCTAATGGAAAAGATCATATATAGTGTATGTGATCTAATTTAAAAATGTATTTTAGTAATATAACAATAAATTTAAATTTAACAAAAATAAAAAAAAACCCCTAGATTTCTTTTCTCTCCTCTTCCTCTTTCTCTATTTTCTCACTCTCTCTAATATCTCTCTCTTCATTTCCTCTGTCTTGATCAGTCTCAAATTTCTCTTATCTGAGTCTCACCAGTATATGTTGGTCACTGGAGGCATGGTGAGTGGCCTTGACAAGGGCGTCACCACCAGCAGCATCAGTTTCGTCCTCAAGGCATGTGGAGATGGAGCTCGTAGGTCTGGCAGCGGCACACTAGAGATGAAGTTCACTCGCTAGTCAACGGGTTCATCAGTGTCGTCTGCCATTGACAAAACAACGGCATCGTTGAGCCTCTCCTCCTTGAGGTCAGCAAGATCTATCACCTTGCCTACCCTACCTTCCCTGTCGGCCATGGAAAACACCTCCGAAGAGGGCTTTTTTTTTTTTTTTTTTTTTTTTTTTTTTTTTTTTTTTTTTCCTTTTGTGATTTATTCTGATTCAAATTTGAATTCCTTAATTTTTTTAGTTTGTTTTTTGGAATTGCACAAGACCAATGTGGTGGGGACTCTGAACATGCTTGGGCTAGCCAAGAAAGTAAATGCTCGGTTTATTTGACGAGCATGAGTGGGGTCTGAAGGCAACGCAACGGTGCGTGGATTTGGGGTGAGTTGGTAGTGGCAGCAGTGTCTTCTTCTTCTTCTTGGTGTTCTTGGTGTCATCGCGAAGAAGATGCTGTTGTTGAAGTTTGGTTTGCATTTCTCAAAATTTTTTTTTAATGTTATTTGTGGAAATTTTACACTTGGTAATGTGGGTTTGTTGATTAGGGCGAACAACAAAAAAAAAATCCAGATCTATACCACAGTTTTTCTAGATCTATATAAAATAATAATAATTTCAAAATAAAATAAAATTCCTTTTCTGATCTTTAAACAGTCTTTTAAAAAGTCTAGTTACTATTACAACTAAAAAATCTAACTCATGCGACTATAAGAGAGATTTCGATCGGATGAACTCATTCGCCACTAGAAACCCTATTCACAAGCCCCCTTTCGCCACTAGATCTTCATGTGAGCCACTTCTGCCTTTTTTTTTTTTCCTTTGGTTCAAAATTCCCTAATTTCTAAACAAAACCACCTATTTCACTAGCAACCAAGGGTACTAAGGTAATTGTCCATCAAAATGCACAAAACATGCTTCTCACATGACTATTTCGTGAGGTTTTTAATGGAATCAAACGGTAATGACATTAATTGCCAAGAAATTAGAAATTTAAGATTGTCATCATGGTCAAAATTAAAAAAAAAGGGGATCAAATCGTCACCTACTAAAGAGTTCAGGAACTGTTTAGGTCAATTACTCTTATTATTATTTTTTATTTGTGGTTGTTTTTGTTAATTGATGTTGGGATGAGAGCACTTAAATTGCAAGTAAAACTCATATGATATCGGTAGCAGAAGGAAAGAAAGAATATGATTTTTCAATTTATTACATGTGCCACGTTTAGTGAGGCAAGTTGAATGAGGCGATCTTTGATTTCCCTAATTATATTAAATCAAGCATAGAGATGAAGAGAAGAACCACGGCCATTTTGCAGGAACGACCAGAATCCACATGCAAACGCGAGAAAGAACAGAGAGGGAGAGAGAGAAAGTGAGAGAGAGAGAGAGACGAATAGTTATTGGTGTGGGTATCTGTTGGTTTTTTTTTTTCTGGCAACAAACAGACACGGAGTCCCAAAAACAACGTTTGAGAGAGAGAGAGAGAGAGAGAGAGAGCCTCGAGAAAGAAATAGAGAGGGAGAGAGAGAAAGATGATAGAGAGAGAGACAACAGTATTGACAAAAACGACAACAGATGGGGTTGTTGGCCTCTTGTTATGAACCTAAAATATTGCCCCCTTGTTTTTCTATTTTGTGATAAATCTCACAGATATATATTTTTTTTTAAGGTCTTCTGCAAGAGAAAATAACATATTTGACGTTAGATTATTATAATAGAATGTTAATTGTGTTGATCTGAGTTTAAAATTTTGTTAAATTAAATTACTTTGGAAATATTGGATATAAATTTTGTTGTACAGTAAATGGAAAAAATTAGAAGTGAGAAAGTACATTTAATTGGAATTGATAATTGAAGGCGAAACTGTTAACTCAATACAAGGGCCCTTGTTTTTCCCCAATTTTTCAACTCAAACTTTTTTACCAAATACTCAACTCAACTCAAACTTTTCAACTCAAACTTTTTACCAAACACTCAACTTTTAAACTAAACTTATTTTAACTCAAACTAAACTAAAATATTTCAACACAAACTAACACCCCAAACACCCCCTTAATACAAAAGAACTAGTATCACTAATACGTCACTTACATTGCTCACTCCCTACTCATGACGTGGGACTCGCATCAATGACTGACAATTTTTTGGTATATACATATCTAATTTGTGTGTTAATGCATTAAAATTATGATTTCCGCAAACAAAGTAGAACCTTCACGTTGATCGTTTGTTAGATTACATATTTTTTAGATTAACATTTTGTCTTATTTATCTTATGATATTGGGGATGAACCTCTCACGAAAGAGACCGTTTATATATTAAATATGTTGAACATTTTACTTTGAAGATTTTGTTTTGTTATGTTGATATATTTAGATTCAAGTTGAAAATTTAGTTGGTTTGGAGTTTGGACCAAGTTTGGAGACTTTAGTTTAATGTACAGGAAATTGAATTTAGTTTTATGATTTTTGTTTGTTTTGATAAAACGTATCAATGATCATTTTTTTTAAGTTGACATTTTAATGGAATTTACTTTTTGAGTTTTGATCATGTTGTAATTATTTTTGAACTCTCACTTTCATGTTGTAATCATGTTGTAATTATTTTTGATCATGTTGTAATTATTTTTTTGAACTCTCACTTTCAAAAAATGTCCTTTTGGTGACTCTTGAATGGATAAGTTTGGAGAGAATTGATATGTCCCTTTGATGGGACTTCCCCGAGCCTAACCTGTTACATTAGGTAGGTACTTGTAGCGAGCAAAAATAATAGGTGACGAAAGCATATCCGTCTTTCCGTCTTGTTTCGATACCATCCTTATTTAATACGAAAGACAACGAGTTAACCTCTTTCTCTATTTCATCTTTATTAGAATAATTAATCATCAATATTAACAAACCAAATAAACAAATCATACTTAATTTATAGAAAATACTATAAAAATAATTAAGATTTTATCAATATTATATCGTAGATAAATAACAAGTTTTAATTTTCTATTTTGTCCAAAATTGACCCACAAAAAAAAGGGTCATGTTCAGGTTAAACGGGTTGAAATCGAAATTGACTCATTTTTATCGTGTCACGTTCGGGTGGACTTGATTTCGACCCGTCAAGCTTTTTTATCAATCCCCAAATTGAAAAAAAAAGAAAAACTACTCTATACCATTATCCCTATATATATATATATATTTTAGAGAAATTCTCTATTAGTTATTTTAATCACACAATAAACTCTTCAAACAATGACCTTGCACGAAACTTGTTTGAAGTTAAAAAAATAAAAATTAAAAATAGGGGAAATCATCATCTTGATATCTTTTGTGTGTATGTGTGTGTGTGTGTCTCTCTCTCTATATATTTTTAATTTTATACAACATGTTTTGATAATCGTATTAAGTTACCTTATTTACCCAGTTGAGACTAGTTTAATTAGCTGGCGAAAGAGGAAGGATATGAGCTTTTAGATTCGAATCTTGAGAGTGTTGTTATTTTTCTTTAATAGATAAAGACCATAAACCTTATATCGTTAAAGAAAACAAAAACAGAAAAAAAACAAAAAACAAAAAACAAAAAAAAAAAAACATAAAAAGCTTATAATTCAAAAAAGAAACATCTTTCTACACTTTCAGTATAAAATTTTTTAACAAAATAAATACACTGTATTTAACATATAATTCATCCCCCACATCTTTTCCCTTCTATTTTTTCTTTTCTAAAATTTATGTTTGTGAAAAACTGATATTTCATGTCTTAGCCTCCGTTTGACAAACCATCTTAAACTCAAAATTTTCATTTCAATTTTTGTCTTTTTTTGAAAAGTCAACAAAAATTATAATTAGTTTTTAAAAAGTCAACTAACTTAAACTTAAAATTTTCAACTCAAACCGTTTCACCAAACGGATCCTTAAAAACTACCTGAAGGAATTGAATGACATATATGCCTCAAGGTGCATCAATGTGCCTCAATACGATTATAGGGACAAAAACGAACGAAAATAATAAAGCAAAAGACTACATGTACCTTAATGATAATCCTAAAAAAGAAATTAGAATAATTTTTATAATATATGTTTATGTATATTATATTTTAGGTTGGTTTCGATAGAAATAAACCATTTATTTCAGACTTTGTCAATTACTAATGTTTAAACATGTACTATGCACATGATCGACATATTTTAAAACTTTAGATGAATTAAAAAAAATAATAAATTAAAAAAGTCCCAAAAAAAAAAAAAAAGAACAAAGGACCTCAAAATAAGAAAAGACAGGCATGAAAAAACATATAAAAAAGATTAAAAGATTAAAATAAAAAAAATTGATCGTTATTAAAAAAAAAGGGACTAAATTGTTTTTTAAAAAAAGAGCCAAAAAAAAGTGGAAAAAAAAAAAAGAAAATCGAAGAATCAAAAATTTAAAAAGTTTTTTGTTTTCCTTAAAAAAAAAAAAAAGTTTTTCGTCTGAAACGAATTGGACAAAAGGGAATATACACTTTTCCGTTCAATACTCGCTTTAATTTGATAATCGAAAATACCAATATCCTTCAAGAGCAAAAGAAAAGAAAGATGAAAGAAATAGAAAAAAGTAAAAAAATAATCTAATAAGAAAAAGTAAAAAAATAAAAAAAATAAAAGGAAAAAAAGACAACATGATTGGTTCGCCGATTAAAGATGAAATTTTAAGTTAAAATTGGTTAATTTTTTAAAAACTAATTATAAATTTTATCGATTTAAATTAAAAAGACAAATTAATATGAAAAAGTACAGTTTAATTTGAATTAAACTTGAATACCAAACAAAGCACAAGTTTTTCTTTTTTAATTTATCTATTTTTAATAAAATTTTAGTAAAGAAAGATTAGGTTTAATTTAAAATCTAAGAGATAAAATGAAAACATTCTTAAAAAACATGGTAAAAAATTAAAAAAACGAACCCTTTTAGAAATATTTCTCACAGCAAAGCAAATTTTAGAGACGTCAAAATGTTCACGTACAAACCAAGAAGTGAATTAGTTCCACTAAATTCCTTATATTAGGTCCTTCTAAAAAAAAAAAAAAAAAAAATCCTTATGTTAGGATTTTTGTGAAAAAATAGAAGGAAAAAAATCAGCATTTATTAATTCTCTTTTTTCATATTTGTTTTTAACAAAAATTCTAAAAAAATTTAGAGAACATAAGTGAAATGATCCTAAATGTTAGATATAGATATAAGTTATTTATTTTTCTAAATTTTAATAATCTTAAATAGAAGATAAATTATTTCTCAAAAAAAAAAAAAAAGATAAATAAATAAATAAATAAACACATCCCCCTCTTAGGGGCTGTTTGGAACAACGGAAGGAATTTTGTAACTTAATTCTAAAATTCCAGAATCTACAGCTCATTTTTATTCTCTTTCATTTTCAAACTTTCATTTTCAAAAAACCTTAGACCTTAAACCTCAAAAGTTCATAATTTTCTTATTTTAAATCGAAATGAAATGAGTTTTTTTTTCCGCACACAATAACGAGAGAAGCAAAACAAAATCCATATTGTATATTTTTTCCGAATACATTTCAAATTCTTAATTATTTTTTTTGTGACATGATTCATTTCTAATTTGTTTTTTAACCAGATACGCATTTCAATTATGATTTATAAAATATTAACTTCAACGATTATCTCCTACCCTAATTTAAAAGCACGAATCCTGCCTCAAACAGCTATCACGTGACAGTCATAACAATGTTAAATGATAACTTTTGTGGCGGTCCAACGAATGCCACGTGACATTTTTTTTTCTCGTTTTATTTTGTTAGTTTATTTTGCGCATCTAATACAACTTCTTGCAAAAGGTCCTAAAAGGAGTCCTCACTCCTCACAACAAACAAAACTCAGAGACGCCAAAGTGTTCGCGTACGCACCAAGCGAAAACTCACCAAAGCAAATACTAAAGGCAAGAGAACCTAAAACGTCACCGTTTTTTTGCATAATCTGAAATTCAGACCCGACCCGCAAAAACTTCAGATTTTTCGAACATTAATTGGATTGGATGGAAAAGATTGTTCCTTCGAGTTTTAGGCGGTGCCCACGAAAAATATATCTATATATCTATATATCTATATATATATATATACCGCACACACATATATAGGGTAATACACACATCTATAATTACCCAAAAAAAAAAAAAGAGCTAAGCCTATTAGCTCAAGAATATTCTAGCTATCAAAAAATTTTCCCCAAAACAACTTCCATCCACTCGTTTCTCTTCTTCTTCTTCTACTACTTCTCCGAACGACAACAAACTCAATTATTTCACCTCGGAATCCGGCTAGGGTTCGTCTCCTTTCCTTGTTCCGATTGTCGTTTTCCCCTCATCGAATGGGTTGAAGAAGAGAACCGCCGGTGGTGTTTTGAGTCCAGTTGAATGGAGTGGGACAGCAATTCGGATCTGAGCGGCGACGACGATGAGGAGGAGGAGTTCATGCTCAACGACGACGACGATGTCTCCGGTCTCGGTCCCGGTGCCGGTCCGCTTCCCTTTCCGGTGGAGAACCTCTTCCAAACGGCGCCGTGTGGGTTCGTCGTCACCGACGCGCTCGAGCCCGACCATCCCATCATCTATGTCAATACCGTGTTCGAGATGGTCACCGGCTACCGCGCCGAGGACGTTCTCGGTCGCAATTGGTTAGTTTCATTTCTTCGTAATTAATTCAATTTTGTTTTTGAGGGTTTGTTTTTGGTTAATTGTAGCGAGTAATGAGGAATTTTGGTGCGTTTGAGGAGGTTTTTGGGTAATTTCCCTTCTGGGTTTTTGGTTTTAGGGCTTTTGGTGCAATTTGTTAGCTGGGTTTCGCTAGAAACAAATCTTTTTTTTTTGGGATTTTTCATTTTGGTTGTTATTTAAGAGTTTCAATGCTTGATATTCATTTGTATAATGATTTAGATTGAGAGATTGTTTGGTAGGAGGGAAAAGTGGGGGTAGGGAAAAGGCGTTGTTTGGTTATAGAGAAAAGAGGGAGGGAATGGATTTTGGGTGAGGGATTTTAATTCCTTGAGGGGAAAAAAAAAAAAAAAAAAAACACTTATTTGATTCTCTATTTTTCTCACCGTTATATGTCTTTCTTTCCTTCCAAGCGTGTTTTTCCCATCAGCCAAACGTAGCCGAAATGTGTTTAAGATGTTAGAAATGAATCAAATGATTTTAAGTTCATCCCGGAATTAAGTTCATTACATAAGAGAATAGATATTCGTGGTGTGAGAAACTACATATAGGTGTGTTTAGTTTAGTTCCTACAATCTATAAGTTTGATTGGAAAAGATGATAATTTCAGTTGCAGTGGCTGTCAAAGTAACTTATAGGTTTTGGGTTGGGATTTTGGGATGCTCTGTAAGGTTGGGACGCTTGGAAGATCGAGAATTTTTGGTATTCATTGACCACCTGCAGAAGTCACCTTGATTAAGCAAGTCATACCTTCTCCATCCGTAACTATTAGTGACTAAAATGACCGTATTTATTCTCTTGAATGGAAGAAAAGATCGTGGTTAGAACTGAATTAAAACCTTTTAGGTGCAAAAATTTGCAGGCTTGGCGTTTGGAGATGGTTATTGAACTCCCTGTCCTCTTGTACTGGAAATCAATCCAGCTTAATCAGAGCTTGTTTGGTAGGAGGAAAAAGTTGGAGGAGGGAGAGCGGCGGGAGGGTTAGTGGTAGTATTTTGGGACCTATGTTTGTTTGGTAGGAGAGAAAAAATGAGCCAAAGGATTAGGTGAGGGATTCCAAATCTTTAGAAGAACCCCAGTTTTAATATCTGGAGAGATCAGTAGAGGGAATCAACGCCAAACACAAAAAGAGAAAGCTCCTACCATTCCTCTCCATTTTCCTCAACTAGGTTATTTATATTTCTTTCTTTCCTATTTTCTTTCCCGCACCAAAACCCAAAAAAAAAAAAAAAAAAAAAGTGAGTATAGTTACTAAGAGAAATGGAGATTTGTCATTCTTGTTATTATTGTGATCAATTTTTAGCATTTTCATAATGATAGCCGGTTTTAACTAGATTTGTTCGTGACTGGCTGTTTTTCTTTTTAAATTCAACTACAGAAGTGAAAAGGGCGAACTTTGGTATCAATCTGGGACATGCTTACTAATTAGTAATTCTCGGGAAAGGGAATTAAGTATCTTATTTTGAATAATTGTGTTTACTTTGATATTTGGGTATTAATGAAGTGGGGACTACCTACAGATTAGGAAATAAGCTCCTGGATGAGGAAAAACGTAATCCCCACCTCTTACCTATGGAATTGAATTCTTTTCCCGAAAAAGTAGGGGCTAACCTTTCTTAACAATTGTACCCTTAATTTATTAATTATTTCTTCATACAAGTTTTTTTAGCTGCACATACCTTCTTTTGAATCCTTCTGATTCCTTTGGCAATGAAACAGTAAAATAGGAATTTAATTCCCGCCATAAACTTACCTTGTGATGGATTAGTAAACACTTTGATGGAATTGTAAAATCTAGTTTCTTGGAATTTAGTTCTTTATCTTTATTACTGGAATGTCCATGAAACAGGTAAACGCACTCCTAGCTTATGCTTTTGGTTTCTTCGTCTTAGATAGATGACAAATTGTTTAACACACTCATTATACGTTTTATTTTATCTGAAATTGTCATAATCCACTTTGATATCTGATAATAGATGCGAATAAATGTAACTAAGGTCTAAGATAAATTAAACTTCAACAGAACAATTTTTTGTAATTTTAACATAATCTTAATGATTAAGCTATATAGGAAGAAATTCTTTGCTAAAAGCAGAAAAAGAGGACGAGGATTCTGATTAAGAAAAATAAAAGTCTTAACATAAAGTTGGCCGATGAAGTGAAAACGAGTGATCCTGTTATATACTGCCCATTTATATCCTTAAAAGAGATCTATTTTTAGAGTTTCATCCTTGTAATTTTAGTTGAGCTGGTAGAAATGGAATATATACACTTAAAAGCTTTGCATTTTAGTTGTTTTCTTTTAGTATCAAGGATTACAACTCCTCTTTAGTTTTGTTATTCATTTCTACATGATTAAATTATGCATGTACTTGTATTTCCATTTTAGCTTTTCGCTTTTATTAATGGAGGATTTACAATCCTCTTTAGCTTTGCTATTCATTTTCTATCAAATAAAAAACTTGGCTCTTAGAAAGTGATTAAACTACTATTGGTTGTATGGTCTAGTTGATTGTGGTTTTAAATCCATAATATTCAAAAATCTGATGATATGTCAATTTTACTGTGTTGACCTAGCCCCCGTCTCAACATGTAAAACTACCTTGTTCTGCTTCATATTTTATTATTATTCTTTCACACTTGCTTTTAGTTGCTGCGGATGTTGCTTACCAATGATGATGTTTATATTTTGCTAAAGTTGAAGCTTCTTTTCATCCATTATGTATTAAAGAGAGAAAATTGTTCTCTTTTTCTAACTATTGCAAACTGATTTAACCAGAAATCTACTATATTTTAGAAGTCTCCTTGGATGTTTGTCCTATTTGATATTAATTAAGCAAATATTGATTACCTTTCGGTTGAAAACGCCCTTATATATATGTCAGGACTTTGGTAGATCCACCATTAGAGAGAGGTGTTGATTTTTGCCATGGAAATGGGAACGTCTTAAAGTGAAATAATTTTACATTATAGCACCTTTCATAGGAATTTTACCATTCCACGGTCTGTCTTTATATACTACAAGCAATAGGATTGGTCTGCTTAAAATTCGGCTTTTAGTCTCTTTTGTGTTTCTAGAATATTCCTCCCTACAAGCAATTGGATTGGTTCTTTGTTCTTTGTGTTTTTTTTTTTTCCTTGAATAAATCTTTTTCTGATTGGGTGTCTTTTTTTCAGCCGTTTTTTACAATGTAGAGGTCCCTTTGCTAAACGAAGGCATCCCTTGGTGGACTCAGTCGTCGTTTCAGAAATTAGAAGATGCCTTGAGGAGGGTATTGAATTCCAAGGCGAGTTGTTGAACTTTAGAAAAGATGGATCTCCAATGATGAATAGATTGCAACTGACACCTATATATGGAGACGACGAAACGATAACTCATGTGATTGGGATCCAGTTTTTCACAGAGGCCAACATTGATCTTGGTCCAGTAACAAGTTCTTCAATCAAAATATCTGCAAAATCTTCCGATCGGTTTCATTCTGGTCTTTCCTCATTCCGCCCTGTTCCTGTGGGAGACCGAAATATTTGTCGTGGGGTTTGTGGAATATTACAGTTGAGTGATGAGGTTATAGCTCTTAAGATACTTTCAAGATTGACACCCAGAGATATTGCATCCGTAGGGTCTGTCTGTAGAAGATTTTATGAGTTGACAAAGAATGATCATCTTTGGAGAATGGTATGCCAAAATGCATGGGGCAGTGAAACAACTCGTGTTCTGGAAACTGTGCCTGGTGCTAAGAGACTAGGGTGGGGTCGACTGGCACGGGAGTTGACCACTCTTGAAGCAGCAGCATGGAGCAAGCTTACCGTTGGAGGTGCTGTTGAACCCTCACGTTGCAATTTTAGTGCCTGTGCAGTTGGAAATCGTGTTGTCCTTTTTGGTGGGGAAGGAGTTAACATGCAACCAATGAATGACACGTTTGTATTGGATCTGAATTCCAGTAACCCGGAGTGGCAACATGTCCAAGTGAGCTCCCCTCCTCCTGGCCGATGGGGTCATACACTTTCTTGTGTGAACGGATCTAATTTGGTGGTATTCGGAGGTTGTGGAAGACAGGGACTGCTAAATGATGTTTTTGTGCTTGATCTGGATGCAAAACCTCCAACATGGCGTGAAATTTCCGGATTGGCTCCTCCGCTTCCAAGATCATGGCATAGTTCCTGCACCCTTGATGGAACCAAGTTGATTGTTTCTGGCGGTTGTGCGGATTCCGGGGTACTACTGAGTGATACTTTTCTACTTGATCTCTCGATGGAGAAGCCTGTGTGGAGAGAAATACCAGTAACATGGACACCGCCTTCTCGATTGGGTCACACATTGTCTGTATACGGCGGTAGAAAGATTTTGATGTTTGGGGGCCTTGCCAAGAGTGGGCCTCTTCGATTTCGTTCTAGTGATGTGTTTACAATGGATCTAAGTGAGGAGGAACCCTGCTGGCGATGTGTTACGGGAAGTGGAATGCCCGGTGCTGGGAATCCAGGGGGAATCGCCCCACCTCCTAGACTTGATCACGTGGCCGTGAGCCTTCCAGGTGGAAGAATCCTAATCTTTGGTGGGTCCGTTGCCGGTCTTCACTCTGCTTCGCAACTTTATCTTCTTGATCCAACAGATGAGAAGCCTACATGGAGAATATTAAACGTACCTGGGCGGCCCCCAAGATTTGCTTGGGGACACAGTACTTGCATCGTTGGGGGAACGAGGGCTATAGTCCTTGGCGGTCAGACTGGAGAGGAATGGATGTTGAGTGAGCTCCACGAGCTTTCACTAGCAAGCTCTGTCGTCTGATTCGGGGAAACAGGTAATAAGAAGCTGTAAGGAAAGTGGCCACAGCATTCAAACGGCAAGGTGTTTGATCTTTTTCAGGAATCAGCTGGCAGAGAGTCTTGTTTCGGTCGCCAAATAACTCTTGACATGTGTGTTGCTCTAGTCAGAACTTGTTTTTGGTACTACCTTAGTGCATATTTTTTAACGTATCGACTTGTGTTCTGGCCCGAGACGAACTTTTTATTAGTTCCAAGAGTGACTTGAGACCGTCTTTGTTTTTCGTGAGGTTTGTGTTGAAACTCTGCTCTTCCGTACGTGCGCACGCGAGTTGTCCGTCCTTGTCAGGTTAGTAGTATTTGTTAGACAGATAGTTTTTATATGTAGGTGTATTTTCTTACTTATTGTGGCCATATGTTGCTTTAATTCAGGTTCTGTAATTTGAACCCAAGGAGAAAATTAAAAAAGAGAGAGAGAGAGAGAGAGAGGCATGTTTATATTGACATACTACTAGTCTTCTATATGTAATGAAAACTAGTTCAGCTCTTCTTCAACCATTCAAAATATGTCAATCAGCACAAAAAGATATATACGAGCAAAGATCGTGAGGGCTGGCCGGACCGAAGAAGCCGTGCACCCCCATTCCGCTGTACGTGGCGGTGCTAGTTCTTCGTCCATTGGTCTGCGCTGGAATTTGGTTTTCTTTGTTTTTCTGCATTGATCTTTGCTGGTTAAAAAAACCCTGTATATCCATTTTAGTTTTTGTGTTTTTTTCATTCACAGCCAGAAACTTTTTTTTTTTTTTTTTTTTTTTTGTGGGTAACATTTTTTTTTCAAGATTATTTTGCTGAAACTGAAAACAGGACGACATGAAACTTTTTTTTTTTTTTTTTTTTTTTTTTAAGGGTTTCTTCTGGGATTGTTGCCAAATGTTGCTGATTGATATGTAGAACATCATCTAACAGTAGTCCAATAATGTATGATGATGTGGCAGAGTATGATTGGACCAAAAACTAGTCATTAACGCTCTCGTTCTATTATGATTTTCAATCTCTCTTTATTGAGCAAATAATGTGTGTGTGTGTATATATATATATATATATATAAGAATTTGATTTGCAAAACTATTGGGGATGGCTGAATGCTAACTACATGGACTAAAGAGGGCTTTGTTTTTTGGTGTGAAATGGGGCTCTGTTCATAAGTGAGTTTGCTTTAATCGATGGAAGGGCAATTCTATGGTGGGGGACATATTTTTACTCCACCGATGGAGTAAAAGTTGACGATGGAGTAAAAATTGTTCACCATTTGATTAAAACCGAAAGGTAAGAAACGATGAAGGAATACTAAAATTAAAGAATTAAATCAATATAATTTTAATAATTTCATCTCAAAAATCAAAACAAATTAAAAAGATAAAAAGCTTTTATGTCATTCGAGAGATTTGTCAGTGACGCCAAAGGAGCCCCCAGCCTTGAGGAGGGGCAATTCGATTCGCGTTGACTTGGGACGTTGTTGAGTGGTTCAATTCACAATTGCATAAATGGTAGGGTTGCAACAGATTTAGTTTGCATTTGATTCGTCGGTTTAGCTTGTATTTGGTTTGTCGGTTAGAGATAAAATTTTTAAATTAGAATTGGATAACTTTTCAAAAACTAGTTATAATTTTTATTGATTTTTTAAAAAAAAATAAAAATTAAGATGAAAAAGTATAGTTTAGTTGTAATTGAATTGAAATGCTAAACAAAGCCTAGTTGTTCATCACCGTGCTCATTGTGGTGCCATTCAAGTTTGTGTTTTTCCTCACCGTTTGCCAAGAGTTGTTCTTTGGTAGGTATTGAAGTTTTGATGATTTTGTTTTTGTTATTTCAATTTTTTGACGGTCAAAAGCAAAGGACCTGTTTGGGGTGAAGTTTGGCAGATTTTTTTTTTTTTTCCTCAACTCATACTAACTTTCACTGTTTTCATCTTCAAATATATACAATAAACTCAAACTTTAAAAATCCATAACTTTGTTATTCGAAGTTTAAATAAGATGATTTTTTTAATACATAAAATTTTGAAAGAAATGAAACAGATCTATATTAAAAACTTTTTCCAAACACATTTTAAGTTTTACACTTTTTTTATTCTAAACAGTTTTTTTCCAACCAAATATATCTCCAAAACTCTAATTCAAATATATCAAAAATTATATCTCCGAAGCGTCCCTCCAAAACGGAAACTTGTAGGCATTTATCGTATTTTGATAAAACTCAAGGGATGTTATTTTAATTTTCTCTAATTGTTTAATGATAATAATTTTCATTTTTTTTTCTTTTGTAAATTTAGAAAATTGGATCCAACTCTTGGTTTTAAGTTGGTCGATAAAATCACTTTGAGTCAAATTTGTTTTCAAAACATAAAATGCGTTTGTTCATCATCATGTTTTCTTGGAATGAAACTGTAAAGTGCTCAAATTATTTTTTACAATCACTAATTAAAGTTGATTTCAAAACATAAAATGCATTTGTTCGTCATCATGGAAAGAATGCTTAGAAGGAGTGAACAATTACTACTTAACCATTCATTAATATATGGGCTGATATATAGACAAAGATTATTGTCCCTCTGATAGAATGATTTTTTTTTTAAAAATAAACAACTTGTAATAATTCGTTCAGTTAATTGTAATTTTATGTAAAATTATGTGTAATAATTAATTTTTATATGTTTAGAAGATAGTTAAATGGAGGAACCGTCCCATCGGATGGACGATAGACATGCCTTGTAAGGCTATATATATATATATATATATATAGACACACACTTAATTATTGATATGATTATTTTATATGTTTTTGTTTTCTATTATATTATCCTATTATATTCCTGCTGTCATTTTTAATTTGAATTTTTATTGCGTTGTGATTGTTTTGTTTACAATTTTAGTGAAAAGATGTTTTTATACGAATTTAGCATGTTTTGAAATCAATAGAAGAATACGATTACAAGTAAAAAAGAATCCCACATTGTATAGACAAAAACATGATTGGAAATAGTTCTTCTATTTTAAGGCATAAAAAAAAAAGAAAGGATGCAAGTATAGTTGTTATTAAATAAATACTCGAACAATTTCAAGATTTTTTGTTTTTTTTCTTTTGTTTGCTAATATTTGTTTAACCAAGAGATATTCCTTAATTTTAGGATGTGAGATGAGCTTAAAAACCAAATGGACGTCATAAGTTTAGATAATTATTCTTTTAAGTTTATGTTTCACAATCTTATTAGATATGTGTTTTTAAAGTCTGATGTAATTAAATATAATAAGTGATGAATCCCAATTTTTGTTCGGATTCTTGCATAAGTGTTTTTAAAATAATAAATGCATTTTCTATCATGATATTTTGACATTATTTTAAATATAATTAATGATATTTTATTTATATAATTATATGTTATAATCATTTGTTATTGTAATTATGAGTATCGCATTAAGGATATAGAAATTGTCAATATGTTTAACTAGATATATAAAGTTTTTACACTTGAAAGATATGGTTTAAAACACTTATCTCGTACCTTGCTAAAAAATCGATCCTTGTTTTCCAACCACACATTTTCTAACCAAATCCAATTCTATCTCGATATGTTCCTCAAAAAATCCGATTCGTGCAGATTCTTCCCCCAACTAAAGAAGAGATCTTGGTGGAATTTCCACATATGAAATTGAGCACAATTTTGCAAAGAAATAGCACACTTGTTTCTCGAGAAGAGATGAGAAACATGTTCAATATCATTTGATTGAATAGTTGACCCAGCTCCTTGTTATTTGAAGAAACCCTCTGCTTCAATTGGTATTTTTTCACGAAAAGCAAACATGAGATAACAAATTCAATCTTTCACTAAGATTTCGAATAGCTGTCCTGAATTCAAGTTGATTATGTTTCGCCTCTTTCTTGGAGAAAGACGATCAAATAATTCCCAATCATGGTCCTTGCGGATCGGATCATCCATATAATATACAAAAAGAAACTCTAGATATTTGATATTTTTCTCTTTGAATGAGATCTCAATTCCAGTGACGGTTTCATTAGATATCTTACAACTAGAATCCTTATTTTTTCCGAGCTAGTTCCTCCACCATCGCGGGTGTAAATTGAAGTTCATTATTGGTAAATAAAGTTAGATACATTCTTTAGGTAAGATTGTGTTGTTGGCTATTTTGCAAATAGGTGGAATGATTTTACCTTGAATCATTACAATGATAATTACAAATAAGAACACCATTATATTGTAGATACATTAAATTGGATTTTGATATATTTGATGAGTTACAAGTAGTTCTCTCTCACTAAAGTTGCGTCAAGTTAACTAATTGATAAAATGCTTGGTCATGAAGTTATGATATTACTACAAAGTTTTTGTAAAGAAGGAAAAAATGAAGATGAGAGCAATGCAAATGACAATAGTTTGGATGTCTAAACAAATTGGATTTTGGATAATAAATTTTTGCTTCCTTTGTAATGCATTGGCCTCCTTTGTTTCAATTTAGATAAGGAATTTTATTTATTTATTTTTTTTTTAGTGCTTTAGCCTGGATGAGAGCAATGCAAATGACAATAGTTACTATATGATTTAATTGATTTACCTGATAATTTTAATCTTTATTAAAATACACGTGATCTTCATGTGTTAATTATTATTTATAGTTTGATATTGTTTTTTACAGAAAGACTACTTTGAGATACATTGGCAGTTCGATAATTAATTCCAATACATTTTAAAATTGATGGACTATGGACTGATTGTTTAAAGACTACAAATGAAAGTAATCGTGAAACAATAGTAAAGGAAAAAATCTAACAAATACCTTCCGTGTTATCAAAATAGGACAATATTTAAACTTTTAAAAGTATTCTAGTTGAAATATATTTGCTTTACGCATGCGAAATAGACAAATAAAATAAAACAAAACAAAACAAAAAGTTAATTAAAAAATTAATTTCTTAAATTTTTTTAATTTTAAAAAACTAACTTTCTATTTAAAATTATCACGTGACAAGTTTAAGATTTGCGCGGAATAGATAAATAAAGTAAAATAAAATAAAACAAAAAATTCCAAAACATTACTTAAAATTTAATTTTTTATTTAAAAATGCCACGGACCAGAAAAAAAATTAATTTTATTATATATATGTATATATATATAACTATATATTTTTTTCCCGGTGAGGCCTGAAGGACCACTGGACGACAGCCATTTGAGGGTGGGAGAAAAAAATCCACACACGAAATTCCTAGGGAAAAGAAGATAATCTTATTTATGTCGCATTAATAAATAAATAAATAAATATATATATAGAAGAAAATTTTCTAACATATATTTTATCTATTGTTTGGCAATATGATTTTGCTGGTCCATTCGCCATTATATTTTAATATCATTGACTAATACATTCTGGTGGTAAATTGTAGCAACTAACTACCATTGATTTAAATAATGAAAAATCTATATTAAAAATAACAAGCTAACATAATAATAATCTTTATCACTTATTATATGACAAACATTATACCTTAACACTTGTTTGTTAAATGTTGGTAAACCAACTTTTGTGCACTTCAAAGATATAAACATGACAAAGTATTCTTCTTTTCTCCACGAAAATAAGTAACCTTTATTTAACTACAAGGTAAATTAAGAGGGTGTTTGGTGTAGTGGTTTGAGTTGAGATTTTTAAGTTTAGATTGAGTTAAGTTAAGTTGAGTTTAAAAGTTGAGTGTTTGGTAAAAAGTTTGAGTTGAGTGTTTGGTAAAAAAGTTTGAGTTAAAAAAGTTTAAAAAGTGTTAGGACTCTGTTTGGATGTTAAAAAATTGATTTAGAATTTTAACATTTTTTTTAACATTCCATTATAGATTTCAGATCAAAAAAATAGAAAAATTAAAATTTATTGTGTTGATAGTGGATGATATGGCGCACGTTATTGGGTTTAGTATTTTATCTTATTTATTTAAATAAATATTGGTTATTAGTTAGATAATTTTTTATTTATCAAAATAATCCTTAATTAGTGATTGATCACAATCAATCATTAAAACATACATGTTAAAATTTATTAATCAATCATTAATTATGATCAAGTGTTAACTGGATTCACTAATTATTGAGGGGGGGGGGGGGCAAAAAAAAAAAAAAGGTAAACTCTCCAAACTGACTCTATTGAATATTTGAAGTGTCCTTATCAGTTCCCATTTTCTTAAACCCACCAAAATCTCCATCTCCAACACCTTCAATGGCAGCTACTTCCATCTCTCTCCTCTCTCTCTCTCTCCAAATGTCCCCACCACCCTCCCCTCTCCCTTTCTCTCTCTCTCCCCATTTCCTGTACCACCAACTTCAAGATCGTTTCCTGTCCCTCAATAAAACAACCCCATGACCCCAAACCATCCCATCCCAAAACGACGCCGTTGTCTCCCTTCGCGTTGCCTTCGCCGGTGGCGGCACAGGCAGCCACATCTATCCCACCGTCGCCATATCCGACGAGCTCAAGCGCACCAACCCCACCACCCAAATCCTCTTCCTCGACACCCCGGAAGCATGGAAAGCACCGCCATCACCACTGTTGGTTACGCCTTCGAGCTCGTCTCCGCTGTCCGATTAGCCCGCCCCGTCCTCTTCTCCCTCCAGAATCTCCTCCTCCCCTTCCGTCTGATCAAATCGACCCTCCAAAGTTTCTCCAAACTAAAAGACTCCAACCCCCATCTCGTCGTCGGAATCGATGGGTACGTCTCGTTTTCCGACTTGCCTGGCCTCGGTTTTTCTCAAGGATTCGAAGAACAGGAGCCAAGGCACGCGTGAAGAACAGAGTTGCAGGGAATAGTGGGTGCACAGTAAACCCATAGTAAACCCATTTGGGTTTATTGTGTAACGGTCTAAAGGGGGGTTCAAGATGGACGGTCGTACCAAACGGCTTGAGTTCAAACTGAACTCAAAAAACCCAGTTTCAACTGGTTTGTCAAACAGGCACTAAGTTTTCGTTTGGCAAACCATCTTAAACTTAAATTTTTCATATCAGTTTTTGTCTTTTTCTAAAAAATCAACAAAAATTATGATTAGTTTTTAAAAAGTCAATCAACTCAAACTTAAAATTTCAACTCAATCCGTTACACTTAATGGAGCATAAGTAATTTAGGATCATTAAAAATTTCTAGTAATTGGTAACTCTAATTATTTCAGTTTTTCAACGTAACTCTTCCTCATTTTGTTGTTATTCTTTTTTTTTTTTTTTTCCCTGTCGGTGATATTAACTCTTTTATATTTTAAATTTGCAAGTTAATCAATCTACATATATATAGATGTATTTTTTAAATTTTTGTAAAATTCATGCATTATTTAGATTAGTAGTTATTTTTAACCTTAAATTGATAAATTTACACTGTATAGCTTACGAATAAACCTATCCAAATCAATTAGTATTTTTTTGCTGAAAAAAAATACTAATTAACCCTTTGTATATGGCATAGTTTGCTTTGCTATTTTAAACATACAAACTATTGCATGTTTTATTATAATTTTTATCCAGAAGTTGCGAAGTGTAAATTACTACAATATTAATAACCTCTAAATAAAATTTTCAAATGCATAAAAAATTTTGAATTATTGAATATTAAATAATGTATATTCTAAATAAATTTAACTTTAAATCATTAAAAAGTAGATAAATTTTTTTTTCTTGCTATTCTTCTGCTTCTAGCATTTGTCCGTGAAATACTATTAAGAATATTAATTTTAAGTTCAATTTTTGAATACCAATTGAAGTTAATAAAATTGTCATTTCTTTTAATTATTATATACAATTAATTAAGAGATATAGAGGTAAATAGTTATTTTTAAGAAGTTTTTTTTAACAAATGACCAAAATTATTCTTAAAACTTAGTTAGATTGTGTTTTTTTTTTTTTCAAATAAAAATGGTCAATAAATGATTGATCACATAATATTATTAATTTAATAAATCAATGATTAATCGTAATCAATCATTGATTTATCGCAATGTAAATTGCCAATTATCAAATTGAGTAAATCTGGAAAAAAAAAAATTAAACGACTATTTTATAACATAAAAAAATGATAATTTATTAGATTAAATGATTAAAATAGACAATCAAATTTAAATTTTTTTTTACTAATTAAAGAAACAATCCTGTAAATACTTGTTAGTAAAACGAATAATAACTTACGTATTACTAAAAACAAATTAAGTGCATGTTTGATTGATCGGTTCAAATTATTAGTTTAAACTGATTTTTTTATCTTTTTTTTAAAAAGTTTTTTATCTTTTTTGAAAAATTTTTTTATTTTTTCTGAAAAATTAATAAAAATTACTATTGAAATTTAAAATTTTCAACTCAAATGGATAAACTAAGCGGAGCCTAAGATATTATTCAGACGGTCGATGTCTCAAGCATTTTTGTACTTACATTGTTCAAGTATAGATACTCTTGTACCAAATCAAAGACAAGGAATTTATTTAATTAAAAAAAAAAAAGAAAAGAAAAAAAGCAAAGACATGGAAAATTACTTTTATAGACAACAAAAGTACTCTCAAAGACAATGATACCACACTCTACTTTAACTACTTCGGGTTGCGTGCAGTCTTCCCCACTCTAAATGTCCCTTCCCTCTTTTCTCTCTCTCTCTCTCTACCCACCAACTCAATCAATTTTCTCACTTCACTCTCACAGTTTTCACACTCCCAAAAAAAAAAAAAAAAAAAAAGAACCCACTAAAGAGTGTAGAGCCTCCAAACACCTGCCCCTCACTTTCCCATCCGATTTTCCCACATTTTCCAGCGATCCAAACAAAATGGGTATCAACAAAGAGGCCGGGACTCCCCCTCCAATGATCGGCAAGATTGGGCCCTACACGGTGTTTATGACCCCACCCTCCACTCCTCCTCCACCCCAAACTCCAAACCCTCATCCCAACCAGTCTTCGATTCTCCCAAGAAAGTTGTCGTTGCTCCTCCTCCTGTTCAGCCGCCGCCTCATCAGTTCGACAAGTCCGCTGATTTCTCAAATGGGTCTGTTTCCGGGATGTTCAAGAATGCTGTTACCAAGGTCCAGAATGGTATGTGTTTTTTGTCCTGTTTATTTTGCTCTGGTTTACTGGTTTTTTTGTTTTTGTTTTTTTTTTTTTTGAATTTTCTGGGAATGCTTTGGTTTGGAAGAAAGTTGAGAAATGAGAGGAAAAAAGAAACTTAATTTCAGTTTTTTTTTATGAATCTTTTTACTTTTCTGTTTAGGTATGCGTTTTGGAGTTTTTGTTTTGGTGCTCTTTTTTTTGGTTGTGCATGTGTTTTTTTTTTTTCCTTTGTTTTTCTCGTGTTTTGTGTGAATTTTCTGGTCATGTTTTGTTGAAGTTTTTGGAAGATGGAGGTGAAATTGAAAATGAAATGGGGTTTTGGTTTGGAAGAAAGTTGAGAAAGGAAAATTCTGCACAAAAAAAAAAAAAAAAAAAACCCAATTTTAGAATTTGATTGTTGTTTGCATTTTTTAGTTCTCGTTTTGGTTTTCTATGATGAACAATTTCCCTTGTTTGGTTACTGATGAATGGGGTGTCTAAGTGATGATGTTTTGTCTCTCTCTCTCTTTTATATATATATATATATATATATATATATCTTGATTTTGGAGATTTTCGTGGGATGAAATGACACATTGTTATAATTGGACTTATATTTGAGAATTTCTTTTTTGGGCATATTTTGCAGCGCATTCAAGTCTAGATGACCACTTAGCTCGCTGGTTTGGATTAAATCAGTCAAAGTATCAATGGGCATTGGATGACTATTATGAGAAGAAGGGCTTGGTAAGCATTTTTATTTTTCGATTATTTATTAGATGATAAGAGTTGAGTCCTTTTGTTTAAGTAAATTAGATAAAGTCCTAATCGGAGCCTTCGTTTCTATCATCCCATCGGTGGTCTGGTTGCATACTTCTACGCTGGCTGGGGGCCGTGAAGAAACCAATTATCGTCTTTTTTATTCACAGAGGAAAAAGAAAAGATTATTGCATAATGTGTGAATGTGAATCTTTCTTAGTTTAAAGAGTTGTTTGGAATCACTTTATATTATTCACTCTGTCCTTCCTTTAGTTGTCATTCCTACAAAATCAAAATTGTTTTTTCTTTCTTTTCCTGTTCTGCTTTATTCTGCCGGAATCGCTCTTTTTTTTTTTTCCCTGTTCCGCTTTATGCTGCTGGAATTGCATATAACATGCTCTTGATTTTTGGTTATTTTATTATGCATATATATATTATGCATATAAATATATATACATATCCCGGTTGTGCCCGTGTTTTAGGAAATGCATTTATCATAGTTTCTGAGTATCAATTTAGAGGGCTAGGTAGACAACTTAAATTTGATGTGATTTCGATTCCAGTTTTTGTCTTTAATACTTTGCTTTTGTTATCTGTTTCTAGATTTTGTTGTACAGTCATAAATTGAGTTAAACCAATTATTTGTGTCTTGATTCTAGGCTGAAGAGTTCCATTGTGTTTGCCTATTTTTCACGAGTCATTTTGCTTTTCTTTTCCCCCGTAATTTCTTCAATGGGTTCCATCACATTCTGTTTGGATGGTTTTGCACGAATAATCAAATAGCACCACACCTTTATTCTTGTTGGCAAACTCTCAAATATTGGTGTCTTTAACCCATACCTTACTGCTACGCTCCCTCAAAACCCGATCTACATTTTAGAGTAATTTTGTGTTGCCTCAAGTTGAGTTTTTCCATAGTTCATCTCTCCATTTGTGTCTGTGTATGCACATATTCCTGCGGTTTCAGAAGTTGGCATCGGTTAAGATTTGTTTGTAATACTTCTTTTGAAATAGATGACCTTATTTTAAATATGGTCTTACTTGATGGAATGATGGAAATTAGATATAATGCTTTGTCATGTCTTGGGGATAGAATTTTAAATCTAAATTTTTGTCATCTTCACTTATCTTTAGGGAAACGGAGATTCAAAAGTGAAAGACATATCAAGTAAAATGCAGAGTGTGTAATATCGTTGCTGGACAGGTAATTATTGTTCTACGACGGTCCTTATTTCATAAAAGATCTTTGTTCTTGCTTCTTTGACCATTGAAATTGGATATCGTTTTGCAGTGTCGTTGTAAAGAGAGACCTCATGCAGATTCATTCGAGTATACTAAATCTATATATCCTTATGTATGCAATTGCAAAAATGCATCTGAATAGGCAAAAAATAGTTGATCGACTTACGGAGATCAGATCTGGTCGACACAAACCTCTACGTTCTGTGGTTCCGTGGTAGCTGACGTTGTTTGGTTGTGTTACTGCCTATGAGTCTCTTAAGTTAATTAAGTCATTATTTTTGGTCGAACTTTTTGCTTTCTGATTTTGAGTCAATTTGTGGCATCTTTGTACCTTCAGCTTGTTGGTGTATCTATATGTTCGAAAGACCATAATCTGAGAACTTCTGATTACGAGAGAGGTGGTTTAAGGGTTAATTTATTGTTCATTGTTCACTGCTTTGGATTTGGAATCATATGCTTGGAAACTTTAGCTTGCCTTTTTTGTATTTTCAGCACAATGTGGTCCATAGGGTAAATTGCCATTTGGTCCCTAGCCTTTTTGTAAAGTTGCAATTTGGGCCCGACCTTTTTTTTTTCTTTATTGGTTAAAAGCTTTGTGAACTTTTTAAAAGGATGCAAAATAGTCATTTTTGCTATCAAAGGTTAAAAATGGGATATAACAGATCATATGAATGGTACTTGTAAGTTCATACAAATGTATTTTTTCTGTAGTTATCTTTAGAAAGCAGATCATGTGTGATGCACGTGTTACTTTTCGTTGATTTTTTAACGTCTGTTAATGGAATGACCGTTTTGTATAATTTGCAGAGTTCAGGAAGGTTTTAGCTCCCGAAAACATACGGTTGGAATCAAATCAAGATTTTTAGAAAAGATTAGGGACTGAACAGATAATTTATCTTATCCAGTACCCTATTTATATATTTACATATATATATATATATGTGTAGAGAGAGAGAAGTGAAGATTCTGTTTGGTGGGTTTAGGAATGATGACATTACTTTGGTGCCTCATAGATTCTGACAATTTGAATAATGAGACTGTTTAGCTAATGTTCTTATTATTTGAAAGAGGAACGGGTCACTAATAATTGCACGACAGAATAGCCAACCCTTCTTTGTCGTAAACTAGAGCAGGGTGAAATCCCGTTGAAGCTATAGCCGAGCGGGTGGGAAAGACAACAATTTGGACAGGAATTCCATATTAAAAATTGGATAAATTATATTTTTTTTGGCTCGAATTTTAAGTCTTGTAATAAAATACGTTTTGAATTTTAATTTGTAATATTAATGCCTTTCGAACTTTAATTTGTAATACTCTTTCTTCTTGAACATTAAAAAAGTTTGCGAATTTATCCACTTTATCAATTTTTTGACAAAAAATACCAAATACTCGTTTGAAGTATGAGTTGTAATATTAAATGTGAAACACTTATAATTAAGTTAAAAAAGTAAATATTTAGGGTTGATTGTCATTTTTTTCCCTCATATTTGTCTCTTATAGGTGACTTCGTTATTTTACATTTAATAAGGGTAACGGGTATCAGGAGTGCTATCAATATGTGTTATTTTATAATTTTATACTTAATATCTCAAACTGATGCTTTCAATGAGTGTTAGATGTATTTTTCCGTCAAAATTTTAATTGAGAGGGAAAATTCATTAACTTTTCCAAAGTTCAGTGGGTAAACATGTTACAAATTGAAATTCAGGAGAACATTTTGTGACAATATTTGAAGTTTCGTGGAAAAAAAAGTGTAATTTATCCTTAAAATTTTGTGAATGTTTTAATTAAAAAAAAAAAAGGTAGTCAATGGCCTCGTATCCTTAAAAAAATAATAGTAATAATAAAAAAGTTAAAAGTAAACGTGACGTTAAGATTAATAAATGAAATTGAGACCTTGCAATGAAATTAATTTCATTGCATACGAAAACAAAATACAGGGAAAAAACATTTGAATTTCCTAAGTAAGTCAGCTGACTAGTTAGTTTTTCCTTTGACCACTGGACAGGAACATCCCGTCATTCACACTGTAAGAATATACACACATGGAGAGACGCATACAATTTCCTATGATCCATTAACGCGTTTTCGTATTAATTTCTTGTCATTCAATTTTCCACAATGATTCTTTTTTGAGGCAGCAATTTTCCACATTGATGGATCAGAGCAGGTTGCTTGGAAATTTCATCAGTATTAGTCAGAAGTCAACGGCAACGGCAGGTTCAAGTCAAGCCCGTAACTATCACGCGGTTGACAATCTTATCACGGCTGGAATGCACTTGAAAATTAACTGTTTAGAGTTAAAAAATGTAAAAATATAGAATGTCTACGAAAAAATAAAAACATTATTAATCTTGTTTAGTAACTCTCGCCATTTTATATAATTGGAAAAAAGAAAAAAGAAAAATCTTCTCATTTCGACTTAAAATATATCAGAGTTATAGGCTTTAAAGTTCAAGTTTTTAAAAGAGAGTTTGAGACGTAAATAGTGAAATTGGTTTATGGCGAAGCACCACCCGGTTTCGTAATATAAGTAATAGCAGAAGAATCTGATAATCTAGTATTAGAAATCAAGGTTTAGTTTCTCATTGCTTTTCCATTATTTTTAAGAAGTTCACTTCCTTAATAATGCACTCACAAAACTACGTACCAATAAGTATTTCTATTACGCACATTTTCAAGTGTTGTTGTTGAGTGTTCTTTTTCACTCTGTTTCTCTCAATCTCTCCCTCCATGTCGCTGGGGGCCATTTTGGCTATGACAGCAGGTAGTGTATGTTGAGTTTTTTAACTCTTCTTTACTTTCGTTTTATTGGTAAGTTTTTCATAGATTCTGATATATGTTAAAAGAGTTTTTATGACCTTTTGCAGTATTCATTCTTGCGATGGTATTTAATGTGGTTATGATATGTGCCAAAAGACGTAATGCAAGAAGCGAGACCCTTGCTCAAGATGAGCGGTTTCTGACGCTTACGATGGACAAGTTCCTCAGCGATATGGAAAGGGAGAAGCCGATCAGGTTTACTTCTCAGCAACTCAGGATCGCCACAAATAACTTCACAAACTTGTTGGGATCCGGAGGATTCGGAGCGGTTTACAAGGGGAATTTCACCAATGGAACCCCTGTGGCGGTGAAGGTTCTCTATGGAGTTTCTGACAAGAGAGTTGAAGAACAGTTCATGGCGGAAGTGAGTACAATTGGGAGAATTCACCATTTTAACTTAGTCCGTCTATATGGCTTTTGCTTTGATAGGAACTTGAGAGCTCTTGTCTACGAGTACATGAGAAACGGGTCTCTTGACAAGTTGTTATTTTGCGAAAGCAAGATCTTGGACTTCACAAGGCTTCGTGAAATTGCGGTAGGAACGGCCAGAGGAATTGCTTACCTGCATGAAGATTGTCAACAAAGAATTGTCCATTACGATATAAAACCGGGGAACATTCTCTTGGATGCAAATTTCTCTCCCAAAGTCGCTGATTTCGGTTTGGCCAAGCTTTGCAACAGGGAAAATAGTCACATATCAATGACCGGAGGAAGAGGAACACCAGGCTATGCTGCGCCGGAACTCTGGATGCCATTTCCAATAACTCACAAATGTGATGTGTATAGCTTTGGAATGCTTTTGTTTGAAATTGTGGGACGGAGAAGGAATGTCGATAACAGTCTTCCTGACTCTGAGAGTCTAGAGTGGTTCCCGAAAACGGTGCGGAAAATGTTTGAATGCGGAGAAATGGGAGACTTGATGAGTGAAAGTGGTATAGAGGAGAAAGATAGGGAAGTGGCAGAGAGAATGTTTAAGGTGGCTCTTTTGTGTGTTCAGGAAAGGCCTCAACTGAGGCCTTTCATGGGTGTTGTGGTGAAAATGTTGGAAGGAGCTCTAGAGATTCCTACACCTTCAAACCCTTTTCAGTACTTGATGTCCTGGATTCCATGCCCAGTTATTCCCGGTCAATCAACACAGACAACTAGCTTTTCCGGTTCTGATTCCTCTTTAATGCCTTACTCTAGCTTTGTCCGTGGAACGCCTATCATGACAAGATACGAGATCGAAATAGCCTCAAGTGCTTAGGTTGGCTTGTCTTTTAAATTTCCATGAGAAAAATCCTTGTAATATTTAATAAATTGTTCTCATCACGCATCAATTGATTACTAGTTTCTGTGGTTAAAGAGCTGTTCATGGGACACATCTTCTCGAGTATGTTTTTTTTGTCTTTCTCAAATTTATCTTGAAAGCTGGATCCATAAACTTTCACCTTATTACGAGTGTGTTCGGTAGGAGAGAAAAATAAAAGGAATGAGAATAGTGGAGGGATCAGTATAAGGATTTTGACATTCATGACATTCAGTTTTTGTTTGAATCTTTACTTTTCTGTTGAGGTTATGTGTTTTGGAGTTTGTTTGTTTGCTTGTGTCTTTTCTTTTCTTTTTTTTTTTTCAGTCCCGTATTTGCTTGCTGATGAAAAGGAGTGTGTAAGAGATGATGTTTTGTCTATTTTGCTTTTCCTTTTTGAATTTAATGGTCTTGAATATTTGCATGAAATGAAATGACACTTTGTTATAATTGGACTCATATTTGATAATTTCTTATCTCGCCTTATTTAGCATCTCATTCAAGTCTATATGACTGCTTAGCTTGCTGATTTGGATTAAATCAGTCAAACTGTCAAGGTGCATTGGATGACTATTATGAGTAAAAGGGCTTGGTAAGCTCTTCGATTTTATGATAACTTGCTATATGATAAGAGTTGACTAATTTTGTTTAAGTAGATTATTGGATAACTTCCCATGGTGGTGTGTTATGTTGATAAAAGTGGTCCTATACAGAGTTTTCGCATCTACGGCCAGGCCAGGTTAGGGATTTGAATTATACATCGTATGAAGTTCGTTAAATTTGACAAAGACTATGTTGCCGAGCTATATGGGCCCTAGCTTGTTAGTGTTGTAGGCCTAGGATTAGAAGTTTTTGTCATCTCATGGATGGACAAATGCATACTTCTATATTGGCCGAAAGATATAAAGATACCAATGATTTCCTTTTTTGTTCACAAAAAAAAAAAAAAAAAAGAAAAAAAAAGAGAGGAATTATTGCATAAAATTGTGACTGTGAATCTTTCTTAACGTAAAGAGTTATTTGGAATCACTTTATCCTATTCTCCATGTCGTCCTTTCTCTAGTAATTAGTCTTACAAAATCACACTTAATTTTTTTTTTCTTGTTCTGCTTTTATTCTACTGGAATTGCTATTAAGAGGCTCTTGATATTTGGATATTTTGATGCATATTCTACCTTTTTCTTTTCTTTTCTTTTTTTTTTTGTGCGCATGTTCTATGGAAATCAATTGATCAAAGTTTCTAACCATCAATTTAGAGGGCTAGGTTGTTGTTGATTTTATAATGATGCAAGTGAAAGTATTGCAAAAAAGTATAGAAAGATGAATAAAGTATCGTTCCTATAAGAACTATTATTTATTGACTACCGAAAATATGTTAATTGTAACTTTATTTGAATAAATTGAAAATAAAAAAATTAGCAAAATATAATTAATAAAATCAATAAGAAAGAGCCTATGATTACAATCTTCACTCAACACTTTATTTGAATCTTTCTAATCTTTAATTACCAAATAAATTAATCAATCTGAATTGTCAATCAAGAGCCTAAATTATCTAAAAGCCTCTCCCGATGGTTGATTAGAAATATTTCCCTTAACTAACTCATTATATTCCTATGAAAATTAGAATAAGATGAAACTCATTAAGCATAGGCTCTTTCAATGGTTAAAACTGAACTTGACAAACAAGGAACCACAATCTCACGTTCAATCTGAGGTCAGTTGATTAATCTTGCGGATGGCTTGGTCGGTTTTGTTAGTTTTTCTATTAGCTCAGTTTTCTTGTACAACCTTAGATATAATGCTTTCTATGTCGTGAAGATATAATTTTAAATCTAAATGTTTGTCATCTTCACTTATGTATAGGGAATCAATGTGATGTCCTAGAAATTCATAAACTTGATTCACGAACTATTATTATGGATTTTCTTCATCAATACACTTCTAATGAATACCAAATTTCACGATCATGAATAATTGTATATGTATCATCAGTGTGATGATGTCGATAATTTAACAATATTGAATTTCTCTATTTAAATGAGAAATTTTAAATACATAAAAGATAAGTTGAACGACAAATAAATTTATACAAAAAATTTATTATGTCATATTAGAGGGATAATGTCAATTTTTGGAAAGAACCCCGATTTTTTTTAGTAGGTCAATTTAATGATCTTAGTATTTATTTTTGATCATATCAATAGCTAAGTTTTGAAAGTATGATTGGGAAAGTAATGTGTCACATAGATAAAAGATGAGTGATTAGTATTTACTCTTAGAAAATCCAAAGGTGGAATATTGATCAAGAATTGTGCTTAAGTTTAAAATCGATGATGTAGATTTTATGTTAAAGAATCTTAGGCAAATCAATGGTCAAACTTTGGATGACAAGTAACTAATGAGAGCTTAAAGTAATGATTGGTGTGATGGAAGATCCAATGGATGAGAATAAGGATCACAACCTTAGATCAATGGTGGAAATTAGAAGAAAGAAAAAAACAAAATATCAACGAGAAGGCAGGGGGGGGGGAGATGGATTTTTGGGTCAAAAAGCAAGAAGAAATTTGAACAAATGAGACAAAAGGAAAGTGGTGCATGCATGCAACCTTATGTAGGAAATGACATAGTTTATTTTAGCAAGTTGACCCAAAGAAAAGACAAGTGAAAGTGACCCCCTGTCTCCACTTTGTTGAACAAAATTTTCACTCCAAATCCCTCCCAAAAGTGACGGCAATGGAAAGGGTGGATCAGCCAAAAATTTTCTAATTTTACCCCTCAAAATACAACTCTCCTTAAGGTAAAAGTTGGCTGAAAATAAACTCCTAACACCTCATTTTATTCTCACACAAGTTAAGCTCAAAAACCCTAGCTTCTCTAGCCACCACCAAGCTCAAAATAGAAAAGAAAAAAAAAAAAAAAAAAAAAACCACCAACACTATTCTCCATCTCTAACACCCTTTTTGGACCCTTTTCCCTATGTTTTCAAGCTTTAAGCAACCCCGTTATCAAGTTCGGAGAAGTGTGAAATATAGTTAGAGGACGTTTTACTATAGGTAACCTAGTGGTATTCTTTGTGTTTTAGTCATTTTTGGAGAACTAAAGCATGATGATTAGTTATAATCTTAATGTTAGACTTCTTCTTACCTAAGAAAAAGTTTTGAGAAAAACTTTGGAGATCCGAGATTTTAAAGGATCCGCGGAGCATTTCGGTAAGTTCTACGAACTTTATTAAATCTTGTAGTTGTTGTGGTAATATAGCATGCATTAGAAATTTTGGTATGAAAAATAAATTATATGATAAGATTCTACAGAGTATAAGCTTCATTTTAGGCTTTGGAATCACTTGGTTTGCTTTTGCATGTCTAAAGTTATGTGCATTTGAAGTTGTGACATAAAACTAGAGAGAAAATGAATCTCTGAAGTACAGTCTAGCCACGGGTTTTATGTACTCCGAACCCTTTAGTCTCAAAATTTTGGATTATAAGTTATAGATCTAAAAACTAGATTCTTTAAGCTTTCCAATAAGGTATCATACGCTTTAAATGGATAAATGTACGGGTTTTGGTGAATTTTAAAATTTTAGACTACGATTCGAAAGTCTTTGCTGAAACCCTATGCTAGCCATGGGTTTTATATACTTTGGGTTAGTAAACCATAATTTTTTTCAAAATTATTCTTATCATACGAAATAGACAATATAAGTTTCTAATGATATATCTTTTACCTTATTTGGACTTGTAAGTGGATTATTATGATTTTTCTAAATTTAACCATGAAATTGGACTTATGATACACATGTGGGACCAACAGTCACTAAACCTAAGTTTATGATATGAAAGGCTCAAAAACTAAAGGAAATAATTTTACAGCTGCATCTCAAGCTTCAAAATGAGATATCATGCATTTAAAACGAATATGTATATAAATTTTAATAAATAACATAATATTATATTGTAATATAGTAAACTGAGATTTTACCAGAAGACACTTAGAAAAACATCCATATTAATATTTGAAATACTTGAAATCTTGAAAAACAAATTATAAAGATAGAAACTTGATGGTTCAAGCTTTCCAACGAGTTATCAATTGTCTAAAACGGGATTATACTTAGATTTAAATAAATCTTACAAGTTAAAGATCCTACACCGACAAAACGACTAAACACTAAAATATGACATAAGGGTAATGTAACGACCCGCCTTGCACAGGCCGTTACACTGCTGACTTACTTACTTACATACTTATAAATTAGCTTAAAACACAGCGGAATTTTTTATTTATTTATATATACACGAATCAAACGTGTTCTTAGAAAAGGTGTCAGTATAAAATCTAATTACATAATTATAAAACCTCAAAAAGATCAAAACGCGTAGCGGCATAAAGTCCCACGATTTCACAGCTTGCCTCGCCACGCCTCGCTACCTTGCATCATGCATTGACGACAGGCTGCTTACCTACAGCATAGACGTAAGACAGTGAGCCACAACTGTCTTATCCGCGACTTACATATAACCATATCGAAAATACATTTCTAACTTAACATACATATCCATACATAACCATTCATAATCACATAACATCGTTCATAATAGCATAACTAACAATGTCTACACATGCATGGTCCAGTTATGCTCGTATTTACTTTCTTCGCTTATCTTTCTTTTAGGGCCCTTACCTTTGGTGTTCGTACCCGGCGCGCAACTATGGAGTGGTTGGGGCGGCCAGCCCTGTCCAACTCAAACCATAATTCTACCCGACCTCGGACGGGTGGTACTACACCGGCAAGCTCGCTTGCCTTCTTATGTTTTCTTATATTTTCTTAACTCAATCTTGAGTTTATTTATCTTGTAGGAATTTAGTGAACATGCAATCGTGATGTCACATAATCCTAACTCATACTGAACATTAATTCATATTTGATCATGCTTTCTATACATGGCATACTAGCACAATTTACATGGCAATTAACTTATAGCACAACATCGCATAGCATATCATGCATAGCATACAATATCATACACCCTTAGCATGCATCTAAACTTACTTTAGTAAGCATCAACTAGAGCCTATGCTGTAGGCGGAGTTGTACTTACCTCTAGCGCTAATTCCTTTACTGTCGCTGTCTTGTCTCGAAGCACAGCTACACGTCCTCTCCTGCTTGAAAAAGGACATACGTAAGATTCTGTTTCTAATTGTAGAACGTTGGTACCCTAACCAACATACCCACTATAACCTAGTTGTATGTCCCCGTCAGATTACTGACCTGTCCTAATTGGCCTTTTATTGTTGGGGATAAATTTTGGACTTGATTAATCCCTTAAAAGGCTACGTTGGATAACCTCTTAATTTTCTCCTTTAACTTCTATTGGATTTTTCTTTACTACCTTGGGCTTACCATTCTATTATAGCATATGGGGTCAATGGCCTTGACCCATTTTGCTTGGTCCATTAACTTATGGTAGTCCTTAGGGTTACTTTGGATAACCCTTAAGATTACCTCTTTCTTATTGTGGGTCAACCAAAGTTGACAATTGGTCAACTACTGGTCAACCCTTGTCAATTTTGAGCTCTTTGGGCCTAAGCCCAATAACTCGGGTCCTATTCCCGGTTACGGCCCGTAATCGGCTTGATTACCATTTTTATTTTGAAAAATACATTTTCTTAAATTTTCTTAACTTAAAATTACATTTTCTTCCTTTTTGCACTTTTACAAGATTTTTCTCAAAAATCCGTAAAACTCTTTATAAAATTCCAACTTTTGAAATAATTACTTATAAATGTCATTTAAGGTCGAAACCCGCCTTTGGAACGGTTTTCGCAGTTAAAATAACGGTTTATAACACTTTACAATTTTTTTGAAAACACTTTGTAAAACTTTGGTGAAGGAATTTTCGGATTCCTTGCACACCTCTCATTAAACACGTCTATTTTAAAAATCCGTCGGGAATTTGAAAAACTTGTCTTCATGAAAGTTGTAGCTATCAAAAAATGCTAAAACTTTCGTGTTTTGCAAAAAATCAAATTCTGCCTAGATTGATACCAGTTTTTTTTTATAAAACCGGCTGACTCCGAAAAATCCGGTGGGACTGCGCCCAGGGGTCAGCCACGGGTTTCATTGAAAACGAAGGCTTTTGGAGCCTTATTTTGGTATTCTGTCCACATTGTCCTCTAGAAAAACTTGTTCCGAGAAACTTTCGTGTTTCGAGTTTTAGCCCATTCGGCCTCTAGAGGCCTTAAAATCTCACTTTTCAAAAACTGGTCAGGTTCAACCCGAATCTGGACAGTTTCGGTTTCGTTTTCGGTTTGCGTCCTATTTCGCGAATCTAACTCGACCGAACACTTCGGGAGCCTAAGATTCAAACACACAACGTTTTCTAGCATGAAACTCATACAAAAATTATCACAAACCAAGAAAGAATTTAAAGCCAAACCAACCCTAGAGCTAGAAATCAAGTATACACACCAACTAGAGCACAAAATCATAAATGGACTTAAGTCCTTACAACCATATTGAATCCTCAAATTGAACCTCAAAATAAGCTCAAAATAAAGAGGATTAGGGTTGAGAAATTTCCTAGAACCAAGGTTAGTTTGGTTGGAAAAGAATTTCTTCCTCCTCCTAGCTCACCAAAGCTCACGGCTACCTAGGAAAAATGGAGATCCAAGAAAAAAAAATTGTTGGCTCTTCTTGCATCTTCCAAAGCCGAACCTCAAGAGCAAAACCCCAAGAAAAAAAATCAAGAATCACTCACCTCTTCTTCTCCTTCTCTTGGTCGGCTCCAACTTAGAAAACTCACAAAAAAAATCTCACAACTCTTTCTTGCTCTCACCCCTTGAAGAACCGGATTTCCTAAGCTCCACAACTCAAGAAATTTTCTTTGGTTTTCTCTCTCTCTTGCTCTCCCTCTACTGCCGACCCTCTAGAGAAAAGAAGACAAGGTTTTTTGGTTAAAGATTACAAGGAAGATAAGAGAGAGAATGGAAGAGATTGATGTGAAAAGTAGTGGTTAGCTTTTTGCCTTGATTTAAGGCATTTCTTTTTGCTTGCTTTTCTTGTTGCAGCCGGATGTGGAGGGGAGGAAATGGCTGAAGATTTGGCATTAAATGCCTAGGGAATGAGAGACTTGTTGTTGGAAAAATCGGATCCGGTATTGGAGTTACGGCGCAGCGGAAGTTTTAAAATTTTTATGCCGTTTCCGGAAAAGAAGCTCATGATGCATATAACAATAAATTAATTCATGATCAAGCGTACCTTATTTCTTGGATTCCGGAATTGCTAGAGCGTTTGACCAACGTGTCTTCTCTACTATTCTCGAGTTCCACGTCTCAAAGTGTGTGTGGGCACACGTTCTATGAATCCAAGCGACCGGTATTTCTTTCCGTAGTCTAGATCCCTCCTTCTCAATTCCGATGATCCTCGTTGAGAATTTGATCCAACTTCTTTCTTCAAAACTACAAAACAGAAACCGGTTAACCTCCTATGAAAATAATCACTCGGTTTAACCTTTCTCGCAGTTTTGATTCAATGGAATTTTCTTTCTTTTTCTCTCTCACAAGAAAGCCGAATTTTTGATGTGGAAAATTTTTTTTTTTTTTTTTATTAAAAAAACGTTTTTCCCTTTTAATTATCAAAAATTGGTTTTTCAAGAACTCCTAGCCTTTATATAGTATTACAATCCTTTTCAAAATTTATCTCCTACTTGAAAAATAATTAATAATTATTTTCCGGATAAATCTTGAACCAAAAGATCATACAACTTTAGGGCTAGATTCATTGAACCTAAAAACAAATTTCAAGAGGAAATCCCCTTTAAAATTCGGCCACAAAGTGAGAGAAATCTTGATTGGTGGTTTAAATTTTAAATCAAGAATCTAGACTAGTCAAAAGATCCTAGTCCTATCTAGATTCAAACTTCTTTTAAACCTTTTCGAATTTAAATAGGATTCACATATTTGAATAAATATTTTCCATAAACATTATCCATATTAATTAATTTAAATTAATGAAATATTTCAAATTTTCTTTCCTCACAAAAACCATGCACCTCTTTAATTAGGAAAGAAAAATTCATGAAATAATCTCCATTATTTAAACCAATTAATAATTAAATGTTAGGAATATATTTAAATAATTTTGAAACAAAATTTTCTTCCCTCCATACAATTAAAAAACGTGCACCACTTTTAATTAGGAGAGAAAAATTTTGTTTTCCAAAATTCAAATACAATCTTATTTTCAAAATTCAAATTAACCAATCACATGTTGACAAATCATTTGTCTACAAATTTCACATGTCCAATCCTTTCTGGATTGCATGTTAGAGAGTACCATGTCTTAATAGACATTACAAAATTCCATTTACAATTTACCGATCTCATTAGGAACAAATCCCGAGACGCTTCGTGGAACTATATGAGCTAATAGAGGGACCCGATGGAAATATGTAAAGAGGCTCCTATAATTGTGAAAAATTAATCCCAGATTAATTATCCATCAATTATCAACTTCAAAACTATTCCACTAAAAGTTTGAAGCTGAACTCCTGTTTACATACCGTATTACGAAAGCTCTCTCACGTAGTGCTTCTTCCATGATTTATTCATCGCTTGCTTAATCCCCATATGTTATCCATGATTGAATTAAGGACTTTTTCCGTTTTACCTTTTCAATCATTTTAACTTAAAGTTCAATTATTCTCCATTGAAAGAACCACCAATTGTAAAACCATACAATTGGAAAACCACCAGAGAACACAAAGTAAACCGATGGCCAAGATCTTGTTATACTATCTTTCAATCCCCGAATAATACCTTTAAGTAGATAACATTTACTATCATTAAGATAGCTATGGATTCCGTATCTATGAATCTTGATTTCTCCATCCATAAGTCATGCACCCAAAACACAAGTATGTTGACCATGAATTAACAGTGTCTCACCTTTAGTGCATCAAAGTACATAAGTCATGGATGCGAACTCAAGTAATCATTTCAGGATTAAGATTAATGCAGGATGATAATCAAAGTATCATTGATTCTTATAAACGGAATTATTAAACCGAATCAATTAACACTTTAGGTCCAGTCCAATGTCATACCTCAATACTGGTATACATTAAAGTTTCTACTCGGAACCTATCCGATGGTCAAGACAAACCATCCCTCCAAGGAAGTAGACAACCTTTACAATCTTATCATGAATAAGATCCCCAAATCTTATTCCGTTGATTGCGGACTATTTATTTAGACTGTTATCAAATTACCACGTCTTCTATGCATACCCCGTATACATATGGTAATTCGATATATTACCAACAGCCTAGGAGTATTTTATGTTTGCTCAAAATAATTATACAATCAACAAATGAAAGTAAATAGGACACAACTTATTAAACATGAATAATTTCCTCTTATTAATATCAAAATGTCATATTTACAGAAAATCCCTAAGATTTTCTATCCTTAGGGCACCTATAGATCCCAACACTTGTTTGATGGACAAAAGGAGATGGGAGTAGGTGGAGTCTTGCCTTATTTTAAGGCTTCCTTTTTTCATTCTTTTCTTTTCTTTCTTTTCCATTTTCTTTTCTTTTCTTTGCTGCAGGTGCAGCCGAAATTAGGGGGAGGGAAAGCAGCTCTATGTGGCCTAATTTAAGGCTAGTGGAGGGTGACATCTAAGGCATGGCACAAGTCAATCCTTGTCTAGGCTTGTTTGGCATTTTTGCTTCTCCACAGCTCATTTTTCTTCTCTTTTATGTTACAGAGATAAATTCTAATATTGTGATTCTTAAAACACAATATTTTTATCTCATACCGAAGTACAAAATTTATCTATGTGAATTTCGGATCGAAAAATATTTTTCTCAAATTTTTCCGAACCCTTTTTGCCCTTAAACTCTAACTCGGTGTGCTTGATTTTCTAGGGACGTTTTACGGCTTATTCTTGCTATCTAGTTCATAAAACTCATTCTCGGAACTCGTTCCGCGCTGAACTCGAAAAATCTCGAAAAGTCAAAGGGTTGACTTTTTATCGGTCAAACTTTGACTTTTTCGGTCAAAGTTGACTTTCGTAAAATTTTGTACCGTTTCGACTTGAAAGGTCAATTTCCGAGTTTAGAAATAAATTTTGAGTCTTCTCGACCCATCAGAATTCATAAAATCGATCAAAAGCTCGAAATTAAGCTTTTTCACGATTGTGAATATATTGTGAATTTAATTCCTTAAGAGAAAATATGGACATAGAAAATTCGGATATCACAGGTAAGTCATAACATATGTACATATTTAGTTATGAAATGAGTTGGTATTAAGTGTATGATCAAATAATACAAAAAATCCTAACTTTATAAAGTTGAATCATAAGTTTTAAATGAGCTAAGATAAAGTACACTAGAAGGTTATTGGGCATATACCAAGAGACTACCTTAGCCCAAGTAAATAATTATAACAAAGGGATTGGGCCTTACAAGGCCAATAATAGATGGGGGGTATACACTTAGGTGACTCCTTGTCACCTTGATTGATTAATTAAGTAATTAATTGATTGATTGATTAATAATTATTAATTAATTACAAGAGTTAGTAGGTGATAATTAAGATTATTAAGTTGAATAATTATATAATTAATTAGAGATTAATTAATCATTAATCATTAATCATTGATATAATCATCAAAAATAACTATGGATGATTAATTAAAAATTAATCAAAAATTAATTATTAAATTAAATTAATTATTAATTATTAATATTAGAATTAATAATTATTAATTATTATATGAGAAAGAATATTTAAATAACTTAATTACATTATTAATAATATAATAATTAATAAGTCAATTAAAATTATGTAATTTAATTATAATTACTCAATAAATAAAATAATAATTAACTACTACCTAATTAATTAGTTAATAAATTAATTAAATTATTGATTAATTAATCAATTAAATTAAATTAAGCAAAATTAAAATTAATTAAATAATAATAATAGAAATTTATTTAACAGCTAATACTTAATTTGAATTAAGTGTTAAGGTTAGTTATGATATAAGTGAATTAAACTTATTTTAATTTAAAAAATAAGTAAATAAAATAAAGTTATATAATTATGACTCCATCTAATGATGAGATATTGTTAAATTAGGACAAATTCTCAAATCTGCATAATAGGATATACAACTCCGGAAGTTTAAGTACATAATACAAGTAAGTACATATCTTACCTACAGCATAGAACAAAATATTTTTCTTTGTTGATACTCTATATTTACTATAGCTTAACTTGATGATGTGATGAGTATATGAGTTATATGTGTTGCTTTGATTAAGTATTTGATGTGCATAATTTCTCTTGTATTGATATGATCGGCATGTCTTATAGATATTTATGCCATAATGATAGATGCATAGTGACATGTAAATTTACACATTATCACAATTAATAAGAATGGGGCAAATGAAATATAGGATTAAGTGTCGTACCAACCTCCAATTAGTGAGAGGATGTGATAAGAACGAAAGTTATAAGATATGACCTTGGAGGTTATTGGAGAGTCGTTCCCCTAATTTCCCATTGGTTGCGCGCATATAAAAATGACATAGGGGTCCTTATGTAGACAAGATATGTATATAATGAAACACACATAGATACATGTATTTTTGAACATTCATGATGTTACATGTGATAATATGATTTTATGAAATGTTGTACTTGCTGAGCGAAAGTTCATACGTTTGTGCTCGTGCTGTAAGTAACGCAGGTAAACAGCCCGCTACTTAGATGTTTTATAGACTGGCAAAACTGTGTGGAGGCGATGAAGGACGAGAGTGGGGTACCACTACGAATTTAATTTTTGCATTTAGACTTCTTAAATTATTTTGTATCAACTATATTTATAACTATGTTATGATATGATATGATATGATTTTATGAACTGTTGTACTTGCTGAGCGAAAGTTTATACGTGTGTGTTCGTGCTGTAGGTAACACAGGTAAACAGCCTGCTACTTATATGTTTTATAGACTGAAAAAGCTGTGCGGAGGCGATGAAGGACGGGAGTGGGATACCACCATGAATTTAATTTTCTTATTTAGACTTCTTAAATTATTTGGTATCGACTATATTTATAACTATGTTCCAATGTTTTGGTACTACTAAACTAGTATGAGTACTTTACGGGAAAAAGACTTTGGACTCTTTTCTTTTAATTGACATGAAGTTATAGCTTTTTAAATATTATCTAAATACAAATTTGAATAGAATATTTGTTAGTTAGATGTTTCAATTTCCTCAATTAAAAATTTTAGTAATTCTAACTTTTGTAGTATGAATATGATTTTAAAAAAAATTATGTATTTTTAGAACTAAACATAAATTAGTGTTAAAACTAAATTAAATAAGAACAAATAAGCTAGTTACCAGTCTAAAAAGCCGGCTTGTTACAATCAAAAACGCAAAAGTGAAAGCCATATCAAGTAAAATGCATATTACGTTCAATTTGAGGTCAGACGGTTAATCTTGCGGGTGATTTTGTCAGTTTTGTTGGTTATTTGATTAGGTCTATTTTATTTTATTTTATTATTATTATTTTTTTACAACTCTAGATATAATTCTTTTCATGTCTTGGGGATAGAACTTTAAATCTAAATCTAATCTTTAGGAATATGTGGAGACGCAAAAGTGAAAGACTTATCAAGTAAAATACAGAGTATGTCAGATGGTTGCTGGACAGGTAACCTATTGTTCTATGTCGGTCCTAATTTCAATGAAAATCTTATTTGAAGCTTCTTTGACTATTGTAAATCCGATATCGTATCGTTGGAAAAGAGAGACCTTATGCAGATTCCTTTCGCTTATACTAAGGGCATGTTTACTCCGCATCTAAACGAAAGAGAAAGGGAAAGTGAGTAATTCACTTTTCCTATTAATCATGTATTTACTTATACAACAGTAAATAAGAGATCAACGGGCCTCACACAACAAAAGGAATGAAGAAGAAAAATATTAATCCTTACATTTCCCTTAGTATTGATTCCTTGACAAATAATAGAAACACCAAATATACTTGTATATCTGTAATAAGTTTTCATACGCTAATTATTTTCCAATTGTGTAAAAGAATATTTTATTAATTATATTAATAGCATAAACATTACTAAGGTTCATAAACACTATAAAGGGAATAAGATTGTCATTTTTTTTACATCATTTAATAAGCAACTAAACACTATGAAGTTACTGAACGATCCGTCTTGCTATTACTTTACTTTACCTTAATTTCCAAATCCATTATCTTTTCTATTATATTCTTTTACGGTTTAGTAGACGCATTCCAAATCAATTGCGAAAAGAACATCTGAATAGGGAAAGAATAGTTGATCAACTTATAGAAATAAGATCTGGTCGATGTAATCTTCTACGTTCATTAGCAGCGAGCGGAGTTTGGTTGTGTTACTGCCTATAAGTCTCAAAAGTTCATTAGGTCGATAGCTTTGGCCAATCTTTTTGCTTTCTGTTTTTTAGTCAATTTGTGGCTATCTTCAGCTGGCTGGTGTATTTATTTATATGTTCAGTAAAGACTATAATCTGAGAAGTTTTGATTAATTTGTTGTTGATTTGTTCACTACTTCGGAAATCTTATACTTGGGAAACTTTAGCTCGTCTCCTTTGCATTTTCCGCGTAATGAGGTCCATAGGGTAATTTATTGTTTGATCTCTAATCATTTTATATAGTTCCAATTTGATCTCAATTTTTTTAAAAATTAAAAGCTCGCTAAACTTTATAAAATGGTGTAAAATAGTGCTTTTTACTATTAAAAATTAAAAATTAGGACAAAATAAATCATGTATATGATACATATAAGTTACGTATACGTTTTTATTCCCGTAGTTATCCTTAAGTAATAAGTTTTGTTTAAATTATCACGCAAGTGATACTTTAAGTTGATTTTTCAATGTCTATCAACCAAATTATTATTATTATTATTATTTTGTGTTATTTTAAAAAGCTTAGTGACTTATTAACTTAAAAATAAAAAGTTGAATCAAAACAAAAATTTATAGAAAGGTCGAGAACCGAACTGTAAATTTTATTGGATCCTATATCCTCTATATATATATATATATATATATAGGCCAAGGCTATGTCCTTCAGGAGTACTGAAACTCACGCAAGGTGGCAGAAGGTGAGCATATTACGGCTTATTTATTTATTTATTTATTTTTGGGTTGAGAAATGGGCTGTTGCTTAGCTGTCTTGGGAGGGGAAAATGTTGAGAAAAATGGGGAACCGGATATAGGAGGTGGGGAGGAGATTCAGCTGGGGCATTTAGTAAATAGGTGTGATTATAAGGTCAAAACCATAAATATGGGGGGCATATTGGAAAGAGAAAAGCGAAGGAAAATGAGAAGGGGAAAAAAAAAAAAAAAAGAAGGGAAACGACATAGTAAGCCCAATGGTGGCGATAGTGACATGTAGTCGGTTGGAAGGAAAACGACATAGTTTTTGCTTTGACGAGTCTACACCGGACGGGATATCCCGTCTTCCACGCTGTAAGAACGTACGCACATGGAGAGACGTATACAATTTCCTCTGATCCATTAAGACGTTTTTGTATTAATTGCTTGTCATTGACTTTTCCACAATGATGGCGCAGAGCAGATTGCTTGGAAGTATTATTCAAGAGTAAACCGCAAGAGCAGGTTCAAGTCAAGCCTGTAATAATGCACTCACGAAACTAAATACCAATAAGCATTTCGATTACGCACATTTTCAAGTGTTGTTGTTGATTGTTCTTTTTCACTCTGTTTCTCTCAATCTCTCCCTCCATGTCAAGTCTGTCGCCGGGGGTCATTTTGGCTGTGACAGCAGGTAGTGTATGTTGAATTTTTTAAATCTTCTTTACTTTTGTTTTATTGATAAGGTTTTCATAGATTCTGATATATGTTTAAAAGAGTTTTTATGACCTTCTGCAGTATTCATTCTTGCGTTGGTATTTAATGTGGTTATGATATGTGCCAAAAGACGTAATGCAAGAAGCGAGGCCCTTGCTCAAGATGAGCGGTTTCTGACGCTTACGATGGACAAGTTCCTCAGCGATATGGAAAGGGAGAAGCCGATTAGGTTTACTTCTCAGCAACTCAGGATCGCCACAAATAACTTCACAAACTTGTTGGGATCCGGAGGATTCGGAGCGGTTTACAAGGGGATTTTCGCCAATGGAACCCCTGTGGCGGTGAAGGTTCTCTATGGAGTCTCTGAGAAGAGAGTTGAAGAACAGTTCATGGCGGAAGTGAGTACAATTGGGAGAATTCACCATTTTAATTTAGTCCGTCTTTACGGCTTTTGCTTTAATAGGAAATTGAGAGCTCTCGTCTACGAGTACATGGGAAACGGGTCTCTTGACAAGTTGTTATTCTGCGAAGACAAGATCTTGGACTTCACAAAGCTTCATGAAATTGCGGTAGGAACGGCCAGAGGAATTGCTTACCTGCATGAAGATTGTCAACAAAGAATTGTCCATTACGATATAAAACCGGGGAACATTCTCTTGGATGCAAATTTCTCTCCCAAAGTCGCTGATTTCGGTTTGGCCAAGCTTTGCAACAGGGAAAATACTCACATATCAATGACCGGAGGAAGAGGAACACCAGGCTATGCTGCGCCGGAACTCTGGATGCCGTTTCCAATAACTCACAAATGCGATGTGTATAGCTTCGGAATGCTTTTGTTCGAAATTGTGGGACGGAGAAGGAACGTCGATAACAGTCTTCCTGATTCTGAGAGTCTAGAGTGGTTTCCGAAGACGGCGTGGCAAAGGTTTGAATGCGGAGAAATGGGAGATTTGATGAACGATTGTGGTATAGAGGAGAAAGATAGGGAAGTGGCAGAGAGAATGTTTAAGGTGGCTCTTTTGTGTGTTCAGGAAAGGCCTCAACTGAGGCCTTTCATGGGTGTTGTGGTGAAAATGTTGGAAGGAGCTCTAGAGATTCCTACACCTTCAAACCCTTTTCCGTACTTGATGTCCGGGATTCCATGCCCGGTTATTCCCAGTCAATCAACACAGACAAGTAGCTTTTCCGGTTCTGATTCCTCTTTAATGCCTTACTCTAGCTTTGTCCATGGAATGCCCAACATGACAGGATACGCGATCGAAATAGCCTCAAGTGCCTAGGTTGGCTTGTCTTTTAAATTTTCATGAGAAAAATCCTTGTAATATTTAATAAATTGTTCTCATCACACGTCAATTGATTACTAGTTTCTATGGTTAAAGAGCTGTTCATGGTACACATCTTCTTGAGTATGTTTTGAAAGATTAGTACAAGGATTTTTACATTCATGACGTTCAGTTTTTGTTTGAATCTTTACTTTTCTGTTGAGGTTATGTGTTTTGGAGTTTGTTTGTTTGTTTTTTTTCAGTCCCTTATTTGCTTACTGATGAAAAGGAGTGAGTAAGAGATGATGTTTTGTCTATTTTGCTTTTCCTTTTTGTGTTTCATGGTTTTGAATATTTACATGAAATGAAATGACACTTTGTTATAATTGGACTCATATTTGATAACTTCTTATCTCGCCTTATTTAGCATCTCATTCAAGTCTATATGACTGCTTAGCTCGCTGGTTTGGATTAAATCAGTCAAAGTATCAATGGGCATTGGATGACTATTATGAGAACAAGGGCTTGGCGGTAAGCATTTTTATTTTTTGATTATTTATTAGATGATAAGAGTTGAGTCCTTCTGTTTAAGTAAATTAGTGGCATGGTGGCAAATGAAGTCCTAATTGGAGCCTTCGTTTCTATCATCCCATCGGTGTTCTGGTTGCATACTTCTACGCTGGCTGGGGGCCGTGAAGAAACCAATTATCGTCTTTTTTATTCACAGAGGAAAAAGAAAAGATTATTGCATAATGTGTGAATGTGAATCTTTCTTAGTTTAAAGAGTTGTTTGGAATCACTTTATATTATTCACTCTGTCCTTCTTTTAGTTGTCATTCCTACAAAATCAAAATTGTTTTTTCTTTCTTTCTTTTTTCCTTTTCCTGTTCCGCTTTATTCTGCCGGAATCGCTTTTTTTTTTTTTTTTTTTTTCCCTGTTCCGCTTTATGCTGCTGGAATTGCTTATAACATGCTCTTGATTTTTGGTTATTTTATTATGCATATATATATATATATATATATTGGTTGTGCCCGTGTTTTAGGAAATTCATTTATCATAGTTTCTGAGTATCAATTTAGAGGGCTAGGTAGACAACTTAAATTTGATGTGATTTCGATTCTGTTTTTGTCTTTAATACTTTGCTTTTGTTATCTGTTTCTAGATTTTGTTGTACAGTCATAAATTGAGTTAAACCAATTATTTGTGTCTTGATTCTAGGCTGAAGAGTTCCATTGTGTTTGCCTATTTTTCACGAGTCATTTTGCTTTTCTTTTCCCCCGTAATTTCTTCAATGGGTTCCATCACATTCTGTTTGGATGGTTTTGCACGAATAATCAAATAGCACCACACCTTTATTCTTATTGGAAAACTCTCAGATATTGGTGTCTTTAACCCATACGTTACTGCTACGCTCCCTCAAAACCCGATCTACATTTTAGAGTAATTTTGTGTTGCCTCAAGTTGAGTGTTTTCCGTAGTTCCATCTCTCCATTTGTGTCTGTGTATGCACATATTCCTGCGGTTTCAGAAGTTGGAATCGGTTAAGATTTGTTTGTAATACTTCTTTTGAAATAGATGACCTTATTTTAAATATTGTCTTACTTGATGGAATGATGGAAATTAGATATAATGCTTTGTCATGTCTTGGAGATAAAATTTTAAATCTAAATTTTTGTCATCTTCACTTATCTTTAGGGAAACGGAGATTCAAAAGTGAAAGACATATCAAGTAAAATGCAGAGTGTGTAATATCGTTGCTGGACAGGTAATTATTGTTCTACTACGGTCCTTATTTCATAAAAGATCTTTGTTCTTGCTTCTTTGACCATTGAAATTGGATATCGTTTTGCAGTATCGTTGTAAAAGAGAGACCTCATGCAGATTCATTCGAGTATACTAAATCTATATATCCTTATGTATGCAATTGCAAAAAAGCATCTGAATAGGCAAAAAATAGTTGATCGACTTACGGAGATCAGATCTGGTCGCACAAACCGCTACGTTCTGTGGTTCCGTGGTAGCTGACGTTGTTTGGTTGTGTTACTGCCTATGAGTCTCTTAAGTTAATTAAGTCATTATTTTTGGTCGAACTTTTTGCTTTCTGATTTTGAGTCAATTTGTGGCATCTTTGTACCTTCAGCTTGTTGGTGTATCTATATGTTCGAAAGACCATAATCTGAGAACTTCTGATTACGAGAGAGGTGGTTTAAGGGTTAATTTATTGTTCATTGTTCACTGCTTTGGATTTGGAATCATATGCTTGGAAACTTTAGCTTGCCTTTTTTGTATTTTCAGCACAATGTGGTCCATTGGGTAAATTGCCATTTGGTCCCTAGCCTTTTTGTAAAGTTGCAATTTGGGCCCGACCTTTTCTTTTTCTTTATTGGTTAAAAGCTTTGTGAACTTTTTAAAAGGATGCAAAATAGTCATTTTTGCTATCAAAGGTTAAAAATGGGATACAACAGATCATATGAATGGTACTTGTAAGTTCATACAAATGTATTTTTTCTGTAGTTATCTTTAGAAAGCAGATCATGTGTGATGCACGTGTTACTATTCGTTGATTTTTTAACGTCCGTTAATGGAATGACCGTTTTGTATAATTTGCAGAGTTCAGGAAGGTTTTAGCTCCCGAAAACATACGGTTGGAATCAAATCAAGATTTTTAGAAAAGATTAGGGACTAAATAGATAATTTATCTTATCTAGTACCCTATTTATATATTTACATATATATATATATATATATATGTAGAGGGAGAGAAGTGAATATTCTGTTTGGTGGGTTAAGGAATGATGACATTACTTTGGTGCCTCATAGATTCTGACAATTTGAATAATGAGACCGTTTAGCTAATGAGTCGAGATATGCCTATTATTCAATGTTCTTATTATTTGAAAGAGGAACGGTTCACTAATAATTGCACGACAGAATAGCCAACCCTTCTTTGTCGTAAACTAGAGCAGGGTGAAATCCCGTTGAAGCTATGCCGAGCGGGTGGGAAAGACAACAATTTGGACAGGAATTCCATATTAAAAATTGGATAAATTATATTTTTTTCGCTCGAATTTTAAGTATTGTAATAAAATACGTTTTGAATTTTAATTTGTAATATTAATGCCTTTCGAATTTTAATTTGTAATACTTTTTCTTCTTGAACATTAAAAAAGTTTGTGAATTTATCCACTTTATCAAGTTTTTGACAAAAAAAATACCAAATACTTGTTTGAAGTATGAGTTGTAATATTAAATGTGAAACACTTATGATTAAGGTAAAAAAGTAAATATTTAGGGTTGATTGTCAATTTTTTCCCTTATATTTGTCTCTTATAGGTGATTTCGTTATTTTATATTTAATAAGGGTAACGAGTGTCAGGAGTGCTATCAATATATGTCATTTTATAATTTTATACTTAATATCTTAAACTGAAGCTTCTAACGAGTGTTAGATGTATTTTTCCGTCAAAATTTTAATTGAGAGGGAAAATTCATAAACTTTTCCAAAGTTCAGTGGGTAAAAATGTAACAAATTAAAATTCATGAGAATATTTTGTGACAATATCTGAAGTTTCGTGGAAAAAAAAGTGTAATTTATCCTTAAAATTTTGTGAATGTTTTAATAAAAAAATAAAAAAAAAGTAGTCAATGGCCTCGTATCCTTAAAAAAATAATAGTAATAATAATAAAGTTAAAAGTAAGCGTGAGGTTAAGATTAATAAATGAAATTGAGACCTAGCAATGAAATTACCCAAAAATTTCATTACGTGCGTAAACAAAATACAGGGAAAAAAACATTTGAATTTCCTAAGTCAGCTGACTAGTTAGTTTTTCCTTCGACGAGCCTACACTGGACTGGGACATCCCGTCTTTCACACTGTAAGCATATACGCACATGGAGAGACACATACAATTTCCTATGATCCATTTGTATTAATTTCTTGTCATTTAATTTTCCACGATGATTCTTTTTTGAGGCAGCAATTTTCCACATTGATGGAGCAGAGCAGAGCATATTGCTTGGAAATTTCATCAGTGTGATTCAGAAGTCAACGGCAAGGGCAGGTTCAAGTCAAGCCCGTAACTATCACGCGGTTGGCAATCTTATCACGGCTGGAATGTGCAAATTACGTTGGGTTGAAAATTAACCGTTTAAAGTTAAAAAAATATAAAAATATAAAATGTCTAAGAGAAAAAAAAAAAAGCATTATCAATGTTATTTTGTAACTCTCACCATTTTACGTAATTGGAAAAAAGGAAAAAGAAAAATCTTCTCATTTCGACTTGAAATACCAGAGTCATAGACTTTAAAGTTTAAGTTTTTAAGAGAGATTTTGAGATATAAATAGTGAAATTGGTTTATGGCGAAACACCACCCGGTTTCATAATATAAGTAATAGCGGAAGAATCTGATAATCTATGATTAGAAATCAAGGTTTAGTTTCTCATTGTTTTTCCATTATTTTTAAGTAGTTCAATTCCTTAGTAATGAGCACACAAAACTATGGGTCCGTTTGGTGAATGAGTTTGAGTTGAAATTTTTAAGTTTGAATGGTAATTTTTGTTGACTTTTTAGAAAAGAGAAAAAAATTTTTTAGAAAAGACAAAAAACTTTTTCAGAAAAAGATAAAAATTTGAGTTTAAACCTTAAGTTTAAACTTGAGCTCCAAATGGAGCCTACGTACCAATAAGCATTTCTATTACGCACATTTTCAGAAGGAATTACATTTTGTTGATTTTTTAACGTCTGTTATTGTAATGACCATTTTGTATCATTTGCTGAGTTCAGGAAGTTTTTAGCTCCTGAAAACATACAGTTGGAATCAAATCAAGATTTTTAAAAAAGATTCGGGACTAAACAGATAATTTACCTTATCCAGTACCCTATTTATATATTTGCATATATATATATATATATATGTATATGTAGAGAGAGAGAAGTGAAGATTCTGTTTGGTGGGTTGAGGAATGATGACATTACTTTGGTTGCCTCATAGATTCTGACAATTTGAATAATGAGACTGTTTAGCTAATGAGTCGAGATATGCCTATTATTCAATGTTCTTATTATTTGAAAGAGGAACGGTTCACTAATAATCGCACAACAGAATAGCAACCCTTCTTTGTCGCAAACTAGAGCAGGGTGAAGGTTGAAGTTAGCCCAGCGAGTGGGAAAGACAAGAATTTGAGTGGGAAAGACAGGAATTTGGATAGGAATTCCATATTAAAAATTGGATAAATTATATTTTTTTCCCTCGAATTTTAAGTCTTGTCATAAGATACGTTTTGAATTTTAATTTGTAAAATTAATGCCTTTCGAACTTTAATTTATAATATTCTTTCTTCCTGAACGTTAAAAAAGTTTACGAATTTATCCACTCTATCAATTTTTTGACGAAAAATACAAAATACTCGTTTGAAGTATGAGTTGCAATATTAAATGTGAAACACTTATAATTAAGTTAAAAAAGTAAATATTTAGAGTTGATCGTCATTTTTTCCCCCTCATATTTCTCTCTTTTAGGTAACTTCGTTATTTTATATTTAATAAGGGTAACGGATATTAAGAGTGCTATCTATATGTATCATTTCATAATTCTATTCTAAAAACCCTAAACTGATGCTTTCAATGAGTGTTAAATTTATTTTTTTTTGGTCAAATTTTTAATTGAGGGGGAAAATTCGTAAACTTTTTCAAAGGTTCATGTAGTGTGACTTTAAGAGACCAAAGTTTTTGTTACCAAAAAAAATTTGGTAGCAGAAAATAGAGTTTCTGTTACCAAATTTTGGTGGCCGAAAGGTGTAGACATTTTGTTACCAATTTTGATAACAAAAACGACATAATCCGCTACCAAATATTTTTGGTAACAGATGGTAGGACGGGAATCGAATTTTAGTTCCCGCCGATAACATTTTGCTACCAAAACACTATTTGGTAACAAAATGCTAACATTTGCTACCAAAATTTGGTAGCAAATTGTAATATTTTGCTACCAAAATTATTTGGTAGCAAAAAAAAATTGGCGGTAGGCCAAATTTTCCCAGGTAGTATTATTTGCTACCAAATGAAATTTTGGTAGCACATTATATATTTCCGCTACCAAAATTTTGGCAGCGCAATCGTACAGTTTGCTACCAAACACATTTTGGTAGCAAAAATTTCCCCCTAATGTCATCTGTTACCAAAAATTTTTTGATAACAAAATATTGTATTTTGCTACCAAAATTTGGTAACAGAAGATAAGTTTCTGCTATCAAATTTTGGTAGCAAAATATGTTATTTCAAATCTAAAACCTTATTTTGGTTGCAAAAATGTTGGCGGGAAATGAAAAATATTCCCGCTCAACTCATGTGCTACCAAATCTTTGTTCGTAGTAAAATAGTGCATTTTGCTAACAAAATTTGGTAACAAAAAATGAGTTTCTGTCACAAAATTTTGGTAGCAAAATATATTACGTTTGCTACCGAACCTATTTTGGTTGTGAAAACGTTGGCGGGAATTTAAAATATTTACCGAGGATGGTTTTTCCTACCAAATTAAATTTGGTGAGAAAGTGATATATTTTGTGCTACCAAATGTTGGTGGCAAAATATAATTTTTACCTACCAAACTGTAAATTTGGTAGCGAAATATATTATTTTTTGCTCGTATATATTGATGATAATATCTTATTGCTTTATTATATAGAATAAGATATATCATTGTCGAAGTTGTATTTTATATTATAATGGTGCTAAAAAATGATTTGAATTAAATTTTAACAATCAAATGAAAATTTTTAGCATTTAAAAAAAATACTGGTTGGGACTACCATACCAAAATAAGGTCATAAAATACATACTTTTGAGTACTACATTATTATTTGATAGTAAAATAAATGCTTTTTTTCCCCCAAAATATTCTTGGTAACTATCTATATTTTAATTATACATAATACAAACTCATAAGTTATTCACCATATATCCCTACTTTTAGCAAATTAAAAAAGGCAACATATAGTACTGACTCTCTATGTATATATCTCTCTCTGTCTCTAACTCCCTCTCTGATCTATTCCTAATTAACTCTTGACCTCTGTCTCTCTCTGCTTGCCGGACGTCGCCTTCCTTCGCCCCACCGAAATCAGTTGGCGTCCTCCTTTCACCGCACCGGCACCAGACCTCCGTCGCGCCGTCAGCAGGCCTTTGCCGTCCCATCGCTGCGCCGGCACCATCTCCACCATCCCCTCTCCACGCCGTTGCTGGATTCGCGGTTGCCAACCCTTTCCACTCGCTGGCGTCGAAAATGCAGTGACCAGCAACGGAAATCAAAGGAATCTGAGGAGGTAAAAAACCAAACTGAAAACCCCCAAGTTTTTATATGAAATCCCCTCACGAAGATTCAAATAATTTCACTATCTCTCTGTCTCTAACTCTCTCTATCTATCTTTAACTCTCTCTCTCTAACTCTCGACCTATGTCTCTCTCTAGCTAGGTCTGGACTTCGCGGCACCATCTCCACCGTCCCCTCTCCACGCCGTTGCCGGATTCACGGTTGCCAAACCTTTCTTGTCTTAAGTTTAAATTTTCTGCCAGTCTTTAATTTCATGGTATTTTATTAGGATGATCGTTGCAAATTTGATCGGTTTAGCTCGGTTTTTCGACCGAGTTTAGATTATAAACGTAAGTCCCATGTAGTGGTGAAATATGTTCCAAGTGTTAGATGTGTATTCTACAGTATTCTTGTTGGAGGCAGGAAAAAAAAAAAAAGTCGTGAGACCCTTTTTTCTTTGCCAATGCTGCTTTAGTTATGCTTAATATAATTGTTTTACTCTGCAGAAATAGGTTGTTTGTTCTGGATATTCTAATTAGTTTTAGCTTGAATTAGACAGTAAATTGCCATTTTTATTTAATTATCTTTAGAAACTATCGACCATTCAGATGTCTCTATATGTCTATACTTGTTTTAGTTGTTGTTCTAAACCAACCAAGTTCAGTCTGTGTTCTTGAGATGTTGAAGCTTGTTGATATGTTGCATTTATTGGAAGAGATTTAAATGAAAATGTTTCTATCAGTAGCCTCTTTGACTTGTACTTCGAATTATTCGTCTGTTCAAGATTGTGGTTTAGTCAACCTGCTACTGAAATGTTTGTTTCATGTTGGAAAATTTTTCATTTTGGATTGGCCGGCCTTAGTTAGGTGTTTTAAGCATTCCCATCAATGTGTGAATACACTGCACATTGTTGTGGATCTTATTCTAATGGCATTTCTACTCTGTCTTAGCCTTCTATTCTATTCATTGATTTCTTTGATCTTTCGTTCTTTTCTTTTATTTTTATTTTTTATTTTTTATATTGATTCATATTCTTATTTTTATTTTTATTTTCATTTTTCCCTTTTTTTCCCTCTTCAAACAAGCGTCACTAGTCAACAATTAAGGTTTGAGATTGGGAAATATTATGGATTTCATGTATGTAGTTCAAAAACACATAAAAAAGTTTGGTATATTCATATTGAAGAGGTATCTTCAGTCATGGAGAACTGATTGGCTTTTTTAATTTTTTTCGGTAAATGAGAACAGATTAGCTTTATTCCCACATGTTGAATGGTTTGCATATTCTTCGGTAAATGAAATTAATTTACATTTTTAACTTAAAAATAGTCTGAAAACTTCTTGCTAATTTATCTTCCTAGATGTATTTCAAGATTTCTGGATTAATGTTCTATATTACCGAGTTACAAATAAGCAAATTATAGTGAATCACGAGGATGGACAACTAAGAGAGCGAATGAAGATTATGTGAGAAACCAAACACTTAATCATTTAATTTGATTGTTTATTTTTTGAGTCTAACTTCTAAGTTTAACACTTCACCTAATGCAGGACCAAATGATCAAGATTCGCGATGCTCGTTTAGGTGAAGTACCAGAGGGGTCAAATCTTGACTATGATGCGGAGGAAGAAATTTGCTCTCAAGTTTTATCTAGCGCGAAGTATGAAAAATATGGTTTCAAGCGTGGCATAGGTCCTATACCAAGAAACACGTCACAAGCTCACAAATCGGGACAACCAAGATATGAAAGCCTTCAAAACGAAGTTCAGGAAGGCAAACTTCGCATGGCAGAAATGGAAGACCATTTGAAACAATAAAGGGAGGTCATTTAGATGCTACTTCAGCGGCTTAATATGCCATCAAATCATCCTGGACCGAACCTCCCAGGCAATGAAGATCTGCCACCACCGCCAGCTCCAGCACCAGTTTGTTAGAGGTTTTTTCTTCTTGCAAGATTAAGTGTTTATTAGTACAATATTTAGTGAGCCGTGACTCTTGAATTTGCTTAAGTATTACTATTTTAGTATTTTGTTTGGATTCTAATATGTATCAAGATATTTAGAGAGATTTGGTATTTTGTTTTAATTAATATTTGGTATTTTGTCTATTAAATTTGAATTTCATACATATATTTTGGGGAAAATTACAGGTACATAAATTTCCAAAATATTCGGTAACTAAATCTCATACATTTTGTTACCAAATATTTGGTAACAGAATCTTGTACAATTCGCTATCAAATAAATTTTGCTACCAGAAAATTTGGTAACTAAATCACATATTTTCTGCTACCAAATACCTTTTGTTACCAAAAATTAGGTAACTGAATCTCCTACTTTTGACTACCAAAATTCATTTTGTTACCAAAATTTTGGTACCTGAAATTATAGACTTTTTGTTACCAAATATCTTTTGTTACTGAATTTTTTTGGTAACTGAATATCACATTTTTCGCTACCAAATACATTTTGTTACCGAAATCAATTTTGGTAACAAAAAGTTTTTGCTACCAAAAATTTGGCAACAAATACTTTTTGCGACTGACTTTCCGCTACCAAATATATTTGTTAACAAAAACTTATTGTTACCAAAAACATGACTTTCAGCTACCGAATTTTTGGTAACTGAAAATCGATTTTCTTGTAGTGTCAGGAGAAAAAATGTTACAGATTAAAATTCAGGGGAAAAATTTTGTGATAATGCCTAAAGTTTCATGGAAAAAAATGTAATTATTCTTAAAATTTTGTGAATGTTCAAATTTAAAAAAAAAAAAAAAAAAAGAAGTTACGGCCTCACATCCTTATAATAATAATAATAATAATAATAATAATAATAAAAATAAAGTTAAAAGTAAGTGTGACGTTAAGATTAATAAATGAAAATGAGACCTTGCAATGAAATTACCCAAAAATTTCATTACGTACGAAAACAAAATACACGGAAAAAAACATTTGAATTTCCTAAGTAAGCTTCCGTTTGGCAAATTATGTTAAACTCAAATTTTTTATCTATTTCTGAAAAATCAACAAAAATTATAATTAGTTTTTGAAAAATCAACCAACTCAAACTTAAAAATTTCAACTCAAATCGTTTCACCAAACTGACCCTAGTCAGCTGACTAAGTTTTTCCTTCGACGAACTATACTGGACAGGGACATCCCGTCTCACACTGAAACAATATACACACATGGAGAGACACATACAATTTCCTATGGTCCATTAACGCGTTTTTGTATTAATTTCTTGTCATTCAATTTTCCACAATGATTCTTTTTTGAGGCAGCAATTTTCCACATTGATGGACCAGAGCAGGTTGCTTGGAAATTTCATCAGTGTTACTCAACAGCAAGGGCAGGTTCAAGTCAAGCCCGTAACTATCACGCGGTTGGCAATCTTATCACGGCTGGTAAGTCATTACGCGGTTGGCAATCTTATCACGGCTGGAATGCATGACTTACGTTGGGTTGAAAATTAACTGTTTGAAATTATAAGATGTAAAAATATAAAATGTCCAAGGAAAAAAAAAAGCATTATCAATGTTATTTTGTAACTCTCACCATTTTACGTAATTGGAAAAAAGAATAAAGAAAAATCTTCTCCTTTCGACTTGAAATACCAGAGTTAGACTTTAAAGTTTAAGTTTTTAAAAGAGATTTTTAGATATAAATAGTGAAATTGGTTTATGGCGGAACACCACCCGGTTTCATAATATAAGTAATAGTGGAAGAATCTGATAATCTATGATTAGAAATCAAGGTTTAGTTTGTTATTGTTTTTCCATTATTTTTAAGTAGTTCACTTCCTTAATAATGCACTTACAAAACAACGTACCAATAAGCATTTCTATTACGCACATTTTCAAGTGTTGTTGTTGAGGGTTCTTTTTCACTCTGTTCCTCTCAATCTCTCCCTCCATGTCAAGTACATCGGATAATTCTGCGCCGTCGCTGGGGGTCATTTTGGCTGTGACAGCAGGTAGTGTATGTTGAGTTTTTAACTCCTCTTTACATTTGTTTTATTGATAAGTTTTTCATAGATTCTGATATATGTTAAAGAATTTTTATGAACCTTTTGCAGGAGTCATTCTTGTGAAGGTTGTTATTGTGGTTATGGTGTGTGCCAGATGGGCTGATGCAAGAAGTGAGACCCTTGCTGAAGACGAGCGGTTTCTCACGCTTACGATGGACAAGTTCCTCAGCGATATGGAAAGGGAGAAGCCGATCAGGTTTACTTCTGAGCAACTCAGGATCGCCACGGATAACTTCACAAACTTTTTGGGATCCGGAGGATTCGGAGCGGTTTACAAGGGGATTTTCGCCAATGGAACCCCTGTGGCGGTGAAGGTTCTCTATGGAGTCTCTGACAAGAGAGTTGAAGAACAGTTCATGGCGGAATTTTTTTTTTCTTTTGACTTTCTTAAACATACATATATATATAATTTTTTTTTGGGATTTTGAATTCACCATTTTAATTTAGTCCGTCTTTACGGTAACTTTTGCTTACTGATCAAGGAACTTGAGTATTTAGCTCTCATAATTTGTCTACGAGTACATGAGCAACGGGTCTCTTGACAAGCTGTTATTTTGCGGAAACATGCGTAGATCTTGGACCGCCCTCGTCCGCCGCCACAAGGCTTCATGAAATTGCAGTAGGAACGGCCAGAGGAATTGCTTACCTGCAGTATGAAATATAATGAAGATTGTCAACAAAGAATTGTCAAAACATTACGATATAAAATTCCGGGGAACATTCTCTTGGATGCAAACTTTCTTTCTCTTATGGGCCCCCAAAGTGTCGTACCCTGAAATTAGCGCGCCTCCCGTACAGTTAGATGGGTTGCAAGCTTAACTGCAACAGGGAAAATACTCACATATCAATGACCGGAGGAATCCGAGGTATATAAAAATCCTCCACCTTGGGGAGGCTATGCTGTACGCCGGACCTTACTCTGGACTTCTTGCCATGTTATTTCCTTTAGTGACTCATACAAATGCGATGTGTATCTAGCTAATAACATGGAATGCATTCCTTTCATTCATGCATTTGAAACTGTGGGACGGAGATTTTCAAGAACGTGGCATTTTGCAAATAACAGTCTTCCCGACTCTGAGAGTCTAGAGTGGTTCCCGAAGACGGCGTGGAAAAGCACTTTTTGAATGCGGAGAAATGGGAGATTTACGATGAATGAATGTGGTATAGAGGACTTCGCAAAAAAGCACCTTTTCATAGGGAAGTGGCATTCAGAGAGAATAGCGCATTTTTAAAAGGTGACATTTCGCTAGCACCTTTTCATAAACATGTGTGTTCAGGAAAGGCCTCAGTCGAGGCCATTTTTAAACATGGGTGTTGTGGTGCAAAAATGTTGGAAGGAGCTGTAGAGATTCCTAAAACACCTTGGCAAACCCTTTTCAGTACTTGATATGCACACAACATCCGGGATTCCACGCCCGATTATTCCCTGTCAATCAACGCATACTTGACATAATTTAGTAGCTTTCATCTGCAGGCTCTGAGGTTTGTACTACCTCTAATGCCGTGTTCCTCTAGAATTGCTCCTTGTCAATCGTGGAACGCCTATCACTTTCCTGATATATCCAAAAGATACGAGATCAGGAAATAGCCTTTTCGTAAGTGCCTAGGTTGGCTTGACCTACCAACACTCTTTTAAATTTCCGTGAGAAAAATCCTTGTAATATTCCCCTAATAAATTGTTCTCATCTAGGCAACAATTGATTATCCCTAGTTTCTTTATTGACTTGGATAATTCTTAAGAGCTGTTCATGGTACACATCTTTCTGGTTAGAGCCTATGTTTTTTGTCTTTCGCATATACCTATGCTATTGGGTTATTTCCTTGAAAGCTGGATCCATTAAATCTTTCAGCTCAGTACGAATACCCTTGTGGGTATCCCTTAGGGTTATGTTGAGAGTAACCCTTAAGGTTAACCTTGATTAACCTTGGGTCAACCTCTTGTCAACCCTAGTGGTTATCCTTGGGTATGTAACTCGGATCTAAATCCGGTTACCGTTCGTAATCGGCTTGTTCACCAATTACTATAAACTTTCTCTTCATTAGTTTTTGGAAAATCTTGTGCAATTTACTTCCCAAAAATCCTTCATTCTTCTTATAAAAATTCTAACTCCTTTTAGTTAGAAAATTCATGTAGCTTAATTTTGATTATTTTCTTTGTCTTGCAATTGTTTGGTTGAAACCCTCGTTTTTTCTTTTCTTTTGGAAAAATTTTTCAAAGTGCCTTATATGTTTTCGAAATAATTACTGTAAAATCATTTGGGGTCGGAAACCACCTTTGGAATGGTTTCCGATGCTAAGAGATGACCATGATTTGGAACTACTTCATTGCTTTTCCTAGAAAGGATTTTCGTGAGATTCATTTTTTTAATGGTTTTCGGACACTATGCGCGCCTCTCACATGAAACGCGCCCAGTTTAAAAATCGGCTCGGAATCTGAAAAACTTTTGTTCATGAAAGTTGTAGCTCATCGAAAAATGCTAGATAACTTTCTTATATCTTATTTGCACAAACATCTCAGTTCGGCCTAGATCAGTACCTTAGCTTGCTGGTTTGGATTTGAAAATCGGGTTAAGTCTGGAAAACTATCAAGTGCATTGGATGAACGTTCCAGAGTTCAGCCACGGGTTTCGAGTAAAACGAAGGCCTTTGGTAAGCTCTTATTTCGCGATTCTGTCCGATGATAACTTGTCCTCTAGGATAAGAGTTGTTCCGAACAACTTTCGTGTTTTAACTTTTTCCTCATTCGGCCTCTAAGGGCATGATATTTTCATTTTCCCGATAACTGCTCAGGTTCGAACCCGAACTGGCAGTGTTGAGGTGTGTTCGGTTTACGTCTTAAGCTAGCGTGCAATAAGAGTGGACTGCCTTATATGGCAGATTTTTGGCCTAACCTTATGGGACATCTATCTTCTAGCATGAAAAATCCATCATTGAGTTCATGCACAAATTTTTAAAGCAACAAGCATAGAAAGTTTAGCCAACCAACCCTAACCTATCAGCACATACACACCATAAATAGGGCTGAAATTTAAATGGACTTATGTCCTTACAAACCATTCCAAATCATCATTAAAAAGGCCCTTAAATAAAGCCTGTTAGTGTTGACGGATTAGTGTAGAATTTTTTGGCATCTCATCAATGATCAATTGCAGACTTCTATATTGGTCGAAAGACGTGAAGAAGATCCAAGAGATTGTTCTTTTTTTTTTTGTCTCGAAAAAAAAAACCGATTATTGCATGAATCAAGGTGTGAGTGTAAATCTTTCTTCTTGTAAAGAGTTATTTGGAATCACTTTATCCTATTCTCTTTGTCCTTCCTTCCTTCAGTAATTAGTCCTACAAAATCACACTTGATTTTTTTTCTTTTCTTGTTCTGCTTTTATCTCTAGCTGGATTTGGCTTATAATGATGGCTGTCTTGATATTTGCTTTATTTCTGATGTCATATTCTACTGTCCATTGTAATTAATAGCCAGAAGGATCTGAGTGTAATTCAGAATTAGACAATCCAACGTTACATTTGGTTCACTATCTTTTCCATTATTCTCTTAAATAGTTCCGGTGCAGAATTTTCAATTTGTTGTCGTTGAAGTGATGTCATTACAACATCTATCTTCCACTCAACTCTTCCCTCCATTTCGTCAAGTTCGTCGGATAGTTCCACGCTATCATCTTCTGCGGAGGCCGCTATCATTTTGAAAATAGGTACGATTAAATCTTTTACCTACAATTTTTCGGAGACCTTTTTGCCTTTATTCTTTTTCGGTGTGCTTGATCTTTCTAGGGTGGATTTACGGCTTATAAAACTCCAGTTTTCACGGAGATTCTTTTCATATTTCTTCATCATACTTGTAAAGTCGACGTTGTGACCCGTCCCGGTCAAACTTTGACTTTTTGTAGTCAACCCTTTGACTTTTTGGTCAACCCTTTGTTACTTATTGGTCAAACCTTTGACTTTTGTCAAATTGTCATCCTTTTTCATTCATTTTTCCTTTAAAGAGCTAACGCGAGAAGCGAGTCATTGGCTTGAGACGCGCGGCTTCTGATCCTTACAATTGACAAGTTCCTCAATGATATGGAAAGAGAAAACCCGATTAGATTTACTTCTCAGCAACTCAAGATCGCCACGGATAACTTCACTAACTTGTTAGGCTCTGGAGGATTTAGAGCGGTTTACAAGGGGATTTTCTCCAATGGAACCGTTGTGGCGGTGAAGGTTCTCCATGGAACCCCAGACGAGAGAATTGAAGAGCAGTTCATGGCGGAAGCGAGTACAGTTGGGAGAATTCACCACATTAATTTAGTCCGTCTTTACGGTTTTTGCTTTGAGAGGAACTTGAGAGCTCTTGTCTACGAGTACATGGTAAATGGATCGCTTGACAGGTACTTGTTCCACGAGAACAAGATCTTGGACTTCACAAGGCGTCATGAAATTGCAGAAGGAACGGCCAGGGGAATTGCATATCTGCATGAAGATTGTCAACAAACAATTGTCCATTGCGATATAAAACCCAGGAACATTCTCTTGGATGCAAATTTCTCTCCCAAAGTAGCCGATTTTGGTTTGGCCAAACTCTGCGACAAGGAAAATACTAGCATATCAATGAGTGGAGGAAGAGGAACACCAGGCTATGCTGCGCCGGAACTCTGGATGCCATTTCCCAGTGACTCACAAATGCGATGTGTATAGCTTTCGGAATTGCTTTTGTTTGAAACTGTGGGACGGAGAAAGGAACGTCGATAACAGTCTTCCCGACTCTGAGAGTCTAGAGTGGTTCCCGAAGACGGCGTGGAAAAGGTTTGAATGCGGAGAAATGGGAGATTTGATGAATGAATGTGGTATAGAGGAGAAAGATAGGGAAGTGGCAGAGAGAATGTTTAAGGTGGCTCTTTTGTGTGTTCAGGAAAGGCCTCAGTCGAGGCCATTCATGGGTGTTGTGGTGAAAATGTTGGAAGGAGCTGTAGAGATTCCTACACCTTCAAACCCTTTTCAGTACTTGATGTCCGCGATTCCATGCCCGATTATTCCCGTTCAATCAACGCAGACAAGTAGCTTTTCCGGTTCTGATTCCATTGTCCGTGGAACGCCTAACATGACGAGATACGAGATCGAAATAGTCTCCAATGCCTAGGTTGTCTTGTCTTTTAAATTTCCATGAGAAAAATCCTTGTAATATTTAATAAATTGTTCCCTTCACACAGCAATTGAATACTAGATTCTGTGGTTAAAGAGCTGTTCATCGGGCACATCTCCTTGAGTATGCTTTTTGTCTTTCTCAAATTGATCTTGAAAGCTGGGTCCATTAACTATCACCTTGGTACGAGTGTGTTTGGTAGGAGAGAAAAGTACGAGAAATATGAATAGCGGAGGGATCAGTACAATGATTTTGACATTCAGTTTTTGTTTGAATCTTTACTTTTCTGTTTAGGTATGTGGTTTGGAGTTTGTTTGTTTGCTCCTTTTTTTTTTTTGTAAGTCCCTTGTTTGCTTACTGATGAAATGGAGTGTGTAAGAGATGATGCTTTGTCTATTTTGCTTTTCCTTTTCATATTTTTTCATGGTTTTGGATATTTTCGTGACATGGAATGACACTTTGTTATAATTGGACTCATATTTGATAATTTCTTGTCTCGGCTTATTTACCATGTCATTCAAATCTAGATGACTACTTAGCTTGCTGGTTTGGATTAAATAAGCCAAAGTATCAATGGGCATTGGATGACTACTATGAGAAAAAGGGCTTGGTAAGCATTTTCCATTTTTAATGATTAATTGATATATGATGAAAGTTGTGTCCTTTTGTTTAAGTAGATTATTGGATAACTACCCGTGGTGGTGATATACATGGTGATAAAAGTAGTCTTATTTGGAGCTTTTATTTTTATCAGGTCAACGATTGAGTTATGCATCGCACAAAGTTTTTCGAATTTGGCATAGATTATGCTGTTGAACTCTACGAGCCTCTTGGGCTAGAATTCTTTGTCATCTCATCCATGTCTAGTGTAAACCTCTACAATGTACAGGGGTGTGTAGACACCAACAATTCTTTTTTTTTTTCTTTTCCACAAAAAAAAAAAAAAAAAAGATTCTTGAATACAATTATGAATGTGAATCTTTTTTAATGTACATAGTTATTTGGAGTGTAATTGCTTTATGCTATACTATTTGTTCTTCATTTAGTTATCAATCCAACAAAATCGAACTTACTTTTTTTCTTCTCCTATTTTGCTTTTATTCTGCCGAAATTGCTTATATCATGCTCTTGATATTTGGTTATTTTGATGCATATTCTATTCTCTCTTCGTGTGTGCACAGTTTGAAGAAATCAATTGACAAACTTCCTAAGTATCAATTTAGAGGGTAGGTAGACAAATTAGATTTAGATGTGATTTTTTTTCTTTAATACTTGCTTTTGTTTTTACTTGTACAATTATAACTTAAGCAAATTGATTACTTGTATCGTTACACTTGTACTATATTTTTACATTTATCTCTTATTTCAATGATGGAATTTAGAAATAATTAGAGGGGAAAAAAAAAAAAAAGTCTAAGCTCAAAACTCAGACCCATTGAAAGGGTCCATAAAAGGCTATTTTCGTTATGCTTGTACATTACCAACTCATGATCACTGTATAGGCACAATGAGGGGGAACGAGCTAATATCCTTTTGATGTGGGACTTTGATACTTGCAGTTTGGGACCCGCGCACACCAGACAAATTATATCGATTTGCGGCATTAGTATTATATACAAATTAAGCCTATGTCTGGGGCAACTATTTAACTCACTTTAGCTCATTCCTTTTGAAGGGCTTATTCAAATGTATGTTTGAACTTTTTACATCTAAAATCGAGCATTTGTATGCCCATTTTAACTATATGTATATAAATTTAAATGTTTTTCTTTAATTATACTATACTAAAAGTTTACATCCAAACGCCAGTTTGGATCATATTTGAATTATTACTGTTCACATGTTTCCATTCAACTGTTTCTATCCGAATGTTACAATGTGGATGGTTCCCCAAATCAGAGGCTAAAGCATGGATAAATGGTGGGGGATGTGCTATACATACCTAGTCGAGGGTTTGACTCCTCTCCCTTTCGGTGTATAAAGTTTATTTATTTACTTGATTATTTTTGCTAGAGTTTCAGTTAATATCAGTTAAAATCTAACCTGAACAACTAAGAACCGCGATCTCACATTCTTTTTTCGGTCAATTGGTTAATCTTACGATCAGCTCAGTTTGTTTTATCAGTTATTTCGATTAGGTCGGTTTTCTTATGGATATAATTTTAAATTTAAATGTGTTCCATCTTCACTTATCTATAGGGAAATAGAGACACAAAAGTGAAAGACATATCAAGTAAAATGAAGAGTATGTTTAGCTTGAGGTCATGCGATTTTTTCAGTTATTTGGATTAGGTCTTTTTTTTTTTTTTTTTTGGTACAACTATAGATACAATACTTATTCAGGTCCCGGTGATCGAATTATAAATCTAATTTTTTGTCGTTCGGTTTGAGGTTGGATGGCTCTGTCGGTTTTATCAGTTATTTTGATTAGATCGGTTTTGTTTACAACTCTAGATATAGTGCTTTGTCATGTCTTGGAGATAGAATTTTAAATCTAAATGTTTGTCATCATGATCCTCTACGTTCCACTAGCAGCTGACGTTGCATATGAGTCTCAAAAATTCACTAAGTAGATAGTTTTAGCCCAACTTTTTGCTTTCTGGTCATTTTGAATCAATTTGTGGCTTTTTTGTACCTTGAGCTTGCTGGTATATTTATATGTTTGGTAAAGACCATAATCTGAGGAATTATGAACGAGTTGGTTAAGCATTTGTTGTTGATTTTTTCGCTACTTTGGATTTTGAATCATATGCTTGTAAACTTTAGTTTATCTCCTTTGTATTTTCAGCATAATGGGTCCATAGGGTAATTTGTCATTTGGTCCCTAATCTTTTTATAAAGTTGTAATTTGATCACAATCCTTTTTTTTTTTTTTGGTTAAAAGTTCCTTGAATTCTTTAAAATGGTGTAAAATAGTCATCTTTTACTATTAAAGCTATAAAAACGGTAAAAATTAGATCACATGTATAGTACATATAACTTACAAATACTTTTTTTTCTCCCTATAGTTATCCTTAAATAATAAGTCATGCGCGATGTAAGTGATATTTCATGTTAATTTTTTAATGTCTATCAATGAAATGACTGTGTTGTGTATCATTTTAAAGAGTTTAGTGAGCTTTTAGCTCAATAAAAATTAAAAAATTAAAAAAAAATTAAAAAAATTAAAAAAAAATTTTTTTTTTTTAAAAAGGTTGAACAAAACCACGATTTTATGAAAAAGTTGAGAACCAAACAGGTAACTTTTGTGGGTTAAGGAATGATGACATTGATTCGGTGCCTCATAGATTTTTTTCTTTTTTTCTTTTTAGGGAAAATTTTGTGCCTTAAAGATTGCTTTCAAGGTCAAATTTTGACAATGCGTGTATAATAAGACTTTTTAGCTAATGTGTCTGAATATGCTTATTATTCAATGTTCATGTTATTTAAAAGTATAATAATAAAAATAAAAAAATAAAATAAATAAAAACTTGACTAGCGTGCAATTTAGCATCAGTTATGACCTAAGATTAATAAATAAAATTGAGACCTTTCATTGAAATTACCCAGAATTTTCTTCTCATGACTCTCCGAACGGTCAAAGAGTAGAAGACAAAATATGGGCCAAAAAATTTGAATTTCCTACGTAACTCACTTGACAAGATTTTCCTGCATGATTCTACATTAGACAAGGACATCCTATCATTTTTTCCATTTGTCACATCCTTTCATTTTGGATTAAAAACCCATTTAGTTTTTGTAACGACCCGTCTTGCACAGGCCATTACACTGCTGATTCACTTACTTATAGGGCTAAAAACACAGCGGAAATTTTTTTTTTTTTTTATATGCACGAATTAAAACGTGTTCTTAGAAAATGTGTCTGAATAAAATATAGTTACATAATTATGAAAACTCAAAAGTCAAAACGCGTAGCGGCGTAGAGTCCCACGATTTCACAGCTTGCCTCGCCACGCCTCACCACCTTGTATCACGCATTACTAACGGACTGCTTACCTACAGCATAAACGTAAGACAGTGAGCTTTCGCTCAGCAAGTACAACTGTCTCATCCGCGACTTACATATAACCATATCGAAAATACATTTCTAACTTGACATACATATCCATTCATAATCACGTAATATCATTCATACTAGCATAAACTCACAATGCCTAAACATGCATGGTCCAATTATGCTCATATTTACTTACTTTGCTTATCTCTCTTTTAGGGCCCTTACCTTGGTGTTCGTACCCGGCGCGCGACTATGGAGTGGTTGGGGCGGCCAGCCCATTCCAACTCAAACCATAATCCTACCCGACCTCGGACGGGTGGTACTACACCGGCAAGCTCGCTTGCCTTCTTATGTTTTCTTATATTTTCTTAACTCAATCTTGAGTTTATTTATCTTGTAGAAATTTAGTGAACATGCAAACGTGACGTCACATAATCCTAACTTATACTGAATATTAATTCATATTTGATCGTGCTTTCTATACATGGCATACTAGCACAATTGACATGGCAATTAACTTATAGCACAACATCGCATAGCATACAATATCATACACCCTTAGCATGCATCTAATCTTACTTTAGTAAGCATCATCTAGAGCCTATACTGTAGGCGGAGTTGTACTTACCTCTAGTGCTAATTCCTTTACTGTCGCTGTCTTGTCTCGAAGCACAGCTACACGTCCTCTCCTACTAGAGAAAGGACATACGTGAGTTTCTGTTTCTTGTGTAGAATGTTGGTACTTTAACCAACATACCTACTAAAACCTAGTTGTATGTCCCCGTCAGATAAATGACTTGTCCTAGATTGGCCTTTTACTGTTGTGGATTAATTTGAACTGGATTAATCCCTTAAGAGGCTACGTTGGATAACCTCTTAATTATCTCATTGATCTACCATTGGATTACTTCTTAATACTTTGGGCTTACCATTCTGTTATAGCATATTGGGTCAATGGCCTTGACCCATTTTGCTTGGCCTATTAAACTTATGGTGTTCCTTAGGGTCACGTTGGATAACCCTTAAGGTTACCTCTTTCTTGTTGTGGGTCAACCAAAGTTGACAATTGGTCAACTACTGGTTAACCCTTGTCAATCTTGGGCTCTTTGGGCCTAAGCCCAATAACTCGGGTCCCATCCCGGCTACGGCCCGTAATCGGCTTAATTACCGTTTTCTTTTATTTTGAAAATACATCTTCTTATTCTAGATTTTTACTTTCTTAACTTAAAAATCACATTTCTTCCTTTTGCACCTTTTCAAGATTCTTCTCAAAAACCCGTAAAACTCTTTATAAAATCCCGACCCTTGAAATAATTCCCTATAAATGTCATTTAAGGTCGAAACCCGCCTTTGGAACGGTTTTCGCAGTTAAAATAACGGTTTAGAACACTTTACAATTTTTTGAAAAACACTTTGTAAAACTTTGGTGAAGGAATTTTCGGATTCCTTGCACACCTCTCATTAAACACGTCTATTTTAAAAATCCGTCGGGAATTTGAAAAACTTGTCTTCACGAAAGTTGTAGCTATCGAAAAATGCTAAAACTTTTGTGTTTTGCAAAAAATCAAATTCTTCCTAGATTGATACCAGTTTTTTTTTTAAAACCGGCTGACTCCGAAAAATCCGGTGGGACTGCGCCCAGGGGTCAGCCACGGGTTTCATTGAAAACGAAGACCTTTGGAGCCTTATTTTGGTATTCCGTCCATGTTGTCCTCTAGAAAAACTTGTTCCGAGGAACTTTCATGTTTTGAGTTTTTACCCATTCGGCCTCTAGAGGCCTTAAAATCTCACTTTTCCAAAACTGGTCAGGTTCAACCCGAATCTGGACAGTTTCGGTTTCGTTTTCGGTTTGCGTCCTATTTCGCGAATCTAACTCGACCGAACACTTCGGGAGCCTAAGATTCAAACACACAACGTTTTCTAGCATGAAATTCATACAAAAATTATCACAAACCAAGTAAGAATTTAAAGCCAAACCAACCCTAGAGCTAGAAATCAAGCATACACACCAACTAGAGCACAAAATCATAAATGGACTTAAGTCCTTACAACCATATTGAATCCTCAAATTGAACCCCAAAATAAGCTCAAAATAAAGAGGATTAGGGTTGAGAAATTACCTAGAACCAAGGTTAGTTTGGTTGGAAAAGAATTTCTTCCTCCTCCTAGCTCACCAAAGCTCACGGCTAACCTAGGAAAAATGGAGATCCAAGAAAAAAAATTGTTGGCTCTTCTTGCATCTTCCAAAGCCGAACCTCAAGAGCAAAACCCCAAGAAAAAAATCAAGAATCACTCACCTCTTGTTCTCCTTCTCTTTGGTCGGCCACAACAAGGAAAGTTCACAAAAAAAATTTCTCAATCTCTCTTGCTCTCACTCCTTGAAGAACCGGACTCTAAGACCTCAAACTTCAAAATTTTTCTTTGATTTTCTCTCTTCTCTCTCCTCTCCCTTGGCTGCCGAAAATGTGAGGGGAATGCAAGGGTTTGGTTCATAAATTTTACTACAAAGAAAAGAGATAATGGAGGGGATTTGATTAGACAAGTGGTTGGCTTCTATCCCTTAAATCTTGGCTTGTGTCTCCCTCTTTTTTTTCAAGCAAAACCGTGTATGTGTGTGAGTGGAAGGCTGCCGAAGATGTGGTGAGGGAAAGGGCTGAACTTTGCATTAAATGCATGGAAAGGTGATGGACAAGGGTAGGTGAAGACTTGCCTTAATATAAGGCCTTTTTTTTCCATCTATCTTTTCCATCTCTTTTTTTTTTTTTTCTTTTCTTTGCTCCCATATCTGCTGCAGCCGGCTGGAAGGAGGGTGGAGGGCAGCTAATAGGTTGCTTTGGTTGGTGGAGAAAAGTTGACATGCAACTAGAGTGGTGGTTTAGTTTAGTTAGGTTCTAACTTGGCTAGTTACCTTACAAAACTCATTTTTTCTTCCCCTTTTTGCTACACAGATAATTTTAATATTGTGATTTTTCAAAACACAATATTTTTATCTTATATTGAAGTACAAGATTTATCTGTGTGAATTTCGGATCGAAAAATATTTTTCTCAAATTTTTCCGAACCCTTTTTGCCCTTAAACTCTAACTCGGTGTGCTTGATTTTCTAGGGACGTTTTACGGCTTATTTTTGCTATCTAGTTCACAAAACTCATTCTCGGAACTCGTTCCGCGCTGAACTCGAAAAATCTCAAAAAGTCAAAGGGTTGACTTTTTGTCGGTCAAACTTTGACTTTTTCGGTCAAAATTGACTTTCGTAAAATTTTGTACCGTTTCGACCGTTTCTTCTTGAAAGGTCCGTTTCCGAGTTTAGAAATAAATTTTGAGTTTTCTCGACCCATTAAATCTCACAAATCTTTTCAAAAACCCTAAATCGAGCTTTTTCACGAAAATTTTCATAAAGTGAAAATAATTCCTTAAAAGGGAAATGTACATGGAAAAAATTCGAATATTACAGTTTTTATTAGAATTGGTTCTCGAATATATTACAGATAAAAACAAGGGGAATTTATACATATATATACCCATATGCACGCCATAGATTAAAATGTTTATGACAGGTCAACATTTAGAAATGGAGAATTCTTCAAATAAAATACAAAGAATATTTTACTGTATTATTTCAAACTGTTATATTTTCATGAGGTTTTACACTTTTTTAATTGATATGATGTAATTTGTTTTGACGTTCAGAAACACACAAATCAATATCAGTTTTTTTCACATCGGCACAACTATCAAACGGTTTAGAGAATTTTTCTGTCTTGGTTCTTATATTGATGATATTATTTACAACCTAAAAGTTTAATACAATATATCAGTAAAATTGTTTCCTTTTCCTTTTTCCTTAGTTGTCTACGACGTTGTATCAACACTGGGATTAAATACCAATATCCACGAAATATCAAAAACTTCATGAAGATTTTCATCATTCAAAGATCACCATATTTGTTTTCTTCTTTTAAATTAATAAAATGGGCCAGGTAAGACCTCATATCACAAAAAATATGAAAGTGTGTATTGAATAATATTAATTATTTAATGGTATGTTTGGATGAATCATTACAGTAATTATTATTGGTAAGACCTCATATCACAAAAAATATGAAAGTGTGTATTGAATAATATTAATTATTTAATGGTATGTTTGGATGAATCATTACAGTAATTATTATTGGTAAGACCTCAAATCACAAAAAATATGAAAGTGTGTATTGAATAATATTAATTATTTAATGGTATGTTTGGATGAATCATTACAGTAATTATTATTGAACTCCAATATAATATCCGTTCGGTTGTCCAATTAGAGAAGTGAAATTTGTTGAATGCTTCAGTATTTCATCCTAATTCAACTAAAATCCAACTCTAAATTTTGGTTTTTTAGAAATTCGTAATATGCTCATTTTTCCATCCACATTTTAGCCTCAACAAAACTATCCAAACACACATTTAATTTAAATACATTATTCAAATTCTATATTTGAATGTAAAACTTCAGTTGGAATGAACACTAATCAAATGCAATCTACAATCTAAAATGAGTACTGAGTGTTTTAGAAAATTTCATCAAACAAAATTTTGATATTTGTTTTTTTATTTTATTTTGTTATTATCTTAACAAATAGATCTATATTTCTCATAATATCGATGGTCATCAACGTTTTCTTTAACTTGAAACCAAAAAACATCAATATTTTAATCCTTGTTCCACACATTTGTGTAGTTTCATGGAAGGCACAATTTTCTTTTATTTTTTCTTTCTATTTTTACTTTATGTTATTTTAAACATTTCTCTAAGCCTAAATGTTAACTTATATGTAATGTTCACTATCAAAGCCGGCCTTGTACTCATCTTGCCATTGCAATTAACTCCCACACGGTTTCCTATTATTTAATTAATAGCAGAAGAATCTGACAATTCAGAATTAGAAATCAATGTTACCTTCTCATATTTTTTTCTATTACACTTCCTTAAAAATACGCTCACAGAACTCTGTGGTAAGCATTTCTATTGAGTGTTGTTGTTGAGTGTTCTTTTTCACTCTATTTCTCTCAATCTCTCCCTCCATGTCAAGTTCGCCGGATAGTTCGCCAGCTGTGGAGGCCGCTATTATTTTCACAATAGGTACGATATGCTTTGTTCTTAAATCTTCTTTACTTTTTTTTTTTTTTAGTAATTTACAAGTTTTTCATAGGTTCTGATAAATTTAAAGAGTTTTTATGACGTTTTGCAGTAGTCGTTATTGTGAAGGTTATTATTGTGATTGCAATATGCGTCAAAAGAGCCAAAGCAAGAAACGAGTCCTTGGCCCCAGACGCTCGGTTTCTAACGCTTACGATGGACAAGTTCCTCAACGACATGGAAAGGGAGAAGCCGATCAGGTTTACTTCTCAGCAACTCAGGATCGCCACGGATAACTTCACAAACTTGTTGGGATCCGGAGGATTCGGAGCGGTTTACAGGGGGATTTTCACCAACGGAACCGTCGTCGCGGTGAAGGTTCTCTATGGGATCTCTGACAAGAGAGTTGAGGAGCAGTTCATGGCGGAAGTGAGTACAATTGGAAGAATTCACCATTTTAATTTAGTCCGTCTTTATGGCTTTTGCTTTGAGAGGAATTTGAGAGCTCTTGTATACGAGTTTATGAGAAACGGTTCTCTCGACGAGTACTTATTCCGCGAGAATAAGATCTTAGACTTCACAAGGCTTCAAGAAATCGCGGTAGGAACGGCCAGAGGAATTGCTTATCTGCATGAAGAATGTCAACAAAGAATTGTCCATTATGATATAAAACCCGGGAACATTCTCTTGGATGCAAATTTCACTCCCAAAGTCGCCGATTTCGGTTTGGCCAAACTCTGCAACAGGGAAAATACTCACATATCAATGACCGGAGGAAGAGGAACACCAGGCTATGCAGCGCCCGAACTCTGGATGCCATTTCCAATTACTCACAAGTGTGATGTGTATAGCTTTGGAATGCTTTTATTTGAAATTGTGGGTCAGAGAAGGAACGTCGACGATAGTCTTCCTGACTCCGAGAGCCAAGACTGGTTCCCGAGGACGGTGTGGAAAAGGTTTGAATGCGGAGAAATTGGAGATTTGATTAATGAATGTGGTATAGAGGAGAAAGATAAGGAAGTGGCAGAGAGAATGTTTAAGGTGGCTCTTTTGTGTGTTCAGGAAAGGCCTCAACTAAGGCCTTTGATGGGGGTTGTGGTGAAAATGTTGGAAGGAGCTTTAGAAATTCCTACACCATCAAACCCTTTTCAGTACATGATGTCCGGGATTCCAGGCCCGGTTATTCCCAGTCATACGACGCAGACAAGTAGCTTTCCCAGTTCTGATTCCTCTCTAATGCCTTACTCTAGCTTTGTCCGCGGAACGCCTATCATGACAAGATACGAGATTGAACTAGCCTCTAGTGCCTAGGTAGGCTTGTCTTTTAATTCTCCTCTATAAAAAATCCCTGTAGTGTTCTATAAGTTGTTTTTGTCATACAACAATTGATGGCTACTTTATGTGTTTAAGTATCTTTTCCCATGTAAAGATCTCTTCTTGGGATACAACTTCTTGAGTCTGTTTTATTTTTGTTTTTCTCATTGTTTTTGTTTTTGTTTTTGTTTTCGTGTTTCTTTGTCATATTGCTCATGCATAAACTTTCGGCATGGCAATAGCGTGTTTTGTGAGAGAGAAAAGTGGAATGAAGGAGAGTGATGAAGAGATTGGTGGAATGATTTTTACCTTAATAACGATCCTTCCTTTAATTCCTGAATGAATGTCAAAATCTTTTACTAAATCTTTCTGCCCTTCTCCTTCCTTCAACTTTTCTCTCGTATCAATCACACTTTTAAGTGTTGACAAGAAAGTTTTCTCAAATTGATAGTAATTAAGATTTTTGAAAGTCCTAATCTTTGAGTCAAATTAGATTGATCAAGAGAAAAGTAAAATAAAAATTAAACAACCACGAGAAGTGAAGGCCTCCTAAATAAGAACATTATCTCCCAATAATACGAGGCCGATATAAGCTCAAAGCGAATAATATTATACCAATGGATGAAGGTAGACTTCGTCATCATATGCGAGTGAAAGCTTGACTTTATTAGACAATCGAGAGAAAGCCCTTTCTATGTTGTTAGTAAAAACTTGCGTGATAAAAGAGAGCGAAGCAACAGAGCCATTGTATTGTTGCCGTGAAGGTATGAAGAACAAGTATTGGAGACTCATATAGTATAGCCGATTGAAAGGAAATTTCCAATTGTTTGAAAAATGGTAATGAATTTTTTCGAATCACCAACTGAAAGGTCCTTAAACAGTCACAATAGCAAAAGCAATGTCTCCTTACCGAAGCGAGACCTGTGATGAGCAATGTGGTTCAAATGTTGGAGGGTTGCAAGGAAGTTACTCTGCCACCATGCCTTTTTGAGCACCGCCAATCTCCTGTACCGAGCTTAAATGCCGGACAGAGTGGAAGCAACGACGAAAGCTCCAATGCCTACGCATCAAGTAGTGCTAATACTTTTGGACAAAGTGATTCAAATCCTGTACAAAACACATTCGAAATCGAGTTAACCGTAGTCTAGTCGGAGAGTTCTCCAAGTCAAAGAAAATGTTTCTTTGGTTGTATTTAGTTGTTTCAGGTCTAATTTAGTTTGTTATTAGATTAAGATCACACTTGACAGCAAAAATAATCCTTAGAATGACTGTTTTTAAATTCATCCATTACTTAATTCCTTCAGAAGACGAAAGTCGATACAAAATTAGCCTTCAAATTAGCATCATTTAAGAAACATTATTAATCTTTAGCAAGTCTACAGCTAACTCAATTTCGATTGTATTGTGTACGCGATTGGAATGAATTTTTCTAATTGCACTTGGTGATGTGTATGTATTGGAGCTCTCGCCATCGTTTCCAAACTTCGGTCCAGGAGATTGGCGATGCTCGAAAGGACACGGCGGTGGAGTGAATTCTTTGCTTCCCTCCAACATTTGAACCACATTGTTCATCGAAGGTCTCGCTTCAGGCCGAGGGCTGAATGCACCACAGAGCCGCCATCAGCATCTGCTCTGCTTTCTCTCTGTTTCTCTCTTTGGAGAACGCCTTTGAAGGCGGCACCAAAACCGCCCGATCCTAGAGAAGTTATCCGTGAAGTCCTCAAGTTGCTCACTCGAGTAACTGACAGGCTTTTCTCTAGCCATGTTGCTGAGAAACCTCTCTATGGTTGCAAATTCGACTTCCGAGTTCGATAATGTGACCTGGAATTCAGATTCTATATCCAAAACCGCTTCTTTTTTGGGTGAAACTTTCGGTTTTGATTCTGTTTCAGTGATGGTGTTGTTGGTTGCAACCTTGGCATAAGCTGGAGCAGCACTTCCTATGCAACAGTCCCAACCAAGCCGGTAACTGGAAATACACATTTTTGAGAGTCAAGAAATTGCAAATAAATAAATAATTAATTAATTAATTAGTAAATAAATAAATACGGCTTATCAGCATTGCTATTTAATTTTCACTTTTATTTGGCCCTTTGTTTTCCAACTTTTTTTTTTATGAAGATAATCGTCAGCAGGAGTCCCCAAAGGCATACTCTAGTGTGAACGAAATCTGTTGTGTCAAATTTCACGTCACGTTGACTTTTCCGTATGGATTGAATTTAATAATTTAACTATTTTAATATTAAAAATACTGATGAGCTGTTAAAACCATATTAGAGAAGTACTATTGAGACTAAAAATAAAAAATTACAAATTAAAAATAAACGATGGATCTTAACTCGCTTTAATATATAATGAATGACTCAAACCTTTGATACGGGTACTCAGTACCCTAGTTAATTAAGCTATACCAAAAGAACCTCAAGGGAAATTATAATTAATGCAAAATCATAAGAGAAAAAACGCCCTTATAGTTTGATTTTTTTTTTTTTTTTACTTTCATAAATTCTATTAATTCTTTTTATAAATTGCATCCACACTTTTAGGTTTTGTTTCTTATATTAGTTTAACTCCAACTAAATTACACTTTTTTTTTTTTTGCTAGATTTTTGTCTTTTTCCTTAAAAGTCAACAAAAATTATAATTAATTTTTAAGAGATCAACCAACTTCAACTAACAATCCAAACAAATGCTTGGATTTAACATTTTAACTTCATTTTCACTTTTCAAAGCCAAAAAAAAATATTTAAAAAAATTCAATATCACTTTTACAATTCAAAAAGGTGTGAATGTAGTTTCTAAAATAAAGGATAGATTTTGAAGGCATTCTCCTGAAGAAGGGGCTTGTCGAGGGACGGGTTTGCAGGTTCTGGCTAGCACCTGGATCGTGGTGTGAGGGAAGGGATATGCTAGCAGGGGGTAATGTGGTGGGTTACATCAAAACGGTTTAAAACATAACTCTATTGATAGGATATATGTAATACCTAGTTTTTCGATGTTACTATTTCCTTTCAAAGAAATTAAATGTATACCATGAAGGTATTTGTGAAGAAGCTGGATTTAGAGTTTTTGTTAAGTTTTGTGAGTTCTTATGGTTCTATAAGACTCAAAATTGATTGTTTAGATTAGCAAGTAACCTTTTGAGCCAAAAGGGATGAAAAATTACATGATTTCATGTTAGTCAAAGTTTGACTGAAAAAGTCAACATTGACTAAGAAAGTCAAAGTTTGACTAGAATGGTCAAAGTAATGACCGTACAGTTATGTGACAGAGTAGTATGGAAAGTATACTGCGAAACCGTCTTTACGGTTGAGATAGCATGAATAGACTTTAAAACCACCTTAGAAAATCAAGCACACCAAGTAGGAATCAAGGGCAAAAAGGGCTCGAAAAAATAAGAAAAATGTTATACTGTCCATTTTTACACAGATAAATTTTAGACTGTAGTACCGTATAAAAATACTGTGTATAAATGAACACAGTATTGAAAATATCTGTGTAGCTCAAAAATGGACTGCATATTGAAGGAAAGAGGCAAACAAGCCCTAATGAGGATGACATTACCTTATCCTCTAATTATGACATTATAAATAATTAAACAAGATTTGGAAAGAATTAGGGAGTGTTCTACACTCCTCTTGGCCGGCCACCTATGCACCATTTTGTGCAAATATTTGTTTCTTGAATAACTTTTTAGCAATTTTTAGAAAGTTTCCCACACCTATAAATAGGTATGAAGTGGTGGACTTTTTGTTCACAAAAATTGTGAAAGATAGCCAAACTTTGGCCAATTTTTCTCTCAAAAAGCCGAGCCTTAAGAAGGGAAGAAGGAAGAGAGAAAAACAAAAATTCAGGGGGAAAATCAAAGGGGGTGGTCGGATTTTTACTAGGAAGCCAAAGAAAAAGTTTGAAAAATTTTGGAACCCATTTTGGCCAAGTGGCCGGTTGTGGGAAGAACAAGAAAGGGGAAGAGAAAAGTGAAGAGGGAAAAGGTGGAGAGTGGCCGGATTTGGTAGGATCAACCACCAAGGGAGACAAAATTTTCGGTACCCATTTGGAGGGTGAAAACCCAGTGGAAGGAGAGCAAGGAGGAAGGGAGAATTTTGGACCCCAAACCCTAGCCTAGCCTAGCCTTGCCTTGATCAAGGTAACTCTCCCATAACCCTAAACTCTTCAATTAAGTTTCAATTTGAAATTTATATGTATTTCAAGTTGAGAATTGTAAGAGCATAAGCTCAAGTTATTTCATTACCTAGATTAGATTAGGTGTGGTGCTTGATTAGGTGTTAAGGGTGGTTTGATTTTATGAGTTTGAATTGTTTTATGCTTACGCTTGTTTAAATGTTAGGATTGCATGCTAGATGTTTGATATGTTGTATGTCCCCTAAATATGTTTAAGCATGTTTTAGAATGGTATGTTAGGTTGCTAGAAGTAAGGTTTGAATGAATGGTATGGTTTGAATTCAACCTAGAACCGTGCAAACCCTAGGCTAGGGCAAATTGGGAAATGGTTTGCATGGACATGATTGGGTTGTATGAATGCTGAATTGGGACGTTAAAAAACGCTGCATGTCTGCTATCTAGGCTTCCACGTGTTCAGTTGAGTTAGATTGCGCGAGATAAGACGTAAAATGAAATTAAGAACAAAAACTGCCAATTCGGGTGCAAACTGGCCAGTTTTCTGAGAAGTGGAATTTGAGGCCTTTAGAGGCCGAATTGGGAAAAGCGTAAAACATAAAAGTTGTAGAAAATGGTTTTTCCTAGGGGGCAATAAGGACAGTTTTTCAAAATGAGGCTCCAACGGCCTCCGTTTTTATGAAAACCCGAGCCTGACTGTGCCCAGGATTTATGCACGGCCAAGTGAGTTCAACTGAGAAAAAGAGCAAGTTAAAGTCCGAACTAGGTTTTTCTCAAAACACAAAAGTTGTAGGATTTTTCGAGAGCTAAAACTTTCGTGTAGACAAATTTTTCAAATTCAATCTAGATTTTTAAACAGAAACTGATTTCTAAAAACTGTGCAGGAAACAGTAAAATCCTGTACAGGAATTTCTAAAAACAATTCAGAAAAATTGTATTTTCACCAAACTTAATGTTTTGACTGTGAAAAACTGTTCCAATGGCATTTTTCAGCCCTTAACGATTTTTATAAGACCCCACTTCAAGAGCCACGAATTTTATAACATGGTTTGAAGGATTTCGGATTTAAAGTAATCAAATTTTCCAAAAGCAAAGGAAATGAGATTTTTTTTTTAAGCCAAAGTTTAGTAAAACATTGATAACGAATGGTAACCGGGAGGGATACCCGAGTTACCGGGCCAAGCCCAAAGCCCAAGTTTGACCCATAGAGGGTTGACCTTAGTTGATCAAAATGTTGACTTGGTTGACCAAGTTTGACCAAGGATTATCACCTCAAGGGTTACCCAACATAGCCCAATAAAATACCAAGATTTGAAAATGGGCTAAGATTTAGGGTTATTGATAATAACCCAATGGATTGTGAACTAAGTATATTAAAATATGAGCCCAAGGTTAGGAAGGTAACCTAACCCTATCGGTTTGGATATGGGCTTAGCACATAAGATTACCCAATATAACCAAAATAAGATATGATTCACGTTTAGTTAGTCTTGAACCATAGGGTTACTTGTTATAATCAAGTAAGACATCTTGTTTATAGGGGAACATATAACTAAGGCCATGCATGAATGTTGATTAGATTACCAACATCTTATGATTATGAATTCTTACCTTATGTTCGAGGAATAACAGGAGATAGCCTGTTGTTGCGCCCGAGCTCGGAGCAGCACCCTATAGGACATAGCAGACGAGGTAAGTACAACTCCGCCTATAACATAGGCTTTGTTGTGGTATTTGCCGAAATATGTTAGATGTATGCTAGGGATGTAAGTTCGATGTATGCCATGTTGTATGCTATGTTATTGCTATGTTGTATGCCATGTTGTTTCTATGTTGTATGTTAAGTTACGATGTATGATAAGTTAAGTTCATGATACATGCTATGACACATTATATGATAAGAACAAGATCAAAAATGACAAGATAAAAAGAAAGTAAGAAGGCAAGCAAGTTGCCTGTGTCGTACCGATCTGCTCGTAGGTCGGGTTAGACTATGGTTTGAGTTGAAAATGGACTGGCCGCCCCAACCACTCCATAGTTGCGCGCCCGGTACGTACATTCAAGTAAGGGGCCCATAAGTAAAATAAGTTATGAAAGTAAGTTAAGACTGAATAAGAAAGCATAATACGAGTATAAACGGATCATGCATATATTATGCGATGCTATGTTAAGTGATGAAATGAGATGTTATGTTACGATGAGTTAAGTTATGATACGATGTGATATGCTATGATGAGTTAAGTCAAGATGTGTATGATAGGCTATGTTTGTTTATGTCGCAGTATAGTAAGTTGTACTTGCTGATCGAAAGCTCATTGTCTTACGTCTATACTGTAGGTAAGCAACCTGCAAGCAATTGTTGATACAAGATGGAGGAGCGTGGCAAGACGAACTGTGAAATGTGGGAAATAAAGCCGCTACGTGTTTTGTCTTCTTACGTATTTATTTCATGTTCAAATATATTTATTTAAGATACGTTTATACGTTTGCACGCTTATATGCCTCTTATAAAAAAAAATCCGTTGTTTTTGTTTATAAGTAAGTATGATTCGTATATGATACGTTAAGTATGCATTATGTATGATAACGGCATGTGCTAAGAGGGTCGTTACAATATATAAAAAGGGTTTTACCACATATTTATCCCATTTTAAAATTTTCATAATTTTCACATCGATCATATCTACATTTAAAAATATTTAATCTCTATATAAGTTCCCATTCAAAATTAACCATCTGTTTATAAGTCTCCACTAAAAATATTACTTATGTTTCTTATTTTATTTTGTTTTTTTTATGTTATTTATTTTTTAAAATGATTTAATATTATTTCTTTTTATTTTTATCGAAGCAGAAGACTGGCTAGTCGCTGGATTTGTAATTGCTTCAGGTTCAAGTGATATTTTCGTCGGAAACTTCCCTCTGATTGCTCCATCAAAATTATAAAAAAAAAGTAAAAAATAAAAAATAAAAAACAAGGAAAAACGCGTTATGAGTCTATATGACTTAGCTATGGATCATGAGACGCTGCATAATTTATGTAATCCGTTGCACATAATTTCAACGCCAAAATTTGACTTAGCCATGGAAAAACGCGGATTTTTTTTATTTTAAAATATTTTAAAATTTTTATGACTTTCGCATCATATTTATATTTAAAAATATTTAATCTCTATATAAGTTCCCACTCAAAATGAACCATCTGTATATAAGTCTCCAATAAAAATATTACTTATTATTTCTTATTTTATTTTGTTTATTTTTATGTTAATTTTTTTAATGATTTAATATTATTTGTCAACATGATAGCATCATAATTGCTTCTGGTTCAAATGATATTTTCCTCGGAAACTACCCTCTGATAGCAAAAAAATAAAAAAATAAAAAATAAAACAAGAAAGACCAGGAAAAACACGTTATAAGTTATATCGCTTTGAATGAATCATAAGAAATCACATGTTTTATGTAGTCCGTTGCATGGAACATTCAACCCAAAAAAAAAAAAACCATTTGCAATTAGCCATTTCTTCCTTTAAGTTTGCTCATATTCATTTTTCTGAAGGAACTTCTGTTTGCGTCTTAATAAGAAAAAAAAAAAAAAAAAAAAATGGGTCGTCCTACACTTCAGTTTGTTAAATCCGACGGTAACGACAACTGGGTCTTTCGCGATAGCCCCAGTCCACCTGATGAGTTCAAGAGTTTTGGGGAGGAATTCTCTTCCTCAATGAAATGGGCAGTGGTCGGTTCTATCGGTAAGCCTTTCGTCTACAAATTTAGAATGAAATTTTAAGTTAAAACTTGGTTGATTTTTTGTAAATTAATTATAATTTCTATTGATTTTTTAAACGAAAAAAATAAAGACAAAAATTGAGACGATATCCTTGAGTTCACACCTGAAAGCCAGACCGTTTTTCATGTTCTGCTATTTGCGCTTTATTAGCTATGTTGTAACATTTATAACCAACACTTGAATTGCTTGCAAAGCATCTTTTTGCATACCTCTTGTGATGCGAACAATTTGGCGGTTTCCTCGAGATGTTTAGGCCTCATTTTGTGTTGTTTTGGTTTTAATCCTTTGGTTCATGAAGTTATGTTTTGTTTATCAGCTTTTTTTAGTTTCATTTAGGAACCTTTTTTGTAATTTTTCTTATAATAAACAGTATTTGAGATGCCTTCTTGCTGCAAGATTGATGTTCTATCGGTTGCTAACGTACATACCGGTTGAATACTATCTTCGGGTCCGTTTGGTGAATGAATTGAGTTTGAGTTTAGATGAAATTTTTAAGTTTGAGTTAAGTTGACTTTTTAAAAAATAGTTATAAACTTTGTTGATTTTTCAGAAAAAGACAAAAATTGAGATGAAAAAGTATAGTTTAGTTAGAGTCAAACTTTGTTACCAAATCAAAGCCGATCTATATATGTGTCTATATGTCTTTACTAAGTATTCCGTCGATATCCCTTTTCCAGTGTATGCCGTGGTGGTGATTGTTGCAATCATCTTGATCGTATACGCCATTATTGACTGCTTGAAGAAGTTAGGAAGTGCGGTTCCAGAATATGCAAAGCTATCCACGAGCGATTCTAACACAGAAGAAGCATCAAGGCGAAAAGTTTCATCACCGGATAAAGAAGAAATTCTGCAACCAGATTTAGCAGCGGAATCAAACCCGCGAGTGGAATATGAAACGGTGGAGAGGTTTCTAAGCAACATTGCGAGAGAAAAGCCCGTCAGATTCTCGAGTGCGCAACTTGAGGAATTCACGGATAACTTCTCCAGCATACTAGGTTCGGGCGGTTTCGGTGTTGTGTACAAAGGGTTGCTCCCAAATGGAGTTCATTTGGCTGTAAAAAAGTTGCTCTCCAACAATTGGGACAAAAGAATTGAGGAGCAGTTCATGGCTGAAGTTGGTACTTTAGGAAGAACTTACCACATAAACTTGGTCAGACTCTACGGATTCTGCTTCGATCCTTCAATGAAAGCTCTCGTTTACGAGTATACGGAAAATGGTTCTCTTGAAAAGATCTTGTTTAATGATAGTAAAGGAATAGAGTTTGAGAAGCTTCATGATATTGCGATACAAACAGCAAAAGGACTAGCTTATTTGCATGAAGAGTGTGAATGGAAGATCATCCACTACGACATAAAGCCAGGGAATGTACTTCTTGACAGGAATCTGAACCCGAAGGTAGCGGATTTCGGGTTGGCAAAGCTTTGCAATAGAGAAGGCAGCCAGACCACGCTCATGGTGGACGGAAGAGGGACGCCAGGATATGCTGCGCCAGAGATGTGGAAGCCTTATCCTGTGACTCACAAGTGCGATGTTTATAGCTTCGGTATTGTTCTCTTCGAGATGGTGGGAAGGAGGCGACATTTCGACGAGAGTTTAAGCGAATCAAGACAGTGGCTTCCGAGATGGACATGGGACATGTTTGAACATAAGGAAATAGCGGTGATGATTTCGCTTTGCGGGGTTGAAGAGAGAAACAGAGAGAAAGCAGAGAGGATGTTGATGGTGGCTCTGTGGTGTATTCAATACTCGCCTGAAGCGAGACCGCTGATGAGCAATGTGGTTCAAATGTTGGAGGGAAGCAAGGAAGTTACTCCGCCACCATGCCCCTTCGAGCACCGCCACTCTGCCAGACCGATCTCGAGCGCGGTGCAGAGTGGAAGCAATGATGAAAGCTCCAATGCGAACACATCAAGTACTGATAATACTTTTGGACGAATTGATTCAAATCCTGTGCATAATACAATTGAAATCGAGTTAACGTAAACTAGTAGGAGAGTTCTCAAATCCAAAGAACATGTTTCTTTGGTTGTTTTTAGTTTCAGGTCTAATTTAGACTGTTATTAGATGAACTTTTTGTAGAAATGAATGTTTGGCCTAACATTCATCGGGGAACTTCTGGTAGAGCTCCGTTGTGGTGTCCGGGAAGCTACTTCTTTACGCTCGAACTTGCTCGATCAATGTGTTTCTCTTTGCCTAATAATGTTTCTACAGCCCGAAAACGATAATGTTTGTGGAGCTCGAAATACAAATTGAACTATACATAAAAGCATGTTGCAGCAGTTATGTGATTCTTGACCATGTAGCTGCTTTTCATACTAACAGAAACACTCATTTGTCTTGAAATTTTGCATGAAACTGTTTAAATCGGCATAGACGGTAGCCAGTGCGATTTTGGCTATTCATTGTCTGCAACAGTTGAGCCACATGAAAGATGAAAAGTCGATGCCTAATCTAATTTTTAAGGCCATATGTTACAGCCAAAATAAACACAAGAACGACCGTTTAATTAATGCCTTGCTTTGTTATGCTTATAACAAGAATGACTGTTTCGCAGGATGAAAGTTCATACAAAATTAGCCTTAAAAATTAACATCACTTGGGCTTAGATAGCTCTTTTAACTAGTCTACAGCTAACTCAATTTCGAATGTATTGTGCACGCGATTGGAATGAATGTTTCTAATTGCACTTGGTGATGTGTACGTATTGGAGCTCTCGTCGTCGTTTCCAAATATCGGTCCAGGAGATTGGTGATGCTCGAAAGGACACGGCGGTGGACTGACTTCTTTGCTTCCCTCCAACATTTGAACAACACTGTTCATCGAAGGTCTCGCTTCGGGCGAGTGCTGAATGCACCACAGAGCCACCATCAGCATCCGCTCTGCTTTCTCTCTGTTTCTCTCTTCAACCCCACAAAGCGAAATCATCACCGCTATTTCCTTATGTTCCAACATATCCCATGTCCATCTCGGAAGCCATTGTCGCGATTCGCTTAAACTTTCATCAAAATGTCGTCTCCTTCCCACAGTCTCAAAGAGAAGAATACCGAAGCTATAAACATCGCACTTGTGAGTCACGGGATAAGGCTTCCACATCTCCGGCGCAGCATATCCTGGCGTCCCTCTTCCGTCCGCCACAAGCGTGGTCTGGCTGCCTTCTCTATTGCAAAGCTTTGCCAACCCGAAATCCGCTACCTTCGGGTTCAGATTCTTGTCAAGAAGTACATTCCCCGGCTTTATGTCGTAGTGAATGATTTTCCTTTCGCATTCTTCGTGCAAATAAGCTAGTCCTTTCGCCGTTTGCACCGCGATGTCATGAAGCTTCTCCCACTCTATTTCTCTGCTCTCGTCGAATAAAATTTTGTCAAGCGAGCCATTCTCCATGTACTCGTAGACGAGAGCTCTCATCGACGGGTCGAAGCAGAACCCGTAGAGTCTGACCAAGTTTATGTGGTAAGTTCTTCCTAAAGTTCCAACTTCCGCCATGAACTGCTCTTCAACTCTCTTGTCCCAGTTCTTGTTGAGCAACTTCACAGCCAAATTAACTCCATTAATCGGGAGAACCCCTTTGAAGACGACGCCGAAACCGCCCGATCCCAATACAGTGGCAAAGTTATCCGTGAAGTCCTCAAGTTGCTCACTCGAGTATCTGACGGGCTTTTCTCTAGCCATGCTGCTGAGAAACCTCTCTATGGTTGCAAATTCGACTTCCGAGTTCGATAATATTGTCGGGAATTCGGGTTCTATATCCAAAACCGCTTCTTTTTTGGGTGAAACTTTCGGTTTCGATTCTGTTTCTCTGTTGGTGTCGTCGGCTGCTACCTTGGCATAAGCTGGAACAACTTTTACTAGCTTCTGCACGCAGTCAATAATGGCGTACATAATCAATATGAATGCAACGGTCCCAACCAAGCCAGTAACTGGAAATACACATTTGAGAGTCAAAAATTGCAAATAAATAAATATGTAAATAATTAAAGACGCCTAATCAGCATTGCCATTTATTTTCACTTTTGTTTGGCACCTGGTTTTCTAACATTTTCTTTTTCTTTTCTTTTTTCTTTTAATTTAAGATAATCGTCAGCAGGAGTCCCTAGAGGCATACTCTAAAATGAATCGACATCTGTTGTCTCAAATTTCTCTCCAACAATATTATATCGTAGTATCTGAATTTAAGAATTTGACCACTTAAAAAATGTTAACTACTAAAATATATTTTCATGGAAATGTTGTATTTTCCATGAAGAAAACTGTATTTGATTAGATAAACTAACAATCTAAAATGTAAATATCAAATTTACCTCCTAAATATTAAGGGTGAGTTTGGTGGGTTAGTTTGAGTTGAAATATTTTAGTTGTAATAGTAAATTTTTTTGAATTTTCAGAAAAGACAAAAAACTTTTTGAGAAGACAAAAAACTTTTTGAGAAAAAGAAAAACTTTTTGGGAAAAAGAAAAACTTTTTGGGAAAAAGACAAAAAAAAGTTTGAAATAAGTTTAAACAAAAATGAGGTCCAAACTCCCCCTAAATGTGGTGTAAAAACAAGATTTATTAGTAAATACCGGATTAACCAGTAAATATTAACCAACAAATACTATATTTCCAAGTAAATACCATATTTATAACTAAATACCATATTTACCTATAAATACCGTATTTATTTGTAAGTATTTACAAGCAAATATCATATGGGGATAGGGCTGAGAGGTCAAGGGTACTTTGGGAATTTTGTTGAATTTTTAAATATTTTTTCTATTTTCTTGCTTTTATGAAAAATTATGCTTTTCCTCTTTCTCCCAAAATATATATATATATATATATATGAGTTCGGATGATTGGTGAATTTTGCACGAGGAGAGACCGACAGCAAGCGTTCTCATATCTTTATTGTCTAATTTCATTTAATCTTATATGACTCTGATTTGATACGAGGATTAAAAAAAAAAAATTCGATATAATAATATAATTTGATGTTCAGAAATCTACAATACGCCCGTTAATAGGAAAAGTAGAATCCAACCATTGTACTATTCCTGTGTGGTCAAATAACATGAAAATATGATATAGCATACTACTAAGCTTATTAGGATGTCAAAAGCATTTATCATGTGTATATCTGCATATATATTTTTATTTTCTTTTGAAAATCTAGAATATATTCATTACTTTCAGAAAATTCCTGATATAATAACAGTTTTTCTAAGTAAAAGTAAATCCTCCAATCAAATAAGTTCGTCATTTATATTAAAAATATAAGATTTCAAGAAATGAAGAATAATTTTTATGTAAACATATTAACATGTTTTTTTTTTTTTCCTGAGAAAATAGATTAACACTTTAGTTTACCTATATCGCCCACCACTGCCCATTTGAACGAGGAAGAGATTTCTTCACCGATATCAGATTCATGAGAACGATACGGTTGTAATTCCATATTGCCGTTACCATTGTCAACAAGCTGATATTGATTGCCCATTTTCTTCTGCCTTTTTTTTTTGGGGAGGGGGGGGGGGGGGGGGGGGGGGGCGCTAAAGAATTTTCTTCTGACTAATTAAGCAAGAAAATAGAATTAGTACTCGAAGAAAAATGAATATGAGCAGATCATTGAAGAAAGAAAAATATTCTAGGTTTACTGAAGTATAAATTAATGTTGATTTATATATACGTATATTTATATATACATACGCACACAGTTTTCTATGATCCATTAACGCGTTTTGTGTTGATTGCTTGTTGTTGAATTTTCCACAAGTGATGGACCATCTCAGATTTTGCTTGGAAATTTCGAGGAAAAGGCAATATACCCTGAGGGGATGGGCCCCATGGGGATCTGCCCCTAAACAGAGTGGGGATGGGGACGAGAATGTGAATGATTTTTCATCTCCGAATATTATGGGGCAGGGATGGGGAATGTTTTCTATCTCCGAATATTATGGGGCGGGGATGGGGAAAACACTCCTCGTCCCTGATCAATTCCCATCCTATCCCTATTCCAATATTTATGTGTGTGATTTCATGTCTTTATAAAAATATAATATGCTATAAAATTATTTATAAAAGTATGTCCATCCATGAAATGAAGATTGAAACTATAAGGAATAGATAAAGCAAGATAAATTTATGTTTATTTTTTATGACTTCAAGCTTTTTAGCTTAAGTTTTTATTTTTATAAAGGATTAATTTTCAGAGAATGTAATATTTTGATAAGATCTTTAATGGTTTTATAGTTAAGATTTCATTTGCACATATTTAGAATTTAGTTTATTTATGTAATCTTCAATTTTGAACTGAATTTATGGTACATATAAACTTTATGGTTTGTTTTTACTTTTAGAGTATTTTCAAATGTATATTTATAATAAATGAGGAAAGGGGTGGGTATGAGGAAAAGCCCTCTAATAGAGAATCCATGTGCCCGACCTTGCTTTTATTTAAACGGGGATGAAAATGAGGATGAGGATGATTTGGGGCTAGGGATGGGGACGGAAAGTATTCCCCAACCTAACCCCGTTGGCAGAGAAATCGCGTTAGGACCGATTAATTAATTAGTATCATTTAGGAATTAGGAGGACTTAATTAATAATTGTATTGACTTCGACTCAACTGCATGTGAACATGTTTAAGTCAAGCCCGTAACTATCAAGGAGTTGGTATCTGATTGGATTGTAGTGTTTGAAAAGGTCCAAGTTTTGAAAACAAAAACTACATTTAGCTCTCATTCTTCTCAGGATAAATTTCACTTTTTCCGTCCAAATTTTAGTCCTTATCATAAAATAGTCTCTGAATTCAATTATAACACTCTTTCTCCGTAAGTTCTAAAATGTTTGTGATTTTCCTAGGTTCAATTTTTAGCAGAAAAATGGATGTGGCACTCGTTGACAATGTGAGTTGGGGTATTAATTAAATGTAAAATAATGATCATCCTTATAATTCGGTTAAAAGATTACAAATTTAGTGCTAACTGTTCATTTTTTTCCCATAACTCTCTCTTATGGGTAATTTCGTAATTTCACATTTAACAAAGATAATGAGTGCCACATATCCTACCAACGAGTGTCATTTCTTAATTTTATATTTAATACACGCAACTCATGCTGTCACACATGTGTTTTTTCCGTATAAAATTTAACTAATGGGGGAATTTGCAAGTGGTCCAAAGTTCGAATGGAAATAATATTACAAATTAAAATTCGAGATATTTTGTGACAAAGCTACTTGAAGGGCAAAGTGAAATTTATCCTTCTTCTAAAATTTCAATGGTCTGATCTGTGAGTGCTTCCAGTCATAGATTGGTCAGTGTAGTTTAGAAACCTCTTTTTCATTTTTAAATCTTTAATTTTTTTTTTTCACTTGTTAAAAGAAAAAAATACAATGTTTCCAAGACTACTAATTGAATTACAATGAACTCCTTGTCAATATGGAGTATGATTGAAGCTAAACATTATAGTTAAAAATTTTGCACTCCTTGTTTCAACAAAAATTAAGGTAAAGAAATTAAAATAGCCTAACTCGCTATTGGGTTTTAGTGAGTATAGAAAGAACAAACTCTAACGTTTTTATGCTGATGCCTTACAAATCAAACTTTAATTAAATTTCCTTTTGTAGTATTATTGTTTTCTCTATTCTCTACTAATAGTTGTTGAAAGAGCAAAGATAGGTTTATATAATGGCAGCATAAACTAAATTATAATTAATCTTTAATTTATGTCTTTCAATGATTATATTGCTGCATTCAATGGAACATTTCTAAGGCAATCAAAAGCAAAAGATACTGTTAATGATTTTAACGATTTTAAATCCGTTCTCTCTATTATTGTAAAATTTGTCAATAATTACGATTTTAATCATGATCAGGTTTTATTTGACTTAAAATGTGTAGTCTCATTTTATAGAACTTTTTTTTTTGTTTCTTGTAAGAACCCCATACTTTAGAACATGCATTTGGTTTTTTATTTCATTTATTACTATGATAACTTTGAATACCAAAAATCATAAATGCACCCGACAAAATTGCTCTTTTTACGTCGTCCTTATTTCGCCCCAACTATCATTTTGTAGTACAAGGTTAATTCTTTATCCCCAATTATACAAAATCACTTTGTAGTACAAGATTGATTCTTTATCCTGTTATTTTATCGTAAAAGGTTGGACAAGAATTATTGCTCCTTAGTCTCTCTTTTGTAAGCCTCCTAAGATCCATTATCCACTTACCTGAGTGATGTGGGACTCCTTCAAAAGAAGAGGATTCATGCTTTCATCATTTCGACCTCCTAGTTCACTAACTCACTAAGGCATTTGCAAATATATTCCTTTATTTGTGAATTTTGCTGTTATATTCCTTTAATTAATTAAATTCAATGTCCATGTTGGAGTTTTTTAGGACCCAATTTGTGGGTAATGTTAAAATTACCCAAACTTTTATGATAAACAATAAATTACCCAAACTTACATGCTCTTTAATCTCTTGGATTTCATTTGGACAAATTTATATTTAATTATCTTTCTGTTTTTTTTGTTTTTTGTTTTGGTTGCAAACTTGCTGAAGTATTTGGTTGTTTACAATTATATTGTAAGACGTCAACGGAAATTAAATTCCTCCCACTTCTCCTCGCGTGCCATGGTTATGAAGGGCAAATGAATAACAGTACTTATCATTAACGGGGAAAATTAAAATTTAGAAAATGACAAGAGAAAAGAATACCAAAGCGAGGCTTGCCACACACAGGATTTATCATTTTCAGAATGCTCTTGCTCATTCATTGTGGGTTGAACAGGATAGCAACAGCCGGAGAGGGTAACAAGATCCGGGCCTGTTTGACAAAGATTTTTAGAAATTGCTTTCCGAAGAGTTTGATCGATCTATTATAATAGCTTATGGCCTCTAGAAAAGTTATCTGTCAAAATCAGGAAACATGGCTTCCGGAAAATGCACTTCTTAATGGACTTTAAAATTTAATAAGAGTTTAATTTAGGAACTTTAAACTTCAATTTAACATTTTTATTATCATTTATTAGAAAATTTTAAATTCATTTTTACTTCAAACACTCTTTTAAAAATGTAATTCTTAAACACTTGTAACTGAAAAGCTATAGTTTTTGTTTCTCTTTTTGTATTAACAAAAAGTAAAAGCTCTATCAAATGTACCTGAAGTAAGGTAAGAAGATGAAGTTATACAATCACACGTTGCTTGAGTGAAGTCATTAGTAAATGTTCAAAATGTAACCCAATAATATGAGTTCTTTTCAGACCTAGTGTCGAGGACTCTAAGAGCGTCGTAGTGGCCACAATAGATCTAGGTTTTAATTTGGAAAAGTTTTGCCCTCTATTGTGTAAATCTTATATTTTACTTGGTAAATCAATCGTTGATTTACCTGTAAATCCATTATTTACATGGTATACTAACATGTGTAAGTAAATTCTTGAGTTTTATTTAGTAAATTTTTTATTTACACATAAATCTTTGATTTACCATTGTAAATCCTTTATTTACCGATTTACGTAGATTCTTAATTTTTTTTCATAAATCATTGATTTACGTACCTATTTGATCTTCCATCTCCGATGAACATTGAGAGAACGGTGTCCCGATTTCCAAATGTCAGCTTTGAGATCTCCTACCGGCACCAAATCCAATCGATGGCGGCCCTTCACGATCTCTAGACGGTGGCTGTGGTTCACGATCTCATTCCTGTCTCTTCCCCATCTATCTCCGCTCTATCTCTCTTTGCCTTTCTCCTCATACTCCTTGTCAGCCACCATCGGATGCGTCGACTCGTTGCATCACCATCGTCATTTCGCAATCGATGTCTACAGCACAATGACGGAAGAGCATGAGAGAGGACAGAGAGAGGGGAGAGGAAAAACGTATATATCAGTTCGAAGGAAACAAGAAAAATGAAAGAAAAATCATGTGGGGGTAAAAATGGAATATTACTTATGCCTAAACTTAATTATACTACTAATTTTTATTGTTTTTAAATTATGCTATTTATTTTCAATTAACCAACTCATTGGCCTATAATGTGCAATTTCTTTATCTCAGGGTTTTTTGAGGAATGTCCCCAAAAATAGTATATATCTGGAATAGTCTCAAGATTCGAATTTTTACCCTTTTACAATGTCAAACAAAAATGGTTTCCTGACAAAAATCCAAATCATGAGACAAAAATCCTAAAAAAGTACTCTACAGAGCTGTACCCACAATTTCCTCTTTCCCATGTGTTTAATCTGTCCCGGTACGTAAACCACTAGTTTACTTCTATAATCAGCACGTAGACCACTGATTAACTCCTTTTCTCTCTCATCCCTTACTCAGTCTCTCTCTAACTCGCGACGTAACTGATCACGAGCGCGACTTTTCCTGTATGCTCTTGAATCAGCAAACAAGTTAAGTAAATCATCGATTTAGTTGAGTATTGATTTAACATATTTACCATCGCTCTTCCACTCACAAATTCTGTAATCGGATCAAAAAATCAAAGTAAAACACTGGTACACGTTGAGTAAACTAGTAATTAACATTTAACAAGAACTCCTCAAACCTAAATTCTAGAGCCAAATCGAAGAATTTTGAGTTTTTTTTTTTTTTTTTTCAATCAGTAGTTTGAAGAAGAAAAAAGAAATAAAGAATTCACCGCCCAACACAATTAACCAGTCATAACTCATATTTTGAGAATTAATTCCTGACCCAATTCAAAATGATATCTAGAGAATAAATGGAAGAAAATAAAATACACAAAATGCACCAAGAATTTTATACAGGTTCGACTCAATGTAAGATGATGTCTTGTTTCAGTTACTGTAGTAATTTACCATAATGATCAAAAAGTTTAAAAGAAAAATTCACATCCTCACACTCTGGGTTTTCTGTAACCTCTTTATTGAATACAATCCCAATAACGACGCCCTCCCCTCTCATCCCCCACACCCCCCCCCCCAAACCTCTCTCTTATAAACAAAAACTAAGACAACCGAAATTGTAAATGTGAAATCCCCAAAATACCCTTAATGAAAAAATTGTTTAAGGTCGATTCATGTGTTATCTCTACGTAAGGCATGTTTTCGTAGCGCATTAATTAGGCTTCACAACTTAACATCGTAAAGCTTGCAAACATATCCATCTATCTGCTTCATGATAACTCAACTACTTACCTAATTTTCACTAGGTAGGGAAGCATGCTTGTGATTTGCAAATCTCGTTTTCCTCCAAGAACTGACTCCGCTAAAAAATGGTTACCACCTAATTTGTACTCGTACAAATCAAATGTAGATGCAGCCTACTGTGAAGAAATTACTACAATTCGAATGGGATTCATCATTGGCAAATTCTAGCCATTGTCAAAGTTCTCTAGTGGAGTAAAATGTTTTGATCTTCCTCTCCATCTTGTAGAATCCGACTCTTTCGAACTCGTTTAAGTAGCAGTTTGCAATCTTCCTAATCTCACTTAATTTCAAGGTCATTTTATTTGATATTTGTAATCTCTCATGTTTCTAGGACGAGGACTGCCAATAATGCCGCACACATTCTAGCAGAATTTAGCCTTAGGATATGTGAGGATTTCATTTGGTTAGAGGAAATTCCTTGGGTCTATAACGTCTATACAAAGAAAGAAACACAGTGAGATTTTTTTAGCAAATCATTTTTATCATCTAGCCCATTCATAATTTCAACATTCCTTCCATTCCACCAGAAGTCACCTTCTCACCATCCGGATTCCAATCAGTAGCGAAAACCTGTCACAAATAATTCACGATTCGCGGTTAGTCGGTACATTGTGATCTAAACTTTTAACTAAATATAAGATTAAGGAAACACTTTAAGAATCTTAATTCGCTGGAAGGTCTTGATTCAATTTGTGTACCTGACATTCCAAACCTAGATGATGAAACAAACGTCAACGAAATCAACAAACGTGAATATCCTAGCGGATATCGACCATTTTGACAAATCAAACAAGACAACAACAATTCCACCTCACGTCTAAGTATATGATAAACGAAAAAAATAGGGTTTTGGGTGCTTTTGTTCCTGAACTTTTTCTCAATGATTTGTCAAGTTCGAGTTTAGGAAATTTCTTTCTAAATTTTTCTAAATTGTTGCAGAATGCCTTCAATATGATGAAAGATGTTACATTTTAGAAGAAAAGGCCCTCGTGCACATTATATAATGTGTTCCATCATCATCCAAAATTTAAGTTTTTTCCTTCTAGTTCACATGACGTGTATGAGGGTGTTTGCACCCCATTATAACAGTTGCATCAATTTAGGTGTACACAATACTTTATCGAGTTAAGGGTTATTTTTTAAAAATTAAAAATTTAGGTATCAACGAGCCAAACTAAATCAGTTTGAGACATAGTAGAAGTTTAGAGGGCAACTAACTAATACTTATAAACAGTTACCTTTAGTGTAGAGTCTGCGCTGCCAATTAAAAGAAGCCGACCATCCGAGGACCAGCTGCGAGGCAACATGAACATCAGAAACAGCCATAAGAAGTATGTAAACAGAGCAAGAAAAATTATAGAGTCAATTATCGAAACCCGATCGGGTAGATAAACATTAGTTGCAAACTATCATGAGTCAAGAAAAGCCGTTGCAAACCTGAATGTATCTTGGGAGAATGCAAATGGTTTATTTTGATCTGTTTGCAACCAGGTTTAAACATGGTTTAATTTATTGCTGAACAAACATGAAAATTATCCTGCAAATATAAGCACCATAATAAATAGGACAGTCTATTTATAATTAAGAATTAGAAATAGAACTGTGTTATGCCGTATAAAATCAAGCGAAGTGGGCTAATAAAATAAGTCGTAGATGAACTACTTTACAAGAAAATAAGTCGGTATGAAACGCGAATAAAAACGTGTTCGGAAAGGCGATAAGAACAAAGAGAGTAATGAGATTCCTTCATGGATTTTTAATGGTGTTGGTGAACTTTAATCATAGGAAAACAATATTTAAGTTTTCTCAAATCAGCCAATTACAATTCTAGTCGTTCAAGTGTCCATAAACATGGCTATGACTAATTGGAAAATTATGCGTCTTAAAAAGAAAAGGCAAAAGTACTATTTTCTCAGGCTAGTCCGTGGAACTTTATTTTTGAACAATTGACCTCCAAGTGCTTCTTAAGGGCAGAGACGGATGGAGGGGGGTGCGAGTGTGAGCTACAACCCCCGCTCAAATTTTTTATTCTTATAATTTACACCCACTGAAAAAAAAAAATATTCTCATATAATACATATTTTGTCTCTATTAAAAATAAAAAATTCTCACATAACCCCCATTAATATTAATTTCGATAAAAAAATTTATACTTTTATTACTTTGTCCCCATAAAAATAAAAAATTCTCACATTGTCCCCACTAAAATTTGTTTTATCTTAAAAAAAAAAAAAATTTAGTGTATGCCCCCACTAAAAAAAATTCATGGTTATGCCCCTGTTCGAGAGTGAAGATTTTTGGGTTTTTCCTAGATTTTAATTCAAGGGTATGCAGTTATCAGAATTTCACAAAATAGGACTAAATTTTGATCCAAGACCAGTAATGGGAAAACAATGGGAAAAGAGCTAGGAGATCATGCTGCTGTAGCGGAATTATTACATGTCGAGGGCCTCTGAAGGTAAAGAGAAAGGTAGGACTTTGAGCCTTCCAGGAAAAGAATCTAGAGGGACTAAAATGTAAATCAGTTGGAGCGAAGATTTACGACAATAAGTCACTGAAAGGAGCGATTAAAAGTCATTGAACCGTAAACAAAACAATAAAGATCATGAAACTGAAGTGACGAGGGAGGAGCTTTTACCTGTTGGTGCCCTCTCGTGAACGTTTTCGGTCGTCCGCTAATTTAAAATTAAAAAAAAAAAAAAAAAAAAAAAAAAAAAAAAGGGGAGTTTTAAGAAATGAGAAAATTTTAATTTGGAAGCATAACAGGGAAAAAAAAAAAGAAGGAAGAGAATCTTGGCAATTGAAGCACAGACACAAATATTTGATGAACGATTTGTTGGAGATGATAATATAAAAGATCAACAAAAAGTCTATATTGAAAATCAAATACTAAAGATGAAATTTATCATAATAACTAATCGTAATTCTAATTTTTTTAATTCTTAATGACCCACCTCAAACGCACATGCGACTAGAAAAAGCATTGAGAGTTTCGTCAATTTTTTTAACTTGTCACGTGTGATCCTAGACCAATGTAAGTGCCTAATTAAGACCGATCAGAGAGGATGGAGATCCAAATGCCAAATCGGATGCCCAATATAAACAAGCAAAGAAGAGGAGGAGAATTTAATACAATACCCGACATGGGTCAATCAAAAGAGGGGGAGAATACAATACGCAATATGATTTAATCAAACGAGAAGGAGAATGCAAATTGTAAAAAAGAAAATATGTTCACGTTTGAAACGTTACGAAATTACAATTACAGGAAATCGAATGCAAATTCTAAAAAAGAAAATATGTTCACGTTTGACACGTTACGAAATTACAATTACAGGAAATCGAACACGAAGCTCAACAAGTCATACATTGTTTTTCTCTACGTGCAAAATGTAGTTTAAACGACAAGTTATCATTTATAATCAATCGAATTATTTACGTCCACTCAGAAGTATAACGATTATGCATAATTGGTAACCTTCTAATTATCCACATATCTAACCAAAGTGCTAATATAATTTAACTCCACATCTTTTTGCCTTTCAATAAATTCTTCATCATGAAACTCTAATTTAAACACTTAATAATGATGCCTTGTGCAATATTACTCAGTACTCTTATTTTATGTGAATTTGAATATGAATACTATATATCAAAAAAATTCGAGAAACGGAGAATCATAGGGAAATAATATATACAAAAAGTATTACAAATGTCATGAACAAATACAAATGCAAACCTTAGAGAGCCGGCTATGTTGCTTTAGCTTGATAGGTTGGCTTTTTTTTTTTTTTTTTATTTAATTAAAATCTTGATAAGTTAAAAGTGTAGTGTTTTATTTTTAGGAAAAAAAAATTTTAGGTAATTCGATAGGTTTGAAATCTTTATATTAACATTTTCTATAAAGTTCGGATGGCGTTAACATATTTTTAATCAAATTCTACAATTCATCTATAATATCTTTAATAAATATTTATGTCATTATCTGTGATCTTTTTAACATCACGTAAAGGATAAGCTAACGCGAATCCTTCGCAAACTTTTTATTATATATACATAGATATAAAGACATATACAAAAAAAAATTTGCAAATTAATATGCTTCGGATGATTCGATGGCAGTGGTGAAAGTCAATATAACTACTTTTCCATCCATTTCTTTCTTTGACAAATTTCCTTGATATTAGCTGCGACTCTAACGTGGAGGTCTCTCGTTCACATTTTCTCCGCTTTTTTCTCATAGAAGAAAACCGACAAGAAGCCTAATTCAACACTATCTTTATTTTCTTGCTCTTCAATATATGTCATTATTTTCTTTATCCCCAATCTCTTTGTAATTTGCTTTTTTATTTTTCCATTGCTTCTGATCCTCTAATTTTCTCTCACCTCGTACTCTCTCTCCAATTTCTCTCTAGACTTTTATTCTCATTACTTATCTAATACTCTTTATTTATTTATCTTTGCTTTCATTTCTTTATTTTTCTTTGATTATTAACTAAACAAATTAAAAGGTAAAGTTATTCTAAAGCGAAAAAAGTGAAATTCCTGGTTTACTAAGATTTGGATAATCTTAATTCCGAAATTTAAATAAAACTGTTCAAGACAAAATTAAAAATTAAAAATACACAAAATTTGCAAATTAATATCCTTCAGATTCTTTGATGAAAGTGCTTTAAAGTCTCACCACTTTCCTTTTCATTTCTTCTTTGAGAAATTTCCTTGATATTAGCTGCGACCCTAATGAGGTCTCTCGTTCATATATAGAGTAAGAGTGCCCATTAAAGTTATCTGCTTTTTTCTCATACTTTCGAAAGGGAATTTCATTCAAGAAAACTAAGCAAGAAGCTTAATTCAACACTATTTTCACTCAAGAGGTGCATTTCTGAAAGGCTTCATTTTTTCTAATCAATTTTAATCCTAATATTGTTAATTTATATGTATATTGATTTCAACAGGTCCCCTCTGAATCATCAACTAGGCATGGCTGCTACTTCAACTGTTTCTTTTCGAAAAGAGCTTCACGATGTATTCATCAGTTTCAGAGGGAAAGATACTCGTAAAACTTTCACTAGTCATCTATACAAAGCTTTTGTTCGTAAAAAAATCAAAGCTTACATTGATGAGGAGAGCCTAAAAAGAGGAGATGAAATCTCACCTGCACTTATAAAAGCGATCCAAGGATCAAAGATTTCCGTTGTCATTTTATCGGAAAATTATGCTACTTCCTCTTGGTGTTTGGAGGAACTCTGTCACATTCTTCAGTGCAAGGAGACAGATAAACAGATTGTGATACCAGTTTTTTACAACGTCGAACCATCAAATGTTCGACACCAGAAACAAAGTTATGCAGCTGCATTTACTGCTCATGAACAACGCTTTTGCGATAAGATAGAAAAGGTGCAGAAATGGAAGAATGCTTTGACAACAGTGAGCAATTTATCTGGATTCCCTTCATCATCAGCCACTGGGTAATTTCTAATAAACTTAGATGTCATCCTCTGTATGGTTTCATAATTACATGCTTTAGCCACTAGAATTATTGCTCCTGCAGTTATTTTCATTACAGTTAGTAATAGGAAAAACTTAATTTCCATGTTGTCTAATGATTATTTTGGCACGGTTGGGATATCAATTTGTTAGAAAATTGAAACTTGTCTATAGGTGTAGGACTGAATTATCACACTAACAAAGGTTTAGTCCAATTAGTCGGATTATTTTTGTGACAATATCGTATATATTTTTCCACATTTTCAGAGATTCATATACATAATTGAACTCTTTGCTAATTAATATCATCAACTACTGTTGTAAATTTAAGAACATATAGGGTGAAAATTAGTATTGATAAAATAAATTTTTTGGGAAAACTTTTATCGATAAATCAGGCAGCAACCACAATTAAAAGCTCTATCCTATGATGAAAATGTGCCACCATCTTTATTAAATAATAATAATTATTAAAAAAAAAAAAAAAAAGAATTACAAAGATCCGTAAAGGGGGGAAGTTCATGCCCAAGGCTTATACAAACAACAAAATTTACTCCAATTAATAGGCATGAAGTAACAGTAGTGTATATTAAAAAATGGAATAACAAATTAATTTTAATTTTTTAAATTCACATGTCGATAAAACAACTTTAAAATTCATCGTTTCCTTAAAAAATACCAAAAATTCAAAGAGATAAAAATCTGTGATCAAGTTCAATTTCATTCAACAAGGATTGTTCTGCACTAATAAAAAGAGGCGCACTTATTTATATGATAAAACACAAATGGATAACTAAGAAAAAACGGTCTAAACATAATTAGAAAATGAAGAAATGCAAAATTTTTCAAGAAAAGGAAAATTGTGAACAAGAATAGGAAATTGTACCTATCGGACCCAAAGATTAAGGAAATGCTATTTAGAATGCGAATCCGAAATTCCTAGGTGAACTTATTCCCAAACAAAAATTGCCATAAAAAGGAAAAAATGTCATATTGAACATCACACATTGTGGCTATACAATGTCACGAGTCTCGGTCGTTGGTTCGTTTCTACACAAAAAACAAAAAACAAAACCAAAAAACCAAAAAAAAAACCTAAATTCTTCTCCCAAATCTAACACTGTCAGCAAAGCTTATGAAAACTAGAAATGTGTATTATTTAACCTTGAGATGATCCATCACCATACAAAAGCCCGGATCTTGCTGCCCCACGTCATCCTCCTGAAGATGGAGAAAATTTATTTTTAACAACCAAGATGGTTTGTTACACATATATAGACCTTAAAACAAATTATCCATATTTAAAAGGCAAAAGAGAGCCCAAATGGCATAGAGATAGCTCATATCATCCTGTTTTAAGATTTACCTATCAGAAGTAGGGAATGAACATTAATCCCTTATTTACTTGTTTATTTTTTTCTTAAAATGGAAGTGAGAATGGCAGGCCACACATCAATTTGGGATTGAAGAATCATATTGGCAATTCCATGCCCCTTCAGATTGTGATTCCTAATCCTGATATTAATTAAATTATCATCTGATCCTTTGTTTACTTACAAATTATTATATTAAAAATAATAGTAACATATATTAATTTTTTATTAACTAAATATAATATATTTTTTTATTAACTTAATATTAAATAACTATCCTAATTATTATTAACTTTATTACCATGAATAAAGAACTTAATTTTATCATAATATATAGGTATCTATTTTTATGCTCTATTTTTCATTTTGCTTATTTTAATTCAATTTTTTATTCTTTTTAGCTGTTTTTAAAACCAAAAAAGTTACACAACTTAAGTTTTATTGTCGTAATATTTTTACTTGTAACGCCACTAGGTGGGGGTTAATTAGTAGTAATAAATTAATTAAAATAAACAAAATGAGATAATTTCATAAATACTTAAAAACATTGCCCATGGGACTTGAAAGAAAATTTTGAAAATACAGTTATACATCATTAAATCCACGGTAAGAGTAGCACCATAAAATTTTTTTTTTTTTTAAGTACCTAAAAATCCGTCATCATCGGAATAATCCAAGTCAAACATTAAGTTGATACAGTCCACAATGATAAGTTCATAATTAAATGGAAATGTAAAAGACCCATTGTTGCAATAAAATACTCCTCTACGATCTCCATAGCCAAATCCCTCGACTTACTCCTCACTTGCACTGAACACTACCTTAGGGGTTAAATATAAGGGGTTAGCATCGACAAACCCAGTAGGAATGCTTACTCCGATTACGCATTAGTAAACACAACCATAATATGTTTAGATAATAATGCTTCATCTTCAAATTATCTCTTACAATTCAAAACAAGAACTTGTTCGTGCCTATTTCGTTCAAATGGCTAGACAAGAACATGAATTGAAACCAAAAAAAAAAAAAAGATATTATAAGCAACATTAACATTAAATGAGAACGTCTTTGCCATAAGTCTCTTTGATTTCTTATCATAACTCATTGCTATTTACTCTTCATTGTGGTAGGTCCGATGCTAAATTAGTTGAGGCAATTGTCAAAGATGTTATGTGGAAGTTGAATTGCTCATCACCAAGCAATAATTTGAAGGAAAAGGGATTGGTTGGAATGGACAAACGAATTAAGCAATTTGAATCATTGTTGAACAACGGCTCACAAGAAGTTCGCATTGTAGGAATTTGGGGCATTGGCGGTGTTGGTAAGACAACCCTGGCTCGTGACTTTTTCCACCGATTTGCATGTCAATTTGAAGGTTGCCTCTTTCTTGAAAATGTTAAGGAAGAGTCAAAAAGAAGTGGGCTCAATAATTTACTGAAAGCACTCTTCTCTAAATTATTGGGGGAAGAAAGTTCAATAGAAGTCAATGAAATTGCAAAGGATAGGCTTCAACGTACAAAGGCTCTTGTTGTTCTTGACGACGTAGATAGTGCTAGACAACTAGAATATCTAGTTGAACAAGTTTCGTTTGGTCATGGCAGTAAAATCATTATAACAACCAGAGATTCTCAAGTGCTCAATAATATTGCTGCTCATGAAATATACCCAGTTGAAGGATTAAATTTCGAAGAAGCACTTCAACTCTTTTGCTCAAAAGCTTTTCAACGAAACTCTCCCCCGGAGGATTATGAATCACTGTCGCGTAGGGTGGTCAATTATACTCGAGGCCTTCCATTGGCTCTTAAAGTTTTGGGTTCTCACCTACATTACAAGAGCCCAGAATCATGGGAAAGTGCATTGAATAAATTGAAAAAATGTCCAAACAAGGAAATCCATGAAGTACTGAGAATCAGTTATGATGGTCTAGAACTCAATGAGAAGGAGATGTTTCTTGATATAGCATGCTTTTTCAATGGCTACGGTAAAGAATTTGTAGAAAGTATGCTACATGCTCTTGATCTTGATGTGGAAATAGGAATTCATATTCTCATTGCTAAGTCTCTCATAACTCTCGAGGAAAACTGCTTACGTACACATGATTTGCTGCAAGAAATGGGGTGGGAGATTGTTCGTGAAGGATCTTATAATGAGCCTGGAAAGCGCAGTAGATTGTGGTTGGCTAAGGATATCTACCCTGTCTTGAAATATAATACTGTAAGTAGCACCTACTATAAAGTTTCATTAAAATTTGAGTAAACTGTCTGCATGAAAAATAGAAAGCACAAAACCATTTCAATTAATTTGTCTATAACCACACTCACATATGTTATGTTAGCATTTAGCATGATTTAGTATGTTTAAATTAAGATAATCAGATACCAAACACCTAGATTTGAGCGGACGAAAAGGAAAAACTACAATGTGTGCATATGTAGTGGTGTTTCTAGTTATTACAAGCTCGTCTCTGTACCTTATATGAAGTTTACATTTTACAATTTTGTATATGTCATACATGCTCATGACTCTATCTGTTCTCAATTTTCAGGGGACAAAAAAGGTCCAAGGGATTTCTCTGAATATTCATGAACTTGAAAGTGCCATAGACTTGGATCCTCTAGTCTTCAAAGACATGATCAATTTAAAATATTTGTCAATTACTGAATATTTTGTTCATCCTACCAAAAAGTTAAACCTTCCACAAGGTCTTCTGTCTCTTCCTGATGAGCTTAGATATCTTTGTTGGAACCGTTACCCTTCAAAAACTTTGCCTCCAAATTTTAAGCCACAAAATCTTGTTCAGCTGATCTTGCGGGGGAGTAAGCTCAAGAAACTTTGGGATGGCGTTCAGGTAATATTGTGTAATGAATCTAATAGCTTTAAATATCTTGTGTAATGAACCTAATATAAGTTTCTTTATTCCATTTCTATTTGGTGACAGAATTTTGGGAGCTTAAAAGTTCTAGATCTTGAAAAATCTGAGAACCTGATTGAAATTCCAAGCCTCTCTCAAGCACTAAATGTGGAGAAGATCTGTCTCTCTTTTTGCCCAAAACTAGAGTACTTGCCAGAAATTTCAGAGCCAATGCCAAAACTAAGGGTTCTTGATTTATCATATTCAGGGATTATAGATTTGCCAAAGTCAATTTACAATATGATTGAGATTGAATCTTTAGCCCTTCATGGATGCCAAAATCTCAAGAGTCTTCCAACCCACATCTATAAGTTCAAATCTCTCAAAGAACTTCGACCCTATCATTGCTCAAAACTAGAGTACTTGCCAGAAATTTTGGAGCCAATGCCAAATCTAAGGTCTCTTGATTTATCAGCAACAGGGATTATAGATTTGCCAGAGTCAATTTACAATCTGATTGGGATTGAATCTTTAGTTCTTAATGATTGTCAAAACCTCAAGAGTCTTCCAACCACCTTCTGTAAGTTAAAATCTCTTAAATCAGTTCAACTCTGCTCAAAACTAGAGTGCTTCCCAGAAATTTTGGAGCCAATGCCAAATCTAAGGAAGCTTAATTTATCGAGCACAGGGATTATAGATTTGCCAGAGTCAATTTACAATCTGATTGGGATTGAATCTTTAGTTCTTAATAATTGCCAAAATCTCAAGAGTCTTCCAACCACCTTCTGTAAGATAAAATCTCTTAAATCAGTTCAAATATGCCCAAAAATAGAGTACTTGTCAGAAATTTTGGAGCCAATGCCAAATCTAAGGTATCTTTGGTTATTGGGATCAGGGATTATAGATTTGCGAAAGTCAATTCACAATCTGATTGGGATTGAACGTTTAAATCTTTCGTCTTGCCAAAATCTCAAGAGTCTTCCAACCACCATTTGTAAGTTAAAATCTCTTGAAACTCTTGAACTCCTTTCTTGCTCAAAACTAGAGTACTTGTTAGAAATTTCAGAGCCAATGCCAAATCTAAGGTTTCTCTATTTAGAAGGCTCAAGGATCAGAAAGTTACCAATGTCATGATTGGAAAATCTAACTGGGGCTGATCAATTCCTCCTTATTCGTTGCAAAAATCTCGAGCTTATCCCACCCAACATCTACAATAAGATTCGTCTGGATATTACTGAATGTCCAAAGCTTAAAAGCTTGCCTCGTCCCTTGTCAAGTGGCACAAACTTGGTGCAACACTTATGTCTTAAAGGCACAAATGTGTCCCAGATCCCTAATAATTTGTTCTCATGTTTAACTTCCTTGTCAAATTTAGAGCTCTCTAGAGCAAATATTGGGAGAATTCTTGAAAACATCAAATTTTCTAAGCTGCGTAGATTGGGCAGAAGAGGTTGCAGGTTTCTCCAATCTCTACCAAAGCTTCCACTGACTATAGAGAAAGTTGATGCAAGTGGATGCACGTCACTGAAAATTGTGTCAAATTTATTGACTGCACTCACACAACCACCTACAGATCATGTTAATCTTGGGGTCGCTTTTTTATTTATGGATTGCTTAAAGTTGGAACACCGGAACTTAATGTCTGAATTTTATATGAGAGCTTCGCTCATTTCAATAGAATTTGCATTGAGAAAAACTCTGCATGAGGTATGCCACTTCTTTCTTTTATTCAAGTAAAATGTTTAATTTTGTTTTATCTATATTTGTAATAATTGTGATGTTTTCATGGCACAGCCAAGTTATAAGCTTTTTATCCCAAATTCGCTATTTCTTGTAACAAATAAATTGATGTTTCATTTAAAAATAACCATGATTCATTCATGCTTTGCTGCAGTCTTATCCGCCAACTACTAAAATGTGTTATCCAGGGGATAACATTCCGGAGTGGTTCAGCTATCAAAAGAGGGGACGTTCATTTAATATTCGGCTTCCTTGTTATTCCAACTTCATGGGCTTTGCGCATTGTGCTTTATTCTTTCATACAAGACATACAACATATTTTACCCCGTAGAAATACATTTAGTCGGAATATATGTCAAAACATTCGACGGCGATGAAAGGCACCTCAGATTTCCCTTGGAGCTATTGCCTTTGAATGCCAAGAACCATGTGTTCATGACTACATTTATGAGTGATGTGGAAAACTTTTACCCTGCAAAAGAGATGTCATTTAACTTCGGAACATATAACTTCAGAACTGGTGAGGTAGCATTTGCAAAAATAAAAAGGTGTGGGATCCGCTTGCTACATGTCCAAGACGCAATGGAATTTGGTATCATCAGTAGTCAATATATATGTATGTAGGAAATCTAATGTTGTCAACGATGAGGGCGGACCGAGCTTATTTTGGGAGAGTATTTTAGAGCAGCTGCGTCACTTTCAGGTTTCCTCGTCTAGAAAGAAACTTTGTGAGAAGATATGGAGCTCTAACTTAAACCACAGGTACAAGATACTATGGTGACGGCTTCTTCGGGATGCTTCACCGCTCCGAGCAGCTCTGAATCATTCAACTTGCCCATTGTGTGGGTCGAGTGACACGAGTATGGAAAGTGCCATCTATTTGTTTCTGTTTTGCGAGAGAGTTAGACCTCTTTGGTTCATGTCTCAATGGGGCCTCCGCACAGATTCCCTCTATGATTTCATGGCTTCTGTCCTTGAAATTGTGTTGGATCGAAATTATGACCGGGATTTCTTAATCTATGCGTCTCTACTTGTGGAAACTATTTGGCAGGCTACGAAGAAGCTTGTTTATGATGGGAAGGAGTTTCACATTGCGGAAATCCATTCTTCTGTGCAAGATCAATTCAACCAAATATCTACTAGCAAGAGAAAAAGGAAGTGGAGGAGTTTGACATTAAGGAAGAGCTACTTTTTGAAGCCCCCAAAAAGGTAGTGGTTGCTTTTTTTTCTTTTTTTTTTTTTTATACAAATTCAATTCCAAATTATCAAATTGATTTTAACAAATTAATAGTTTAATTCGTATCGATCTAAGTTAGGCGTCCCATTTAGGTTAGCTCCCTGACGGAGCTACCCTCTATCAAAAAAATACGCCTAATTTTACGAAGTAAAAATAAAAATATACCTATAATAAATTTGGGTTGAAAAAGAAACACAATAAGATTTCATTTTTATCTTATCATAATTCATACTATTTGGTTACACTATTGCAACCTCATATTGTGACATATTAGTTAATTAAAATTTAATATATTTTTAAGTTGTCACATCATCAGATTTAGCATATCATAACTTTAGGTTAAATTTATAACGAAAGCTTTAATACTACATTGGAAATCTTGATGAATTTCCTTAAGTTTATTTCATGATATAGATTTCAAATTTTTTTCAAATATTATTTTTATCTTATAAAAAAACCTGTATAATTAATATAAAATTTAAAATCTATATCAGGAAATAAACTAGAGGAAATCCAAAATAATCTTCCAACCAAAAATTACAACAAACCAAAGATCTTTGTGAGAGGAAGGAAGGGAAAGAGAGAGAGAGAATAGTGATATAGAGAGAGAGATGGCTCATAAGCATAGAAAAAATTTAAGAGGATTAATTTTGGGATTAACTGGAAATTAAATTTAGGAAATTGGTTCTTAATAGGTGGGGGATGGCTATTATTAGAGTGTGAAAACGTGTGAAAGAAAAAGAAAAAAATTTTGGACAACTTCTAGAATTTCCGCACCTATTTTCACACACAGTAAACTGTTTGGTGACTGGCAAGTATCTAGAGAGTATGCTAGCTATAACTTCTTACTCTGATGTCAAATTTATGCTAATGAGTAGGCATTGGAACTATTATGAAGCACTATATAATTTTATATAAAATAGAGAAATAATTTCGGACATTGAGAGATACAAAATTAAGTGTGAAGTTAACGTCATGAAAAATGGGTCTTTTTTTGTAAAAGGAAAGATCAAGGAAAACTTTGAATTTTCCTAGAATACTTAATTCCATTCTTTATAACATAAAACACATCACGTCATGATCATATCATAATTCATCAAATCAAAACATGAACTTACATAAAATTTTCATTAAATAGCATGAACTTGTTCTTGTACATTGTGTACTCGTTGCGTGAACCTGTGGAAAATCACTCAACACAACATTAAAATTAATTAAATATAATACCATTACATTACCCATGTTAATTCCTAACATCTAATTTGTAAATTCTTAACATCTAATTTGTAACAATATTGTTAACTAAAATTTAGGTCGTTACAATTCTCTACTGTTCTTTTAATTCTCTTAATTTAGTCCCGTTGTGTCTAATAAAAAAGGGGAAAGCACCTAAATGTCACAAATTTAAATACCATTGCATCAATATAACATAAAAATTTGACACTATACCAATATAACACAAAATTGAACTAAAATTAGCTAAAATTTGTATCATGTTAGTCAAGACTGGAGATTTTGTGTCATGTTAATCAATAAATTTTAAAAATAAAAAAAAAAGTGGTTATTTAAGTAATTTTCTCAATGGGGGAAAATGAGTTGTTTCTTTCCTTTTTGCTAGATTTTGTTCTCTTGATTTTCATTCTCGCATTGGGGAAATGATTTAAGTTAATTCATGCGTAAGTTTCTTCATCCGATGTTTAGAGTAGAATACACAAATTTGAACGTTTTGCCGTTTAGAAATGGACTACTTTGTTAGTATGGTTGTAGTTCTTAGTTATAATTCACCAGAACATAGAGAGAGGGGGGGGAGGGGGGGGGGGGGGGGGGGGGCCGCTGTATCTTCTAGGCAATTGACCATTTCACGCCCGCTTGTAAATTATCCTTTGCATGCTGTCGGAAACAAATGGGAGATTCGATAATTATTTTGTGCAAAAAGAGCTATTCTATGATAGTTGTTTTTGTTTATTATCTACCATTGAAGGAGTTCAGAAGAAGATATAATTGAGTTCAATGTTGATCATGATCTAGTTAGTAAATAATGCAAAAGAAAATCCTTGAGACTAAATATTTGTGTTCTTGTTATAACTTGTGCATGACAATTGCATCTAATCAAATAAAAAAGCTTCTAAATTATGACATTCCACATTCATATAAGTAGGGCTTTGTTTTAAACTATCAGATTAATATTAGATTCTACCAATTTTACATTTAGTTTCATTTTGATGTAATCTTAATCAAATCTAACATTTATAGCATATTATATTGCTCGAGATTCCATAATGTAGAAAGCCTATCTAAATATTACTAAATTTATGTGTTATTGAAAGTGACTTGGAATAGGAGAATTATTGGAATTCAAGTTCCGCATATTGTTTCTGTTTCTCTGCAGTGGAGTAATCGACACAAGGTTCTCTCTTAACAATCTCAATCACACCATAAAAACCAAGTTGTATACACAGTACTCGAGGACAGGTATTTACAAAACTAACATTATTTTTCTTTTTACCCTAATAAGATTGAAAGTTTTTTTAAAATTTTTAGGTAACATTTTCATTCTACAGGTAGGAGGATGGACAAAGGTAGACAAAGGCTTGACTTAGCAATTGTGTGTGAAGCTGGCCATGAATTTTCAATCTTTCGACCAAAACCAACTTTCATTCAACAAATGCAAGTGAAAAATATTGCTTCTGTTCTTTTTCTTTTTCTTTTTCTTTTTCTTTTTTTGTTTTTCAACTCAGATAATTTTTGGTGTTGGGTCCACTTCATAGTTGGACAAATTAATGCGGCCAAGCGCAATAGTCCTTAATGGGTTTTTTTTTCCTTCTTTTTTTAAGTATTTATCTTAATGATTGTGAGCATCTAGTGATATTTAAAGAAAACTTTGAAATTTATTGTTAATATAGTGGAAGTTGATATCGGCCTACGGTCCCGTGGTTTTTTCTTTCGTGTTGAAGGGTTTTCCACGTAAAAAATCAGTGTTTCTTATGTGGTTGATTTTTTTGATTTATTGTTGCTTTGATTGGTTTATTGACTTTGCCACATTTTATCACTTAGAGCAAAAGGTTTAATTGGTAGTTCTCCCAACATTTGGTGGGGAAAGAATTGCTGAAATCATGATGATGGTGATCAAAAACGGGGTTTGACCGAGAAAGATTGATTGGAACGGGAAACAGCAAACATATAATTGATGGCTTAGTGATGAAGGAATTAGATTAGGAACCGTCACCATATAAATGAACATTCAAGTTTAGGTACCAATATTCTCATGAAATTCATTTGTCTTGAAGATTGAAGTGAATTGGGGAACAGAGACAAAGTTTAATCAAATTTGTTATTCTACTTAAAAATTGTTCAACACAAGATAAATTAGGATCTATAAATGTATTATTGATTGTATTTGCCAAGATTATGGACTTTCTTGTAAACACACTGAATTCCTCAAAAAAAATAACAACCATGAATAACAAGGACTACAAGTTTTTCATTATTATACTCAAGTGAGTAATTTCTTTACCAGACAAATTTTATAGTCCATTGATTTTGTGGCAAGGCTAGGGATATAGGATCGAAAAACTTACTACTATCGTAAAATAAAATGAAACTAAACTTTAAGTGCCTTTAAAAGTGAGCATTTTTGCCTGGTACATACACAAAATTGTTCATCTCAGCCCATTACATTAAGAAAAATAAGATTACTTCAATGCGTTGTTGAGACACTGAGGCATTCCGAGACTCTGGGCAAGATCACTCATCCTTTCCTTCATAGCCTGAGGATCAACAAGGTGAAGTATTTCATTTAGCAGCAAAATACAATAATTTCTTTTTTCTTTTTTCCTTTGATTGAATAAACTGAGAAATTCTCACCTAAACACTTTTTTGGTGTGCATCCTTGTATGCCTCAGTAATCAAAAGAGAGAGTTTCTACATTACAAAGCTGGAATATGTAAAAATCATTCCCTATTGAGCACCTCATGAAATCTTCCAAATTGTCATGCCAGACCGCCAAATTCGGAGTAGCAAGGTGCTGATCACGAGTTTACTTGCAAGTAATAAGCCCAGATGACAATAAAATGAATGGTAAAATTAGTGATGACTAAGTAGAAATGAGTTACTAACATGCCCAAATGAGAAAGGGAAAAAAATGATGGCAAAATCAGTAATGAAAAAGTATTAAGTTGCCACTTTGGGACTCAGGCGCGGCCAAAGTAAAATCCATTGTAAAAACACTTTAGAAACCTCCTTTTTATTATTTACAAAGAATTGAGAGTTATATTTGCATGTTTACCAAATCATAATGGAATGTAATGCGAAAAGTAATATGTTTGAACAGTAAAGAAAAGGAATAAGAATGGGTATCTATATTGATTCTCTTTCAAGGGTTTCCTTATTTATTAGGACGGGAAATAAACATCTATTCCCATCTCAAGTGTTTACTGAACTTAGGAATAAGAATCTCATCGATTTAAATATTAAATTGTCTTCATGCATAATTAAATAACTATTTGAGATCATTGGCTCAATAGGGAATATAAGTTTATTTAACGTTCATTCCAAAGAACCAGGAAACAACACTAAGGGAAAGGGAAACACTAGAGAAAAGTAGTACTGTATAAGCCAAAACAATGGATCTTTCATGATACTTGATTAATAATCAATCCAGGACTACCAAAAGTACCCACACAAAAAAAAGATTAAAAAAAAAAAGATAAAACACAAGGACCATGCATTTTCATTTGTCAACAAAGACATAAAGCAAGATTATGTGTAAGAATATATATATATATATATATATATATATAAACACACATATATATATGTATATAAATTAACCATCCAAAGCGAAAAAACAAGGTGAAGTAAATTGTGGACACTCACTTCTGGTCCTAATTCCATTGCTGCTTCAGTGATCTCCGTGCGTATAGGTTGTTGGTTCCCAGATAGTGTTACCTGCATGGTAGTGGTCAAGCTACAACCTTTATTTCTGCTTATGAAAGAAGCGAGTCCAGTGCATATAAACAAAGTTAAAGTCAAAGATTACAAGGATTTTCTGTTCTTCATATAGAATAAAAATGTAGACTTCCGGAAAGTTTAGAGGGGATGGCAGGCATAAGATCAAATGATTGAACTCATGAAAACTAAAATCCACTTTTTCACTAATTAATCTCCAAATTCCAAAAGAAGATTTACAAGAATAAAACTTCACACAATTTCTAGCGCCAGAAACAAATTTGCATACTTGCAAGAAAAAGATACCTTCATTGTAACCATCAATCTCCGTCCTGCAAACATAACAAGAAAAAATAGGAAAATTTAGAAATTAAAGCAGGTAGAAAAACTAGAAAGGTTACATCGCAAACGAAAGTAATTTTCTCATATTCGGCCAGTTCTTTTTGTGCTTTAACTATCTGTGCCTTCTTCACAGTCTCAAAGACGTTTTGCATGCTTCCGAAAACCCCTGTCTAAAACAATTTGGCATGACAAAATGTTAATCTCAACTAACAGATTTGAAATTGAGAAGCAAAATAACCAGAAACCAGTTACACAATGAAAATGCGTTCACAATAATAGCGGTGATGTGAATATGATTCATAACTCACAAGCCCCATCTTATAGTAGAAATTATTCATGATGCCCAAAAGCCAATTAAAAAAAAAAAAAAAAAAAAAAAAAAAAAAAAACAGCCATCTAGCGTTTTCCTTACAAAACTAACATTTAATTTGATAGATGGCATAACAGAAATGCTTATTTCGTAATTTCAGCAACATAACTTATCTTTTGGTCAAGAAAAACAAAATTAAAATTATATTTTATTTAAAATTAAATTTTTATTCTAATTTATAAGTTTTTTTTTTTTTTTTTGGGAACTTGGTGGGATTGTTTTTCTTCCATGGGATTATTGTAATCCTCTCGTTTTGTGATCAGTTTGGATGACTTCCTCTTCCTCTTCCTCTTCCTCTTCCTCTTCCTCATCATCTTCATCCACATCCTCACCAATGACATCTACTCTATCACAATCCACATTGATTTTAGCTCTTTCATGTGTTGCACTATTCATTTTGATATCGAATTCATTCCACTTCTCGAAGCTGCCTTAGTCATCGGACGTCGTCATCCATCATCGTTTGCTTAATGCTTGCTCGATCGATTCGGATGGCCATAGTTGTCAAACAAAGAAAAGGGGTTTATGTTTTATTTCACTATATAATATATATATATATATATATATATATGTTAAGGCTTTTTCTTTTTTTTGGAAAATCGTATATATATCTTTTGTTATCGTGTTATCATAGAAATTGTCGCGAAAATTTCGACAAAATATTTACTTAATTTATGTGTTATTAAACCATTCTGAGTTTTTAAAGTTTTATTTAGAAATTTAATATTTTATAATGATTTTCTGTATTTTGTTTTTTTTTTTTTTTTCCTTCATGAGTGTGCTTGTTTGAAAATGACTCTAAAAACAAACAATGACTTCAAAACCAATTGATATGACGTTTTTCATCTAATTTTTTTATCATTATTTGAATAATAACATTAAAAGTCGAGATAGTGTGATTTTTAAAATTAAAAGTCATTGATTAACATGAAATTCGGTGTATATAATATACACCGAATTTCATGTAAGTATATAATATGCGAAAAGAATGCTTAGAAGATTTACCTCGATCAATTTCAAAAAAACAAAAAGATTTGCCTCAATCAAAAGAAACATATCTATAATCTGAATTGTAAGTTAAAAAAGACTCTGCATTTCTGAAAATAATGCACAAGGGAGAAAAAATTAGAAAAAACAAAATGTTAGCCAGTTGATCTAACAGAATTAAGTGATGTTTCCATATTACATGATGTGCATGATTGTTTAAAGTATTTGTGAATAACTTTCAGATTGTACAATTGCCAATTATATATATATATATATATATATATTAATAAATGAGTTATAATTATCTATTTGTTATCAAGACAGAAAAAAAAAAAAAAAAAAAAAAACCCCTTTTTTGTTAATCTCTGAAGTAACTTGTGATTACATAAAACTGAAAATATTGAAAGTAGAAACTCTTCAAGAAAGGGTGGTTAGTAGTTATACATGTGTAACTTGTTATTCAAAACTAGCTCCCCCTTCCCTTGTCGTTTCCCAAATTTCAAGAGATTAAACGGGAAACGCCCAAATTTAAACTCCTCGAGAAGAGGTAGGGCTCTTTCGTAAATTTTCCCCACTTGTTAACTTCCAAATGTTAACTCGTTTTTTTTATCTAAGAACCAAAATTAACCTTACTTTCTTAGATCAAATAATACGAAAGGAAACTTTCCTGAAATTGCTAATTGGATTTTCTTCTATAATAATTGATTTTGAACTAAAAATATGATTTCTTATTTTGATATGATTTATTTCTCAATATGACTTCATCACATATAGAAAGAGAAGGAAAAAAAAAAAAAAAAGGAAAGCATCTCGAGGAATTTCTTTTTATTTTTTCTTCACATGTTAGTTTGAGCAACATAATTAGTGCCAATTATAATTTTTTATTTAGAACTTTGGAATGATTAATTAACTTTTGCATGGAACTTTATCTAAATTATTTGTAATTTTATTATTTAAAATTATTAATGGAAAGACATGTACTTTCACTAAATAATATTACATTAAAATCAATTAGTTGTTGTATGCGTCTTTTGTAATCATTATGCGTTCGCACAATAATTTTATTCATAGCTTACCGATCACCTACAATTCCACTTCTGGTATTCACAACAAATTTGAAAAATAATTTACCAAATGCGTAACTGACTCGTAGCACAATTACAACAAAAATTTTTCTAAAACACAGAAATGCGAAATTGACCCATCTTCTTGGGCTGATTTAATTCATGAAGAATATCATGAAATATCAAGTAAACTGAGAGCATCTAAACTGAAATATCAAGTAAACTGAAACATCTAAACTGAAATATTATGAAATATCAAGTAAACTGAAAGCATCTAAACTGAGTAGTTTGATGCAAATTGATAATTATGCAATTACGCAGAAAGATATGGAGACAGTTGTCGTAGCTTGATAATATGCAAAAGGATGTAACTTTTGTTCCTCTAAAGAAAAGACCTACCCTTTTTGTGCTCAAGGTCGAAAAGCTTTAAAGTTGCATAAACAAGATTGGATTGGATTGGATCCGATCGCATGGCATCGCATCATCCGATCGTGACCTCTTTTTCCTCAATCATAAATGCCAATCTAACTTGAATGTGTTAAGCTTCTCTCAAGAGCATCACGTCAATTCTAATCAACAACGGACCATGACACGTAAGAGACATATTCCATTTTCACCCAAAAAAAAAAAAAAAAAACTACTAGTCCGATAAATAGTCCAATTTGGCATAAAATATTTCATTTTCACTACAAGAATTTGATGCTATAGATAATCCAAAATTGAACTCCCGCTAAGTTGGGACAAAAGACTGGAAAACTTCTCGTCTCGCAATAGAATTATATAAGTTGACTAACAAAATTTTCCTTTACCAGATAACATAAGTTACAATTTTTCAGATTTCTGTCACAGATACAAAATTTTCTAAGCTAACATCCTGTTTAGCTAGGCACATAAACTCTTCTGATTCTGCTTCCTTACATAACAAAGCAAAAAATGAGATAAGATCGGTATTCCTCATCGTTGTCGCAAAATTTTGAATATCCTCGACATTGACATCTTTCGATATAGCAATTAAACTGGCTGCTCTCGTATGCCGACCTCATTGCCAAAGCTTCAACGCTAACCGAGTCTTCGGTATTGGCTACAATTCTCTCCTTTCAAATGTCTCGGAATATAGCTTCTAATATTTGTTGTAACATGCCTGAATATGCTGATACTTGATTCTCATTGGTAGAGAAAACGGTTTTTGCGAAGAGTAATACAGGAAGTCATTCTACAATTGGTGTCCTCTTTTCCAATAATGATTCCAAGAATGCTGAACATAATTTCGTAAGAGGCGGAAGATTATGGGATGACCCACTAAAAATGGTCTCCCATGGCCTCTCCGAAGGTCCAGATGGAGCCAACAGATTTTGGTTCGTCTTCCTCAAGTCAAACTCCGGTAGCTCCCCATAGATGGACGCATAACCAAATTGCCCTGTCATAACAGTTTAATGTGTGGTAAAGACAATGGTCAGAAAAATGATACATTTACGCAAAAATTACTCGCAATAAAACACACAGGACGTAAAAGAACATGTCTACGAGTTCCTTTTAGTTCCATGGATAGCGTTCAAACAATAATGTGTTGAAATAACACTGGGTAAATAAACTAATTTAAAACAAGCTTTACCAGTTTCTTCAAGCGCGGTAAGTTCTTCTCGACTTGTCAGGCTACGTTCATGTACTTTATTACCATGTGGGTCAAAGACAACAAATTCATGATCACCATTTATGTAGACGAGTAATGCTTCAGATGGTTCCCCATCTGAAACATTTTGTTGATTAGACGGACTATTTCCTTGAATAAAAGCCAGCCCCCCACCTTTGGCCTGCAATATGACAATAGATTACAATGGTCTTCTGAAAGAAAATGAAAATCGTAAAAGGCTTACAACACAACCGGGGGTAAAGAGGAATCCGCAACATAACATTATTGAGGCTACTACCTTTCAAAGCAACCAAGGGATATGAGCTTAGAACAACAAAAGGAACAATAAGTAGGATTTATACTCGAGAATTACAAGTTTTTTCCTTCATTTATTTCCATAGGTTCAATCATCTCTCCTAAAGCCTACATTATCCTTGCCTCTGGCCCATCTCTCAAAGAAAGGTAAAGCAAGTGTTCTCTCACTCAATTTAGTGGCACAAGTAGCAAACCAACTGTTTCAAAACATAGTTTGAAACGTCTACACACTTTGGCTTCCATATTCAATTTTGTTTAGTACATGGTAAACCGTATGTTTTACCTACCCAATTTAACTTCCCTATTAGCAAACGTAAGTTTAAGTAACGTATATGCATAAAATAAGAAAGGATTACACCCAACACGCCAAACCATAAAATAGCCAACTTGTGCAAAAAAAGGCTTTGCAAAAAATCTATATAAATAACGGTACTAGACTAGAAAAAAACAGATTAGTCAATATTACAGATCACTATAATTGTTTTTTTTCCCCTCTCGAGAAAAGAGAAGAAGATTTCCATACCTTCCTTACTGACCAAGTAGCCACAGGAACAGGGTCTGTCACATTGAATAATAGGATTACCCCATCTCCTTCTTGAGACGTCCTTCCCTTTGATCCCGTGCCTAAAGATGACTTAGGGAGGCGCACAAGAACCGCAAACATCGATAAATCAACTGCACAAGCTAGATCTGCACAAGACGCGCAACATTAAGTTAATCAACAGACTAGATCATTTAAAACTTAGAAGAATAGATTTAGTTATATATATATATAAAAGGTGACGTAAAACCTTCTACTTGAAGCTTGTATGCCCATAATAAAGAGAGTTTGGACAAGCTCCACACTGATAGTTGTGGTTTGGAACCTTGGGACACAGATACGAGACACTCTGACTTTCCAGCAAAAGACAGGGATGTAATTGGCTGCAAGAGATATAAAAGGAAAAAGGATAATTTATCAGACATACATATGCATGAACGGTGAAATAGTACCTCAAATTGTTATTTTGAAACACTACCAAGTCTACCAGCATCAATATGGCACAATAACAATTAACAAACAACACACATACAGGCATGTATAGGCACACGGACACGCACAAAAAGGCAGCATCTGCCAAATGGCAGGTTTTCTACTAAAAATAAGCAACATGCTCAACAACAAACAGCTGGAGAGATGCAGTCTTCTATAGAAGATGAAAGAGGCAGATATCTTTTGCCAACGTTCAAACGTGCAAAATGTCACATAAATCAGAGAGTAATCTATGAGTACAAAAAAAGAAACAGACAAAGATAGTTGGGATCACAAATATCACCGTTTCAATCTCTTCAAGCACAGCCACGCGAACATTGTTTTCAGGGTCCCACAATGTAACAACAGCTTCTGCTGCAACGGCTAAAACTGAACCATCAGCAGAAAATGCAGCAGCTGTCATTGGCTTTTTCCTGCAAATGACCAAATTAGGATTAAAGGCCAACCACTTTACCCAGATAGGCAAGAAAAAATACTTCAAAGAAGACAAACTAGAAAGTACGCAGAGTATTCATCAAATAAAACAACCAGGAGAAAACAGTGAGACAAAACTAGAGCACATTTCTCAATACCTGAACACTGTACAGTTATACATCACTATTAAGATCCAATTAAGAGCCTCAACCAGATGGTTTTGCTAACATAAAGGAAGATTTCTAAACATTCTACATTCCTAGTTTTAATATCAGCAATACATGCCATATATTTCGGTCACTGGCAACAAGAGCAAGAGATAGAATTTACAACAAAGCAAGATATGCCAATATAAAACAGGTGCATACTTGTAGGAACCCACAGCATGGCACATCCAACCAGAATTTTGTAATGCCTGACCATTTTGCTGAATCTCATCATTTGAAACCCATAACTGAGACATCAAAAAACAAAATAGTCATTTAACGGGGGGAAAAAAAAAAGATCTTCAGTGACAAAAACATCATTTGTCAAAACCTACCTTAAAGTCCCCACCATAGGATGAACTAACAGCCATTCGATGACTAGGATGGAAAGCAACAGCAGAAATACCAGCATCCCTATAAAATAAGTTCAACGGTCATGTTCCTTAAAGATTAACTTCATAATTAATTTTCTTTTTCTTTTTCTTTTTTTTTTTAAATTTTGAGGCCTTGTTTTATTTAATATACTAAGGTTCACAATATTCAAGTAAAAACCTGTGAGGTTCATAAACAACGGTGGACAATCTAAAGTTTTTGTTCAATGACTCTGATTCCCAAAACTTGAGACAAACGAGAGCTCCAATTCCTTCTTCAGGAAGCTTAACTTCAGTAGTACACATTCTCAAACCATCTCGAGAGAGAGCTACTGATGTTACTACCACCTGCAACCATAAGTTTTAAAGATACAAATTACAAAATAAACTTTATAAAAATGAAGAGACCAAACGAATTATAAAATTCACTAAATCTGGTAGCACAATATATGAAGCGCATATCATTTTTGAAAATGTAACACAAAATAAAAATGACCGACTTACTCTGATTTCATCACCAGGTTGATGGTTTCTCTCACAGACTTGAACCTGGATAAATCAGATCCAAGCAGTTAAACACTATTACTTCTGATTGACAGAATAATCAAATAAAATAGTAAGTTTACTAGAGAAGCAACAGGTTTAATGTAGAAAGAAACATTTTGGTTAAATGCATAAGGTATCCTAACTGGTAAAAAAGAATAAAGCAAAACTCGTGATCCAAGGAACAAATATTACTTATAAAGCAATTAAAAGAGCTCTAATCTAAAAACTGAATTATATTCAACATAACAAATCAAAACTCCAACATGGAAAAAAGATTCTCAACAACATTAAAAGTTCTTCACTGCTTGGATCAAGATCAGGTTGTTGTCAGTAGTTATGAATTTCCAATGCTAATAAAGAACAACAAATCAGAACAAACTGGAAGCCAAATTTTAGGACATTTGACATCAATCACTTAAACATAAGGCGGAATAAACATACTCACCTCAGAAATTTCACGATCATCAAACAGGCTGTAAAACTGGATACAATAGTTCTCTGTTCTCAACGCAACTAAACCAGAAGATTGGTCAAATGCAAACTTGCTAGATAGATCCCCATTTATCTCAGGATATGAAAACGGAAGCTGGAGAATGCAAAATAGAAACATGTGAAACTTACCATTAAAATTCTTGCATTAAGTTATCAAACATAATTTCGAAAGAAATGCAACTCTTCCCGCGCACCCCCCCCCCCCCCAAAAACCTTTCCCCTCTCCCCCTCTTTTTCTTTTGCTTGGAAAATAAATGTACCTCAAAAGATTAAAGCATCGACAAAACTGAGCATTTATCATAAACTCTAACGTGGTAAATTTATCTAAAGTCAGCACCGAATCACCATAGCGTCTGTGAGCACAAATAAGCAATCAAATGATGCCTGAGTTACACAAAGTACAAGTCTCCAGCCAATGGAAACTGATCCTCAGCCATGGTATGGTTCAATAATGTTCTTTCTCTACGGTTATATACAAACTAAACCATCAACGCCCGCAACAAAGCCCAACCAAGAAGTCTCTTAGAGTTTCTCTAAATAAAACAATCTAACAAAAGATTTTACGTCCCACATATACTTGCTCAACTGTTACTGCAATACCATATCCACACTTTCTACACCTAGGCAGCAAGGGCTAACTAAAGAATATCATAGAACGTACTAGTAGAATGTCAAAACACAATCCATTGATATATATTTAAATAAGAAGAGACCTTAAAAAAAAAAAAAAAAAAAGAGGAAATAAATTTAAGAAAATAAGGCAAAAACACATTCTTAATATTTCAGAGAATTTAAAAACAACTAATTGAAACAAACCTTGATCCCAGAAATAGACTTCAAGATTTCCATTGAAGGCATTTTCAGTATGTGAACTCGATTATCTGCACAAGATATCTAAAGACCCTTATTTCAGTAAAACACTAAGATGAAAAGGGTTCCTTTTATGTGGTCAATCCAAAACTCTAAGATAGAAGATTTCCTTACAGAGGAAATTGAAGGATCTGGAGAATCTGTGAAAAACAGAAGCGGAGATCCAATCCTTGGCAAAAATTTCTTTTTTCCTGTGTCGAGCTGCCAGACCACAAGAACACCTTCTCTGCCACCTGAATTAGCAAAGTGTATCAGAAGCTGGAATGTAACAACATAAAATTAACCCAGAAAACCAAATGATATAAAATGATCACATAAGCCAAGCCAGTTTTCTCCAACAAATGAGCAGTCATATAGTAATGTTTGCTTACCAGAATATAAATAGGCTCCATCAGCTGAGAAAGAGAGGACATTTACTTCAGTAGAGTGCCAATGCCATGTGGAGCAAGAATCAGCTTCGTCGTCTCCCCTCACACCAGGTCTTTCTTCCACATTATCATTCAATCTTCCATTAACTGCTTTATCACCGGAAACAAAAGTTTGACTGCCAAAATCTCTCCAGATTAAAATTCTTCCAGTTATATCACCTGCGGCTACAGTTCTCTCAGTTGGATGAAATGCAAGAATAGTCAATTTCTTTGTGTGATGCAAACTAATCCTCTTAACCACTGTGCGATCAGAATCTTCAACAGGAATTTTCCAGATATGAAGCTTGCGCTTGTTTCGGACCCCAAAGAACTTTCCTGAGGGACTAATAGTGATGAACTCTGGTGATTGAGTCTGCTCATTTGAAATTGAAACAACATACTAAACGGTCATCCATCTAAAACTAGCACAATAGCAATTACAAAATCAAATTGGGTAAGTTCAAGGTAACCATTTTCAAAGGATTTCCCAGTAAATTTTAGATAAATCAGAATCATTCGCATCGCTACGCAATAAATCCTCTATTTAATCATCCCAAAATTTTACACACCACAAATTCAATTCATTTGGTGTCTTACTTTTCCCACCATTTCATTTTGTGCAAATCTAGAACTTGCTACGGCAGTCAGCAGGTACTTTAAAGTCAAAGCTGCAGAACAACACAATCATACATGACATCTTCTTTGGAAAAGGACGTTTACTAAAATAATTGAATTCTCATTCAACTCAGAAAACTTCCGAAAAGTTATTTCACAAAATTTTTCAATCCACCACATAAAAATGCCGAAACTGTATATCATGAAACAATGAACATAAAAAACAAAAGTATTTAAAAAGTCGTACCTTTCCCAAAATAACTCCACCAGCCAAACGAGATTCGGTCAAGTTACACTTCCTAATCTGTCCACGCAAGAATTTAGCTCTGTTTTCTTTCACGTCCGCCTCCTCAACGGAGATATAGGCAAAGACATTACTTTTCTTTTCTTCGCTTTTGGCCGCCTTGTCTAATATCGACGGAATAACCTACAAAACCAGAAACATCAAAAATTTCCCCAAAAAAAAGGATCTTTTGCACCGGCGCACCCTAAAACTTATCAGTTTTTGGCAGCTTTCACCCTGAATTTTAAATGTTCACGAATTAGTCCCTAAAATTTAAATTTTATTACAATTGTGGTCTAACAGCTGAATAATGTAAACAAATCCCCATCATTTTTACTCAAAATGCACAAATCATTGTCAAATTTAAGATTCTAAATGCAGAAATTCCAAAATGACGTAGAATTTAGAGTGAATTAGTTGAAATTGTCCTAATAATACACACATTTCTCAAATCACATGAACTTACCATAGAGTGAATAGGACTTTTGATTTCAATCGTCTTCATCAACTCCGGCACCGAGAAATCCCAATACCGAATTGTTCCGTCGAGTGAAGCCGTCCAGCAGAAGCAGAGAACCTTGCGGGCGGGGCTCGAGGCCGGCACCACCACCACCGAAGTCACCGGCGCGGCGTGGCCTTCCAACGACGATATCTGAGAAACAGAAAGAGAAATTCTTGAGGATTTGGAGGGAAGAAACTGCCAAAAATGTAGAAAGGGAATGAAGAAGAGGAAACGAAAGCGAAACCTGTAGGCCAGTGGAGGTGCTGAAGACGGAGACGGAGGAGCCGGTGCAGAGGAGGAGGCGCTTGGCGTCGTTGGAGAACGCCGGCGGCGCCGCGACGTAGCTCTTGCCGCCACTGATCATGGTTTTAGAGAGAGAAACAAAGAGGAGAGAGAGAGAGGAGTTGTCGTCTTCGTTCTTAGGTTGTATAGTGTTTGCTGCTGAATTGCGCCCTTCTTCTAAACCCCTAAACCCGGGGAATTCTAACTTGGGCCATGGCCCAAAATCTGGCTACCCAATAGCAGGCCCATTCTAGAGAGATTATTACAAAAGTTCATAAGAAGACTCTCATCAAAAATTATATATGACAAATTGCTGGTTTGGTTACTAAACATTTTGACTAAAGATTGGGTTCTTTTTTTTTTTATGGTTAAAAAGTTCTTATACTATAAATGCATAATTAGTTTTTTTTTTTTTTTAACTAATAAAGGTTAAAAGATCACAACTACGACATATGGATAGGAATGACGGTATTTCCCGTGTAAATGGGATCCATAAAGATTTGCCACTAAGAGGGGATGAGAGACAATGTTCAGAGATGAAAACAGAGAAGCGGAGAAAATCTTATCTCTAAAAGTGACGGGAAGATGACAGGAAAAGCAATCCCGCCCTGCCTCCCCTTAATATATGTGTGATTTATATATTTTTAAATACCTATATAATCTTATAAATAATTACCTTAAAATGTTGTTAGTTTTTTATTAGAAACGAATAGCAGACTCTATACCTAATATCTAAGAAGGCTTAATATGTAATTGTTATACGTAGTAATCAAGCTTAATTTTCAACTAAAAGGAGGCCTAATCTTTTTTTTTTTAAATTCCAAATGTGTAGTTATAATAATTGGAGAACGGACAGGTATGGGAAAAACCCCTAACAAAGAACTTTAGGCAGGGAAGGAGACAAGAATGGGGATGGTTTTGGGGGGCGGGGATGGGGATGGGGATGGGGATGGAAAAGCATTTTCTGGCCTAATCCCATTCCATTGACATCCCTGCATATGTAAATTGAATCATTTAATTTTTCCCTTAGTTTCATTTAAATAGTAAATCATATGTAATTAACGTAATATTTGCTATTGAATTTGTCAAAAGTTTTTTAACTAAGAAAAGAGAGAGAGAGAGATCATTTTGTATCCGTTTAGAAGTTTAGACATCTTTTAATCAAAAAAAAAAAATGGAAACCAACTTACAATTTTGTAAAAAGAATAGGGATCAAATGGGTAATTTACTTAAATTTATACATTCTATAATTATTTATTAGAGAAAATTATGGAAACAGCCCTTAAAATTACTATGTTTACGCTTTTTACCCTCCTATTTAGATTTACTAAGTACCAACTCACGTGACGTTTAATTCGTCATCTTTTTAATGATAAATGCAATCTTTAATTTTAAGTACTTACTAATAAAAGATTGATGCCTCACATGTTATATAGGTTGATATTCAAAAATTATTATTAGAGTTAGTGTCTATAACATTTCTCTATACCATGAAAATTGTAGTAAATAACATTTTCTAAAAACTAAGAGAAAGTAAATTTCATATTTCAAAAGGGTTTATAGTTAAATAGCCTTTTTTTTTAAATAAGTTTTTTAATAAATAACCCAAGTTTATAAAAATTAGCTAAAAAGTCTAAATTTTTATAAATTAGTTAAAATGCCCTATTTTTTTTCCTTAAAATGGTCAATCAAGTATATAAATGGTCAATCATTGATTAATCATATTGTACGGTCAATCACTGATTGAATCACAAATTTGTGCAGTCAATCATTAACTGATCATGAATAGTATCACCAATTTTCCGGTTAATCACTTATTTACCGTTAAAAAATTCAAAAAAAAAAAAAACCAACAATAACTTTCTCTCCCCCCACCCCAACAATAACCCCCATACTCTCTCCCACAAACGCTACAACAGGCCAACCCAACCCCCCCTCCCCCCCGGCGCAAACCTAACCATCCACCAACTTCTTCCTCCGACACTCACAAGACTAGTTGGATCTCAAAGGGTGCTAGATCACGAAGGGAGAGGAGAGATCTATAGCCACGGAGACAGGTCTCCACACTTCGTCGTCATTGGAGAAGAGAAAGAAGTCACCAATTTCGTCGAAATCGCAAAGACAACCATATTCTTGTGCCAAGGAATCGGAGTTACGAAGAACGGAGCACAAAGATCTCATCAGTGGAGAACGAATTTTAGCGAGAAGATTGGAGCTGGTGGCGGAGGATCAGGCGTCATCGGAGAAGGAAGAGAGAAATAGGCAAAGGGAGGAGGAGGGCGAGGGAAGGTGTTTGGCAAAAATAAAAATTAATTAGACAAAATATATACGTTAGGCCATTTAATTAAATAAATAAAAAATAAGATAGGCTATCTATTAGATTAGGTAGTAAACTTAGGCCACCCATCCTCATTTTTCTATTTTAAATTAATTTGAATTAAATAACAATAAATATTAATCTAGTAAATTTATTACTTACTATTATTTATTTCAAAATTTTAAATCATATTATTTACTTTAATTATTCACCATTAAAAATTCTATTTACTTTTTTCTTCCATCAAACTATACGGCAAGTTTTCTAGAGTAGAATTGAAATATAATAGATGCTCTGAAGTATGTTAAGAATAGCAAATTTTGAAACCTTCTTTACATCTATCATCTATTTTACCCTTTAGTTGATCTTTTTTGTTGGTAAAATTTTAATCTGATTACACTCAATGTAATATTATTTTTTTAATAAATCACTGAATGCATTTTTTAACAAATGGAACATCACAAAGGGTAGAAGACTAAAAAAAAACTATGACTGTTCAGTAAGTACATGGGAGTCACATTTTTTAAGTCTTATGCATTTGTTGTTAAGGTTTTAATTGTAGAATTTTAATTTAAATTGATCGTGCGTTTATCGAAATGTTTGAATTGTTTGAGTTGAAAAGTGTAAAAACTTAAAATGTGTTTAGAAAAAAATATCAATATAAAACTTATTTCGTTCGTTTTGAAATTCTATATAATTTTTTAAAAAATCATCTTATTTAGACTTGTTTATACAAAGTTATAGACTTCTAAAGTTTTAGTTACAAAATTACGTGAATAGTGAAACTGAGGGAAAAAAACAAAAATTATATTGTAACTATATGGTTTGAACCCTATAATCAAACAGGCCCAAGTCTAAAGAGTTTTTGAAATCAAAATGACTTTAAAGTTTTCTTATAAGTGAAAAAATGTTTAAGTAAAGTTTATAAAATCTAACTTAAATTCTAATATATTAATATCTTTTCAAAAGAGGTTTTTTCAAAAATCATATTAACTTTGTCACATGATATTATTTCAATATTAGCGTAAAAAAACAAATATCACTGACATAATCCAAGTCACGTCACATACGATTTTTGGGAGGAAAACGTTTTAGAGATTATATCCATATATGTATATTAAACATATACAAAAAGCTGGCTTTGTCAATCCACCAGAGCCCTTTCGTGTATAAATTATGATCTTGATGTAGTTGTTTAACTTAACGCACTGATGAGCCCCCACAAAAAATAATAATAATAATAATAATAAAAAAAATACAAGCATCATCGTTATTGTAGCTCCCTGATGTAGGAGGCTAAAGAAGAATTTGTAGCCATCGTTTTTGTGGCTTTCTTTTATTCTTGGCTGTTTTGCATTTGGTTGTCGTTTAGTCTTTTTGGCTGTTTTTCATTTGGATGTTGTATAGTTTTGTATGTTTTAGTTGGATGTCGTTTTGGTCCCTATGTTTTCAGTGTTAATTAAACATATCGTCTTGTGATTTAGAGTCAAGGCTTAGCTATATATATGTGCCTTGATTGAACAAGGAGGATAGTTTTGAACATTACATCTGAGATATTTGAGATACTAAAGAACAGAGGTGCGCCTCTTTCATCTTCCAGTCATGGATTTGGCTGTTTTCCGCCTCTTTCGTCTTCCAGTCATGGATTTGGTTGTTTTCTAACTTCTTGCTACGTCACTTCTCCACCTATCCACTCCCCCAAAGACTTTTTAAACTAAACTTCTGAGCCACTAGTATCGTTATCGTTATTATAATCAATGTTACTTTTTACGTAACGTAATAATAATTTAAAAAAGAGCTAAAAAAGATTCTTTAAGAATATCCTAATTAAACAACTTTTTTCCCCTCTGTGTCCCTCTTAACACATATTATGTGGCCTAAGAATAGTGGTATCTAGGGCATATATGTACCGTCCATAAAGCCCACCTGCTCATCAAGCCATTATAATTCTACATTTTGTATATAAAATAAATACATTATAGAATAGTGTATATCTAGTGACTAATATATAGGCTCTCTCTCTATAATGGTCATTTATTATTCCAAATTTTTTAAAAATCTATATGAGCTAGTATTTAGAAAACACAATAGAATAAAAGGAGAAAACTCTATAATGCTCAAAGAATGCGAAGAGCAAAGGAATAAAAAGAGTGGACTTTCTATTTTAGAAAACACAATTCATAATCAGTTTATTATATCCCAAACAAAAGATTATGGCTTCGTTTGGTTCGTTAGTTGAATTTGAAAATTTTAAGTTTCAATAGTAATTTTTGTTGACTTTTCAGAAAAGACAAAAAACTTTTTCAGAAGAGACAACTTTTTCAGAAAAAGACAAAAACTGATATGAAAATTTTAAGTTCGAACTCAAATCCCAAACAAGGCCTAAGATTATTTATAGGCCTCCAAACTCACACACATTCATGACTCAACATAAAAAATAAAAATAAATAAATAAAAACAGTTAAACTTCTAAAACCCCCAAGATAAGTACAACAAAGATTAAAGCAAAAAACTATTGAATTTTCCAAACTCCAAACATAAAGACAAACATTACTAACGAATTAGAAAAAAGGCCCAATTAACTATTAACCTTTGAACTTCTAACTTCCCAAATATTAAAACAAGACCTTCAAACTTACACCAACTCTTGATACTAAAAAATAGTACCAATTAATTTACAAGTGATTCCATCATTTGATGTTCCCGCTTAATCAAATAGCTCCATCTCATTTTTTTACTGCATCACATGAGCTCGTTGGTCGGGAACAAACTCCATCTGACTCTTTTTTCACCGGAAACTACTTACTGCCGTAAGAGAATCGCTAAATCCCATCTCTTGAACAAAGATCCCAGCCAGCTTCTATTGCTTTCTTCACCATCATTTTGGCCTTAAGAGACAAATCAAAAGTCTTGGTTAAATGTAGCGATTATAATTTCCTTAGAACTTCTATGTATAGGCAAAGTTTCAGACACCATGATTATCAAAAAACCTAGTTTCTACCGAGTGTTGGTAGATCGAAAGAGTTCTTGTAATCCATTTATGAAGTAGGATCTCCAATCTCTTTGCTTGTAGTAACCCAATCTTTTTTAATAGATCGAAAGCATTAGTTTAGTCCTTACCTGGCTGAAGAAGGGAAAAAATTCCACATAAAAGTGTGTCCAAATTGATAGCTTGGAAGTTAGTTTCGGATCTCTAAAATTCGGGCCTCTGCGACGGATTCAAATCTTTTATCCAATTTTTAATGTCCTAAATAGTGTTTAATCAATAATATTATGTCACGTAATGTTAAAAATTTAAAATATTTTATAACTGATTTTTTGTATCTTAAAAACCAACTTCATTAAACGATGTGTCAAAATATAATTAGTTAGACACCATTTAAAATTCCGAAAAATAGACAAAGGATGTTGGTTTCTTTGCCATGATAATATATAATGAATTTGAATATATATATATATATATATATATATAATCTATCAGTATTTTATGCTATGTTTGCCCAAGACAAGGATAAAGACGACACACGCAAAAAACTATAAAATTTTTTTACTTTCATTTTTTTTATTTATAAAAGAGTCTACAGGAAAGACAAAAAGTATTGTGCAATAAAATAGCACATTTCTGTTCCTAAATATGAGATGAGAGTGTATATTACAAAAATAAGATGACTTGTATAACTGACCCCTACTTTCAACTTGTGTTGTTTAATTGTGACAAGTAGCCAAATATTTAGGATCAACTGACATCGAAGTGAATATATATATATATATATATATATATGTAAACATCTCACTCTCTTACTTTCGTTCACCTCTTAATTTGCCGCTACTGATCATCGTTTTTAGAGAGAGAGAAACAAAGAGGAGAGAGCTTACCTTTTTTTTTTTTTTTTCCGAGGGGGGAGAAGCCTTCTGTTTTATTTGGTGATGTAATTCAAATTTAAATTTTTCATCTTAATTTTATTTTTTTTAAAAATTAATAAAAATTATAATTAAATTTTAAAAAATTAATCAATTCTAACTTAAAAATTTAAACTCCAATCATAACACTAAACGGAGGCTTCTTCTCCTTCCTGGCATTGGATCCCCCAAAGCATTTAAAGATCCAACTATGGATGTGACCCGACCCACATGAGATAAGTAACGAAACCCAAGACTCCATTTGTTTTATTGGTTCATTTCAAACTTTTCATCTCAGTTTTTATCTTTTCTAAAAAGTCAACAAAAATTATTATTTAAACTTAAAATTTCAATTTAAATTGATGAACCAAACGGACTTCAGGATACAACCAATAGTGCACTGCAAGACAAGAGAGTTTGTACGACTTTAAAATATAAATTAAAAAGAAAAAAAAAGTCTTGTTTCTTCATTGAAGCTAAGTCACATCAAGTCAGACCAGAGCAAAAGAAATGGATAGGTCAGCCATTAATGGAACTATTTCACGGGCTCAACTCAAAAAAGGAAAAAAAAAAAAAAAAAAGTGGGATCAAAATGAAAAGACCGGTCAGGGAGTAACAGCTGCCTCCCTAGTCCCTTAGTACCAGCGTGGAGACCCACGTGAGTAAAGCCCCATGCCGAAAGAACAGTTTTCGGACTCCAGTTGCATGGCATATCCATTTTCCGGATGGAAAATTTTATAGGATGTTTGGTGGAATAGTTTGAGTTGAGATTTTTAAGTTTCAATAATAAATTCTTTTGAATTTTCAGAAAAGATAAAAACTTTTTGAGAAAAAGATAAAAACTTTTTAGGAAAAAAACAAAAAAAAAATTTAAGATAAGTGGTTTGAAATGGGGAGCCAAACAAGGGATGTTGTTTTTACAGGTTATTGTTGTTTTAAATAAATATTTCAATTATGGAAAGAAAATTTTTTGAAAACAAAATGTCATGGAAAGTGAGAAAAAATCATGTTAGGGATGGTTGGCTTAGAAGTTCATTTTAAATTAAAATATATTTTTTTATCTTAATTTTTATTTTTTTTGAAAAAATTTTTTGTCTTTTTCTAAAAAATCAATAAAAATTACTATTAAAACTTATAGTTTGTTTGGTATGTAAGTTTGAGTTAAGATTTTTTAGTTGTAACAGTAATTTTTGTTGACTTTTTAGATAATACAAAAAACTTTTTCAGAAAAGAGAAAAAACTTTTTGGGAAAATGACAAAAATTTTAGTTTGAACTAGTATTTTGAAATGGGTATCCAAACAAGCTCTTAAAATTTTCAACTCAAACTCATTCATCAAACAGACCCTTAGAAATTATATACTGTGAGAAAATTTTAAGAAAGATTTATTTTCTTTTTTTAAAATATTATATAAAATAAGTTAAAAATGAGATATTTTTTTTTTTAAATAAGAGAACACTAGAAAAAGTTAAGACAAATACTTTTGAGCAAAAATTATTCAATTTCTGAATTTGGATATGTCATCCAAACATAGGGAACGTTTTTCATTTTGAAAATAAGATGGTATTTGGATTTATAAAAAAAAATTTCTTGAAAACAAAAAATTATTTGGAATGAGAAAAAATGATGTTGAAAATAATGCATTATGAGAATATTTTAAAAAGATTATTTTTCTTTTTCCAAAAACATATTATATAAAATAAGTTTGAAATAAGATGACAGTTTTATTTTTTAAGATGAAAAAATGATGAGAAAAGTTAGGAAAAACACTCCTTTACAAAAAAATTTTCAATTTTCAAAGTTGGATATGTCATCCAAACTAAGGGTAAACTATTCCAAATGGAGGGCCCATTTGGGGGAGTTTTGCGGATTGAGTTTTGAAATGTTGGATTAGCAATATGTGTTTGGAGGAAAATTTTTGGAAATAAACTGATATTAAATTAGTGTTAAAAATTGAAAAGTGTTCAGAAATCAGAATATCTTATGTAAAATGAATTTTGTCTTTTTTGTTTCGTTGTTATGAGTGTTTTGATACAAGAATGATTTTATTTCAATTTCAAGTGATACGTTATGAACTTTTAAAATCAAAAATTGCTGAAAATGTAAAAGAAAGAAAGTGAGATGTAAATTTGCGAGTTTTAGATAAAGGTAAAACTCATCTGAAAATTTTCCTTGGATGGGCATTAATATATCCATGTGTTGGGCAGACCAATAAAAAAGACAGAAGAAATGGTCAATGACTGTGTAAGTGAAGGGTCCTTAGCAGAGCTAGCAATACGGATTGCAACACGATGACACGACTTGAAAACGACACGATTTTTACTGATTAGGGTTGGGAAAAAAGATAGATAGGACGAAATCAGGTCTACCTGAATGTGACACGATAAGAATGAGTTAATTTCGAGTTCGACCCATCTAACCCTGAACATGACTTGTGCGGTTTAATCACATGTCAATTTTAGCTCCAAACTCGAAATTGACCTTATGAACCCGTAAAAAATTTTTAAAAAAAAAGTAAAAATTAAAATTTGTTATTTATATATGGTATGATACTAATGAATATATTTATTATTTTTGCAGGATTTTTGTTTGAAATGATGATTTACTATTTGAATTAGTTTGGATGTATGTAATTAGATTATTTTGATTAAATTGGGATGTTAATTTATCAATTTCGTTTTACAGATAAATAATGTGTCACAATTCAATTTCGAATCATGAGTCAATTTTGATTTATATCGTATCAATCCGTCTCAGATTTATATCATGTCCGTATCACAATTTTATGAAATATTCATGTCACAAAACGCGTATTGGTTGAGAAATAATTAGATACATATCACTCGAACACAATACAAACAACACAAAATGTCATCCCCAATTCTTAGCCTTCGGAAATGAATTGTCATCCCCACATGCATTGGGTCCCATGCAAAAAAGAAAAAGTCGGAAGTAACCCCTCATCTACATTAATGTGTCTCTTATTTTATCTTATCTTAATCTTAATTTTAAACATAATCAAAGAATAGATATTGGGGTTACTATTCATTTATGGTCGCCAAATCCGCACCGTTTTGGTGCTTTATTTATTTATTTATTTTCAGTTTGTTCTTTCCTTACCCGCCTTCATGAAAAGCTGCTGCTACTTCCTTTTTTTTTTTTTTTTTTTTTGCCCTTTTTGCTTTCCGTGTTCTCCTAGAATTTGGTACGATTTATGTTATATAAATATATACTCGCAGCTTTTGTTCAGACACTGCACGTGTAGTGACAACTTTTTGCAGCCATGTATACATATATATACATTTTTATATATATATATATATATATATAGACACACATATTGATCGGAAAGCAACCAACATATTCATTCTCCCTGGGTTTAAGTTAAATGAAACCCTTTTTACATTCAAATTACATCTAAAATATTTGTAATATATTTGTTTAAAAATGTCTCTATTCCTCACGGATTTTTCTTCTCCTTCTTTTTAGTTTTTTAACACATTTTAATTTTTTTTAAGATTAATACATCCTGATTCTAAATACATATTAAATTGGAGTTTTTTTTTTTTTATCACATTTTAGTGTATAACATTTCCTGTGAACTCTTTTTTTTTTTTTTTAATCTCTTTCTCTTTTGGACTTTATATACATCAATTCCTATTTTTTTTAGATGATGACCTTTTGATCCATAATTTCTTAATTAACAAATCAATTGCTAAGTTATTAATGTAGTTGAAATTCCTGATATAAATAAAAACGTTACGTTCTATAATTTTGGTGAAATTTGCTTTGTATAAGGCAAATGGCTTATTTTGCATTATTCCACTTGAGCATCTTAGGATGCATAATTCACGTACCAAAGTTAAATTTTGACATTTAGTTATGAAAATCACTTCCTAATACAATATTACTTCCAATCGTAGATTATAGTAAAGAATATATTACAGATTAACTTTTCTTTACCAAGTTAATTGGTTTGGCTTAAAAATTTGAAAACAACATAAAAAATATAATTTAAAACAGGAAAAAAAAAATCTCAAAAAGCGGCCAAAAGGATAACAGCTAAAACGACGATAATTAACTGTACCGAAACGACAAAAAATATATATCAACGACACCCTATTCTGGGCCTTCGTTTTAAGCACTTGCCTCATCTGGCTTGAGGTTGGGCCGGTCCTGGCTTCAAATTGGGATCCACCTATTTTCGCAAGGATTATACGCAAGAATGTGAACTTGACACATTTTTATATTTCTACCTTCCATAACATTAAAGTTAATAATTTTATCATTTTATAATATTAAAATTATCAACTTTAGTATTATAGTTGGCAAAATTATAAGAAGCTACTTAAAACATGACTCTCCATCTAATTACTATAGGTCGTCTCGTCTCTATTTTCTCTCTTCCTCTCCTTTTCCTCTCTCGCTTGCTACAACTCCGTTCAAATCTCGATGGCTCAGGACAACACCGCCGCAACTGCCAGACTACTCCGATGCCGATCATTTTTCTGGTTCTCTCTCTCTCTTCACAGCTGTCGGATTCCCTCTACTTTGGTTGTCGACAAATCCTATCCACTGGTTCTCCAATGGAGCTCAATTCTCTCACGTAATCCCTTTTTTTTCCCCCCTAATTTTGGTACATTTTAATGGTATTTAATTTTTTTAAATTATTTTTTGTGAGTTTTGTTAAGGATCTTGTAGTCTTAAATGCGCTTGTGGTAGGTGAAGATCGACTTGTTGACGGAGGCGGGGATGGCGGCGGCAACTTTTTTGGCCAGTGATTTGTAGCAGTTTCCTCCTGTAAACGTGAGCAACGGTTCAAAAGAAGAGATTGTGAATTATTTATTCATTTTTTGTGATTTTTTTTAATCAAATTTTGGTGTTTATGATTTATGATATTTGTGGAAATATGATATTTTGTAAAATTTGGTATTTGTTTAAATATTTGATTTAGGGAACCTGAAAAATCCAACGAAATTGGAAGTTTACCAATTGGTTATTGCTGGCCATCAGTAACCAACTGGTTACCTATTGACGAAAGAGGTTACCAGTTGGTAACCAGTGGTTATCAATTAGTAACCAACTAGTTACTTGCTAGTGATGATGATAACCAACTGGTTACCCGCTGGCAGTGGTGATTATCGAATGGAAACACGCCGACAGTAGGTAACCAACTAGTAACCTAGGTGATTACATCATGGATATCAATTAATAATCATAATTGGTTTAAACATTTACGATGTCGTATTATGATATTTTTTCGAAGAGTTTTTTTATGCGTGGCAAAAGTCAATCCAATGTATGATTTTGTGGTATAAGCCATAAAGTGAATAAAATAAAGAATGAATTACGTAAATGTCTTTTATATATCACTAATTTTTAATCTATCATCTTATAAATAAATTTGTAAGAAAAAAGTAGCTGACCCAATTGTTGAACATAATATAAGACGACTAAATTAATCTTATTAGAATCTAGAATAAACTTTCCCGTTGATCTGCTCCAGAAAATAAATTCACGATAGTCATATTGGTTTAACAACATCAACAGAGGATCGATATATAAAGAGAGAGTCCTCAAGCAAAAAATATATATATATATATGTGTGTGTATGTATATGGAGTATAAGAACAATTTTTTAAATAATAATAAAGTATAACATAAAATCTTAAACATTAGAATACATCGCATTATCAAATTTATGATCAAATACAATATTAAACATACCCTTTCTCCTTCATTCTCTCTCCTTCTCTCTCTCTGCTGCGCACATAAATTAGTTATTAAAAATTAGTTATTAAAAAAATTAAACGTAAATTTGTTAATAATGAGAAAATCTAGGATTTACATGAAAATATAAGTTATAATTTATCATCTTTAAAAAATTTATTATAAACTTAAAAATATATATATTATAAACTTTAAAAGTACTAATAAAATATAATTTTATTATATCATACAATTTTCTAATATTTACAGATACCATTCATTTCTTACATGCTTTCACAACTCCAACGGTCAACTAAAAAAGTGGGTCCATTTAGGGGAATTTCTTCAATTGTATCTTCAGATTTTTTTTTTTTTTAATCTTCTTCTTTAACTCAAAATTACTTTTTACTATTTATATTATCAAATGCCTACAATAAACTCAAATTCAAATGTTCATAACTTTGTTATTCCAAGTTCAAAAATGAAATGATTCTTCTTTAAAATTGCATTGACTTTCGAGAGAAATGATATATGATCCATATTGATTTTTTTTTTCCAAACACATTTTAATTTTTTACACATTTTCACTCCCAACGGTTCATCTTTTGCAAACGCACATTTCCGAAATTCAATTCATTTCCCAGCTCCAAAATATCAACTCTAAAAGTCCCACCAAACGGGCCATTTATAATATTGAAATTTACCCTCATGCCTTTCACAAAATTGCTCAACAAAACCTGCCAGAATGTTAAAATTGTGTATAAAAAAAGTTAGAAGTAAAAATAAGAACAACAAAGTGTAAGAGATATTCCTATTGGAAGTTTATAATAAAATAATAAGATTTTTATATCACAATCCAAATATTAAAGTACCCTTATTAAATCCGACGAGGTTAAACGGGATTCTCTCATAATATGTGGATCCCTTTATTGTGAGAATAACCCGATTAATTCGGTCAGATTATACAATATTTTTCAAATGTTCAGACTGTGTATTCACTCTAGAATTTGATGGGGAATGAAGATACATGCTCAAGTTTTGCCATTTCTGATTTATTTCCTATACTTTCTATTGAAATTGGAAGACCCCAAAAATTATTCCAATGTCAGTTTTAGGTCCAATAAAATTCATAGATAAGGATGGTTGGTAACAAACACCCGTAATTGTGAAAACTGGTTTCCTGTCATGAAATAATGTTCATAATTAAACAGTCATAAAATATATATACACGCGTAAAAATATTTTAGCCCAATTCTTTAAACATTAACGTTAATTATTTTGTAGATAATGGGGAATCTTACACTGCACTTAGAGAAAAGCAATTAGCATAATATAATTAAATTAGCTAATAAGCAGCCAAATGCAAGGCATATACCTTCAAAAAAACAAAAAAACAAAACAAAAAAAAAAAATTGCAAAGCGTATAGGAAGTTGGTAAACTCTGTTCTCTAACATTTTATGTCGTTAATTAACTCGTACAACTTCGTTAGAGTTCATAATTAAGGTATATTCTAATGTACTACATATAATAACAAAAATTCAATAAAAATAATAAACAAACAGAAACATTAATTTATTTGGAATATATATATCCACAAACTCAAATCCGACACATTTATAAACAACACTTAACTTTTTTTGAATATTAATGTAACAATCATTGATTTCAATATAATATTTTTTTTAATGATACACTTTCTTTACATTAATAATTCTAAAGAGCACCATATTAAATATAATTTATATAATTACGGTATTATCTAGTTAGGGTAAATTACTCATTTAATCCTTGAACTTTTAAAATTATATAATTTTGGTCCCTAAACTTTTTTTCATAGCTGGAATGTTCCTAAACTTTTTAAATGTTGCTACAATAGTCATTTCTGTCAATTTTTGGACGGAATCTGTTATTAATTTGGTCAAAAAGTGGTACTAATTAAGGATTCCGTCAAAAAATTAATAGAAATAACTACTGTAGCAACATTTTTAACAATTTATGATCTTTCTAACCTAAACTATTAAATTGTTGTTACAAGAGTTATTTATGTTAATTTTTAAATGGAATCCCTTAGTAATTTGGTCAAAAAATGATGCTAACTAATATATTTCATCTAAAAATTAACATAAAAGACTATTGTAGCAATATTTTAATAATTTAAGGGCATTCCGGTTAAAAAAAAAAATTCAGGGACCAAAGTTGTACAAAATAAAAGTTTAGGGACCAACTTAGCAATTTACTTTATCTAGTTATTATAAAATTATGACTACTAGACTTGTTCAGTTGCTGTATATGAGATAATTCTTATATATACTTATAAGAACTCTCTCGTATGGCACTGCCAGATGGGAGAATTCTCCTTATCTCTCTCTCTCTCTCTTTTTAGCGGGTTGTATCGCGTTCTTTTCCAAATCATATTAATCTCCTACAGGTTATATATCACCGGACAATCGTTCTACCAGATGGGAGAGTATTCCTGTATACTTATTATATTTTACAAAAAGTTGGCTTGATACCCACCAGAACCCTCTCGTGTTTTTATTAGGGTCTAGACATAGTTGTTTAACTTAATGCACTGATGAACAAAAAGGTCAAAACAATATCATAAACACATGCACAAAAACAAAGCAAAAAAAAATAAATAAATAAAAACAAACAAACAAAAACAAAATTAAAAAAAAAAAAACGTAGGCATTATGGTTATTGTCTTTTAATCACCACCTATACACTCCCCCAAAGTCTTTTTGAGTTAAACAACTTTTAAGCCATTATTAATCAATAACTTTTATGTAAACTAATAAAAAAGGTTATAAAAGATTCTTTCGAAATATTCCAATTAAACAAATTTTTTTTTTTAGTTTAAGGGCATTCCGGTTACAAAAAAAAGTTATGGGTCAAAGTTGTACAAAGTAAAAGTTCAGGGACCAACTTAGCAATTTACCTTATCTAGTTATTATAAGATTCTATATAAAATTATGACTACTGGACTTGTTCAGTTACTGTGTATGAGATAATTCTTATATATACAAATACTTACGAGAACTCTCTCATATGGCACCGTCAGACGGGAGAGTTCTCATTATCTCTCTCTAACTCTCTCTCTTTAGCGGGTTGTATCGTGTTCTTTTCTAAATTATACCGATCTCCTGTACATGTTATATACCACCGAACAATCGTTCTACTGGATGGGAGAGTTTTCCTATATACCTATTATATTTTACAAAAAGTTGGCTTGATACCCACCAGAACCCTCTCGTGTATTTATTAGGGTCTAGACATAGTTGTTTAACTTAATGCACTGATGAACAAAAAGGTCAAAACAATATCATAAACACACGCACAAAAACAAAGCAAAAAAATTAAAATAAAAACAAACAAACAAAAAAAAAATTTAAAAAAAAAAAAACGTAGGCATTATCGTTATTGTCTTTTAATCACCACCTATACACTCCCCCAAAGTCTTTTTAAGTTAAACAACTTTTAAGCCATTATTAATCAATAACTTTTATGTAAACTGATAAAAAAAGGTTATAAAAGATTCTTTCGAAATATTCCAATTAAACAAACTTTTTTTTTTTAAAAAATAATTTCTCTCTATCTCCCTCTAGCTGAGGGAAACATTGTTCAACTAACACATATTATGTGGCCTAAGAATAGTGGTATCTAGATTATATATGTACCGACCATAAAGTCTACCTGCTTATCAACTGCCACTATAATTCTATATTTGTATACAAATATATACACATTAAATATCATGTGTGTGTATATATAGAATAGTGAATATCTAGTGACAAGTATATAGGATCTCTGTCTATAATGCTCATTTATTATTCCGAATTATATATATATATATATATATATATGAGGTTGTATTTAGGGTTCTAGCTTTTATCCAAAATTTTTTTTTTCCTTTTACCAACTCACATATCTTGAATTATTATCATTATATTGGTAGATGTATATTCAAGACACAATCATTATTATTAAGCACCATAAGAAATAAAAAATGGGTCATATGTATGAGTCCCAAATAACGAGACTCATCTTTTATTAATACGTGACATTCAATTTTTTTCAAAACTATTATTCATTTTTAATACTAATTGATGTATCAATTTTTTAAACACCCACCAATGAGAGATCCACAATTCACCCCATAACATGAGTTGATATATAAATATATAAATATAAATATATATATATATATACACACACACACAAACACACGTATATAAAAACTCAAATAAAAATTGAAAGCTTGCTAATGTTTTTCTTTTTTTTCAATATAACAACTTCTCATTTTTTATTTATGGATGAGATCAACTTGAGACAACTCTTGTCATATGGACATGCCAGCTGTGGTTTCTACCACATGCAACCATCCCAATATAGAACACTACACATGCATACTAATTGCCACGTTTATATGTCCCAAGCATGCTTAGAAGAACAAATTATTAACTAAAATTCTGAAACCAAACTCATTGTTAAAAAATTCAAAACCCTAAATTTATTCCAATGAGAAAATTCTAATGGAAACTTTTAAATTACTATTATTTTATTGTTTTTTTTTTCCATGAATCAAACCTAGTTAGGTACTTAGAAAAACCAAAATTTGTATTTTTTTTTTTTTGGTTTCATTTAATGATTTAACAATTTTTTGTACTACTTAAGAGTTTGGATGAAAACAATTATAATAGAAAAAGCAGTCAATTATTTTCTAAGAGCAACTAATTTTGTTTCATAATTAGAAGTGTGTATAATGTTTTGATTGGGTTCCACAAGGACAGCTTTAGTAGTGGACCTTTTTTTTTTTTTTTTTTTTTTTTTTTTTTTTAATTTCTAATTTAAAATTTAAAATTTAAAATTTAAAATTTTTTATGGTATGGCTAAAAACATAGTTGCCTAACTGGCATGACAGCATGACGATTCCATGTTGTTGTGTGTGTTTTTTTTTTTTTTTTTTTTTTTTTTTTTTTTAATTCCGAACCATTACCATCAATAAAACCCAATAATTCGAAAAGCCAATTGCTAGCAGAGAAATTCCAAAATGTCCCAAGAAAAAAAAAAAGAAAAAAAAAAGTTCTCCGAATATGAGTTCGATAGTTACAATTTCTTTTTTTAAACCATCGATGGTTTCGAACAAAATTATAGAGATAAGTGTATGCGTTTTTGTTAATTATCCACTATATTGGAGTAACCACATATAAGTTTAACATTTACAATTTTTAAAGTGGTTGGTGAGATGATTAATTTTAGTTCTTCAATTACATTATCTATATATATAGCATACATCTTATAATTGACATTTTTAGTTACGTGTATGGTGGGGAAAAAATCAATTTAATGTCAATATTCTCTCTCGAAATAAATAATGATTGTGTTGTTAAACAATGTAGACTTAGTACTAGTAATTCTCTAACTCGCCAACACACAATAGACTAAGAAAACACATCTTTTAGGCAGCCAACCGATGAAGAAAGCTCTCTTGCCTTCTAAGTATAAGTTCCAAGCATACCATCCGCATTCCATATCAAATAAGCATAAATCCATGTCTTTAAACTATTATCGATTCGCAATTTCGAAATGATAAAAAGAATAAAAGCGATCGGAGACCAACTCATTTTGATAATGAATACAAAAATCGATAGTGGCTCACATCGTTAATGTAATTAACATTAAGGTGTAGATCATCATGAGTTTAAATCCTCGACAAGTGTAATTTTCCGATTCGTCAATTAATGTCCTTCCGAGTTCAAATCTGTACAAGTGTAACTCTCTCATTTGTCATTTATTGTCACGGGTTGGGCTACACAATAATGTTTCCAATTAATGGTCCTGGTGTTAACAGTTTGCTGCTTTTTGAAGCATGGCAATGTTTGAGAAAAATTGATGGAAAAATACATGCCAACCTTTCAATTGCCAATCCCACTATTCTGAAAACTAACTACATAATTTACACTATTCTCAATCCCTACCACAAAAAAAAAAAAAAAAAAAAAAAAGAGTTATGGGTGAGGATAATCATTCATGCATGAAAGCAACCTTTTTTTTTTTTTTTTTTTTTTTTATTTGTTGTCTTCTTGATCATCTTCTTCTTCCTCCTATTAATTTGACAATTTGCTAGCAGCTCCCATGTTGTTGTTGTTGTTTTTTTTTTTTTTTTTTTTTTTTTGGCTTTTTCCTTTGGAATTTCTTTAAACATAAAATAAATTAAGTGTTACGTAATTCTCGTTTGGGATAACATCTTAAAAGGAAAAATTCATTCTGAATTAATGTAAAATGTAAGGGTATTTTAGAGGAAAAAAATAAATGTAGTATGAATTTCAAAAAAGTTAAAAAATGGATTTCAATTTCAAAGAAAATAAATCTCCAAAAGTTTTATGTCTCAAACACACCATTTGTGGTGTCTGGAGCTATTGGTGACGATGATCATTAATGAATGAAAGTAACAATTTAAAAAAAAAACTTTTTTGGATAAATTACTGATTTAATTTCTAAATTTTTAAGTTTGTTTAACTTTGGTCCCTTTTTCTTACCTTGAATGACTTTAAACTATTAAAATATTGTTACAATACTTCCATTAATTTTGAGATGGATTCCGTCATCAATTTAATCATAAATTGATGTTAATTAACGGATTCCGTCAAAGAATTAACATAAAAAATTACTGTAATAATATTTTTAATAGTTTAAGATCATTTACACTATCAAAAAAGAAGATGAATAAAAAATACACCAACTTAAAAAGTTGGAAACCGACCTAATAATTCACTCTTCTTCTTCGTCGTCATCTTCCCCCCTTTTTCCATTTTGGAATTTCCTCGAACACCTTCTTCTTCTTCTTCTTCCTGTGTTGTTTTTTCCCCCCCTTTTTCCCCTTTTGGAATTTCCACAGACATAAAGGACATGTTTGGTTCCAAACTTATTTTAAACTAAATTGCGCTTTTTCCATCATGATTTTTGTCTTTTTCTGAAAAAGTTTTTTGTCTTTTCTGAAAAATTTTTTTATCTTTTCTGAAAAATTACTATTGAAATTTAAAAATCTTAAACTAAACTCATTCACCAAACACCCCCAAAATAAACGAAGGGTTCATGCTTTGTTGTACTTTTAGTGTCAATGGAGTCTAATCACGGTGAAACATCAAACATCCACAAAAACCCTTTTTTTCATATATAGAGATTGATTAGAAAGGAGTTGTCTGATGAGTGGGGGCTTTGATTTTTCTACAAAAACAGTTTCCATGTCTGGTATGCCTTGATAATACTAATGTGTAACATCTATATTTACATCTGTGATGAAACCACATTAGTGTGTATATATATATACACACACAAACATAACATATATGTATATGCCTAACTCTTCCTTGTCTAAATTTTTTTAAAAATATTTTTAAGAACTTCTTGTGGAAATGGAATCTTGTGGAGAGATTGAGAAGGAAGTGTCACATTCATGTTCTAGATCCTCAAACTCCCAAAACTCTTCTTGATCTTCTTCTTCTTCCTCTGGAATTTTCCATTTTTCTTCATCAATTTCCCCTCCCTCCATCACCTCCAATACCTGTAGTAATTAGTACATATTTCTAAACGTTAAATCAAGTCAAAATCACATAAAAATTATATATATATATAATAGATAATATTTTATAATCATCCGAGGCTTCGTTTGGTTCACCAGTTTGAGTTGGAAATTTTAAGTTTCAATAGTAATTTTTGTTGACTTTTCAGAAAAGACAAAAATTTTTTTCAAAAAAGACCAAAAACTTTTTTAGAAAAAGACAAAAACTGAGATAAAAATTTTGAGTTCGAACCGTTGAACCAAACGGCGCCAAGAGTTCAAAATACCCAAAGAATTCTCATAACAAGTAAATTAGGCCAATGAGTAAGTAATTATTAGGTTTGGGAAAACTTATATGTCATATCATTTATCATATGGTAGGCTCTAGTTTTATGGAGTTCACATCTTTCATATGCATAATGAAAGGAGCAAAAAAAAAAAACAGGTTTTTGAGCTTATTAAAAGGCCAATGATGAGTCAAAACGGGACCCACTTTCACAATCATAGTGTTGATCATGTCTAAATCTTCTAAATCACATTATTAGCACCATATTTATGTATTTTATAAAATATTTTACCCCAAAAAAAAAAAAAAAAACTATTAGGGTTTGGTTCGGATTTAGAACCTTTTTTGCTGACTAAGAAAATTGCGTGAAAAAACCGAAGTGCCCCAAATCAACACCAAGAAGTACCAAATCTAAGTTTTCTCTTACGACCCCAGCTGGTGAAAGAGATGTCCAAAGTCATTTTGCTGGCAAACCACCAAAAATATATATATATATATATATATACATACTTTAAAGTAACAACTTAATAAATTAAAATAATAAATAAATCACACTTCATAATTTGAATAATATATATATATATATATATATATAGATATGTATATGGAGCTAACTCACTTGGTCAGTCAACTATAGATTACTATATCAGCATGATGTATATATATATATTTTATAAATGTATAGTGTATATATAAGTACACTCCATGATGTGTTCCTCTGGCAAAGAAATAGTTTACTTACAAAGTTATGCATATTCTAATTCATGTATATGACCGAATTGACAAGGAAAGCATCTCAGTTGATTTATGCTAACGTAAAAATAAAAAATAAAAAATAAAATAAATTCAGAAGCTTTAGATGCCGTCACACTTGAATAATTCTCCAATGCATGACCAAAAAAGGATCACTTTCTAGTGTGATCATCACATTTTTCCCCTAGGGTGTCACCTTCAAAAACCTTTTTTTTTAAAACAATTTTGTGGTTTTAAATATATTTCGGAACATCCATTACCCAAAAAAAAAAAAAGGGAGAAAAGAGAAGAAAAAAAAAGAAAAAAAAAACATTGTGCGAGAATTCTATGATAGGGCATATATCGTGATATAATAAATTAAAATCCGAAGATTCAGAAACGTGTACTTTAATTAGGGGGTTTTTTTTTTTTGGCGTCAATTTGTGGAATTTTGTGGCATTATTAGTGTACCCCATGATAAGTGTTGCGAATATGAAATGCAATAAAAATGGGAGTATGTGGTGAGAATTTGGCTACCTTGGTGATGGCAGGCCGCCATTTCGGAGCCGCCCGGATGCAAAGAGAGGCCGCGAAGGCGAGTCGTTTCAGCTGTGTAACATCATAGGCCCCTCCAAGTTTTGGATCTATGAGCTTTTCCATTTCTCCTTGTTTCAATATTGGTTTGGCCTGTCCAAATCCAACATTTAAACAATCATTAAAACCAGAGATAATCACACATTAATCCACGTATTTTTTTAATAATCACCAAGACTAATCAAGTCTTAAATCCATTAGAAAAAAAATCCATAATTGAAAAAGTGGATAAACCCACACCAACGCCGAACTTAAAGTGACAGAGTCCGAATCTCCTCACTCTATTTTTTCTTTTTTTTTTTTGAAAGGAAAAGGGTAATTACCCAAGTGTGTAGGCTCTGGTGAGACCCATCAACTGGCCTTCTGCCAGAAATTATCTCCAAAAGAAAAACACCAAAAGCGAAAACATCTGTTTTCTCATCCACAATTCCATGCATATAATACTCCGGAGCCAAATGCCTGCCCAAAAATATCGCAACATTTCATAAAATCCAACAAATTTCGAAATCATTTCTCTTTTTACTCAAAAAAAAAAAAAAAAAGATTGCTAGATCAAGTTTTTGTCAAGTACCCAAATGTCCCTTCTATTGGGGCAATGGAATGGTGAGTCCACTGAGATGGTAGCCATTTGGCAAGTCCAAAATCAGATATCTGCCCCAAAAAAATATGCACAAATTTATGACAAAATTCAATGACAGTTTCCGAAAACCTTCGTGGAAAAAAGTTTAAATTGTGCGTCCAAACCCGTACCAATGGTTCGAAATCTGAGGTCAAAAGAATATTGGAGGACTTAATGTCCCTATGGATTATCCTCCTCTGACAGCCCTTGTGCAAGTAATTAAGTCCTCTTGCTGTCCCAATAGCTATCTTATGCCTCATTCTCCACTCCATTGGCATCAAATCCTCACCTACAACAACAACAAAAACATATATATATATATATATATATATTTTTACAGTTTGTAGCGGTTAAAAACTGTGTCCTATCGATTGACTACTAATATGTTGCAAAAAAATTTTTTTTTTTTTTTGGGGTTTGGTTTTTACCATGGAGAAGCGAAGCAACGGAGCCTCTGGAGGAGAATTGGAAGATGAGGTAGAGGCCATTGTCGATGCAACAGCCGAGAAGCGACAGCACGTTCTTGTGCCGGACATGTCCGATTGTTCCGATCTCCGTCAAGAAATCCTTCTCATTCCTCTCATCCGACGCCGTTTTGGTCAGCCTTTTGACGGCGATTTCGTCGCCGTTGCTTAGAACTCCCCTGTAAACCTCGGCGTAGCCACCTTTCCCGACCAAATTCTCTGAAACCCCCAGATGACGGGAAAATGTGTTTCTCGGCTGAGAAAGTAGAGAGAGAAAGAGAAAAAGGGTATGAGAGAGAAAGTGAGAAAGTACCTGAAGTGAAGCCATTGGTGGCTTCACAGATTTCTTCGAAGGAGAAGCATTTCCAAATGGGTTTCTGAAACGGCCCTGATATTTCGAAATTACCGTCGAGAATTTCTACACCGTTGTTTTTGTTGTCGTCGTCTTTAGCTTCTTCTTGGTCTTCCAAACCACGTCGTTTTAGAGAGAAGAGCCTCTTCAAGCTGCTGGTCCGAATGTACTTCATTTTTTGCAATGAATCTTTCAACAAAGACTCTTCTGTTTTCATGCAGAGAACCCTCTCTCTCTCTCTCTAACTTTCTCTCTCCTGTGTTTCTTTGTGTTTCTCTCTCTAAATTCAACAATTGAGTCAAAGGCCTTAAAAGGGTGTCTCTCTTTCTCTCTCTTCCTCTCTTTGTGTTTGTTTTAATGGTTCGAGGAAGTTTGTCTCAGAGGACGAGGAGATGGCAAAAGGTTCCAGAGAGAAGCTCTGTGTTCTCTGTTTTCTCATTTCTGCTCTCTGTCCATGGGTTTTTATGCATTTTTTAAATAAAACTAAAAATAAAATAATTAAATTAAAAAAAAATTAATCACTCACTTGAAATGGGTACAGTACAGAGGATTTGATTGGACATTTTTTTTATTCATAATAAAAAAGATTTTGTTAAATATTGGAGCAAAGCATGGCTTTTTTATTTATTATTTTTTTCAAGGGTCCACTAGCTAATTAGGATATGAGATTTAGGTACACTATCTAATGTTTTCTGTGGAAAAAAAAATAGTAACATTTAGCTTGGAAAAATGAAATACATGATTCATCAAACAAACTAACAATATTCTTGTACCAAAAAAGAGAGAGAGAGAGGGAAAAAAAAAACTCTAAGAAAAAATTGTTTCAAAATTATAGGAGATTTAAGGTCCGTTTGGTGAATGAATTTGAGTTGAAAAAATACAGTTTAAGTTGAAAATTTTTATTGATTTTTCAGAAAAGACAAAAATTTTTTTTTAGAAAAAGATAAAAACTGATATGAAAAAGTACAGTTTGAGTTAAATTGTCAAACGAGACCTTAAAGTAATTTTAGACATTTAGGAGCTTTTTGAACCTAAGAATAATTTACAAACTAGAGTCAAGTAGAGAGGGTAAGTTTGTTTATCTTATTTGACCCCTCATTTAGATCCTAGGTTTGAAAAATAAAGTTATAAAATAAATTTAAATTTTTGTGAGATAATATACTGGAAAAAGGCTTTTTAAATACTGACTAAAAACGGTCTCAAATTGGTGATCTAAACATATTATAAATTATGTTTTAAGGTATTCTCTTAATATAAAATTAAAATTCAAAGATGCCAATTTTCTTAATAAATCTTTATCATGATAAAACCCAAAAAAAAAAATCGTGGAATTAATGTGATAATAAAAAAATATATACGGTAAAGAAACCTTCAAAATGATGTTTAAAAACAGTCTCAAACGGTGATATAAACGGATTATATATTATGTTTTGAGGTATCGTCTTAATATAAATTAAAATTCAAAGATGTCCATTTTTTTTCTATAATTAATGAATTTAATTACCTTAACAAAACAAAAAATTACATGGTATCAATGTGATAATTTTTCCATACTATTAAAAAAAGATCAATTTCGAAAATTTTCTGTGCCCACATAACCTTTTTATGCCAGACTTTAAGCTCCTTTTGGAATATAGCAAAAAAAAAAAAGTTATATTCTCAAAATCGTCCATAGTATTAGCACTTAGCACGTTAATATATATGGTTTTTAAATTCTAACAAATAAGAAAATATTCATTCCAAAAAAGGGTTGCTCTCTTCACATCAAGCCACTCTACTCTAGTTTCTTAAACTAATTTTTGGTTTATTAATTAGGCTCAATTATAGCCGAAGGAACATTAAAGGTCACTTGTCATTTCTTTTACAATAATAACGCCAATAATTGGTTATCTATTTCTTGCCTATAGAACTCTATAAGTAGTAATTCAAAACCTTTCCTCCATACCTAACACGAGATTCTTTTTTCTCTGTACGATTTTGATCAGATTCAACAGATAAAAACGTGCATTATTGATATGAGGTAGATCGCTTTTCAATGGTTTTATGTAAACAAGATGCCTATCATTTTACTTGTTATGGAACAACTAGACCACCCCATAATATGGATAAATACATGCATGATATACATAAATATATATATAATATAGAGAGAGAGGGGGGAAAAAGAATGAGCAATTTGTAACATTAGAAAAGCATCTTTCTATGTTGTGTTTTTTTTCCCCCCTTATCTTTTCTTATATTATTTTAATAATCAAACGCATCTTATGTTGCTTGCAAAAACTTTCACATTTTGGCTGACTTTATAGTATCATGAGTGTAATAGTTCCAGATCTTGTGACAACAGAGAGACAGTCTCCTATGAAAACAAAAATTTGAGTCAAAACGAAAGACTATTTTTATTTGATTATGGAAGAACTCCAACTTGGAAACAAATAACACTTTTAATAATCTATAATAAACATAGTACATCACTTTTGGAGGGTTCTCATTCAATTTTATTTGTCTTAAACATATATATTATATAAAAAAAAAAAAAAACTCTAGAGAGTAAAATTAGTTGGAAAATCTTAAACCGATAAAGATACGATTTTTATCTGAAAGATCTTATTGAATGAACTATTGTAATAAACTAATAGATAATTTTTTTCTCAAATGTGATAAGCATTTGGTTGATTAACTTTAGAGTGAAATCATTTGAATATTTTTGGAATTCACAACAATTTGTTTCAGTTCAAATCTAAATTCAAAATTTTCATTTTTCAAAAATCCGTACGACACACATTTTTCAATCTTTACACTTTTTAAACGTTATGTTTAACAAAAGCTATCTAAGTACATGTTTAATTTAAATACAGAATTCTAATTATGCGTTTAAATATAAACGTTCAGTTTGAATGAATATTTAAATGTAATTTATAATTCAAACGGGGTGTAGTATGTATACATATATAAGCTTGGGTTAATATAATTATTTCTATGTGGTGACCGAATTATGGCCTTTAAGTCCATAAAAAGAGGGTTGGTTCGACGGCTGCTTACTTCTTAATTTGTACACATATAGCTTTGTGGTTTGGTAATCTAGTTGGACGACTTAAGGCTATCTTAAAAATTGAAATAACTATAATATTTGGTTGAATAAAAATTATTTTATTGCAGTACAAACAAGCATTAGAGATTAAACATGTGCTTTAAGGGAAAATAATGAATATGCTTATGTTTAATGTCATGGAAGATGATTTTCGAGATTTTTTTTTTAATTGAGAATGTGTACATCTTATGACATTGTAATCAGATACCAAATTACCATTAAACTATATATCTGTGACTATAAAACAATTCGAGAGTTTAGATAAGAACTCCAAGAGCTCGTTTTTCTTGTTTGTGAGTTTTCAAAAAATCGAAATTAAACCCGTCTTAAGCACACCAACCGCTAATTAATGTTAATAATAATCTGATTTTGTTTTAATTAGTAGATATTTCTTAAGTTTTATCATTACGATGGAATTAGTGGAATAAATAACAGACCAAAAAAACAACAAGATTGGTAATTTTTCATCTTACTTGGAAGAAAAAGCCATCAAATACGACCATTTGAATTGAGATCTCAAAATTGGAGATAAGTGAAGCCTTAATTAAACAAGAAATTTATCAATTTTTATGGGATATGGAAATGCTTAGCTTTATTTTATTTAATTCTATTGTTATGTTTTCTCTATTAATACAACTTGAGGTACTAAGTATAAGATGGGTATTTAAATGGTACCAACCTAATGAAGTGTCTCATTACATTCTGATATTTAATTGTGTCTTCGTCATTAATTATTTAAAAAAAATAGTTAAATGTAATAATATTACATCATCAAAGGCCTTTATAAAAAAAAATCATCATCATCATCAAAGGCCGTATTTTAAAAAATTAAATAAATTTTCTCTTGAAAAAAAAAAAATCAAGTAGGACAATTTCCATGGGTTGGACTCCCAATATAATTTAGGTATATCTAAAGTACAAATATCTCTATCAAGTTCACAAGCCGCCAACCCTGCAGATGTATCGACGTTATATTTTTGTCCATAATACATATACTATATATATGTATAGAAATGTCTCGTGTCCTCTAACCTGACAAATCTTGTAGTATAACAATTTTTTTTACGATCATGTAACTTTTTATTTAAAAACATCATGACATAATTAACTACTCGGAAATTATTATCGTAAATGACAAGAATTATTAAAAAATTTGATATTAGAATCAACTAATTATTATAATAACATAAAAAAAAATACAAATTTCGTTTTATGACGGTGTCGGCGCAAAAAGTATATCTATATAATATATACACACACTTCAGATTTTCAAGCAGAATATAAAGGCAACAATAAAGCACAACCGAAGTATTTTACGCAACATTATGTGAAGCATTATTGTTATGAAAAAAACGACACATGCTTCTCTCATACGCATTTTTGACATGATGTTGATTAGTTATATATATACTTCGCATGTCCCACGTTAATCAAGTCATTTTCAAAATGTGTAAATAATCCTTTCATTAAGGTCTGAAATATTATAAAAAAAAAAAAGTAGGATTGTCAAATCTAGACCAAATACTAGATTCATGATAGAGAAGTTACTTGGTGAATTAAACAACATACGGATACATGCATTTTCCACAACTTCGGAAAAAAAAAAATGTACTAATTTTATCTTGTAGACTTTTGGTAACATCTTGTAAGTTTCTCATTGACCCCAAACACTGAAACATTAAATCATGGGTCCCTTGAATGATTTTCAGAGCAAAAATAATAATAATAATGATCAAAAAAAAAAAAAAAGAAGGAATTTTAAGTTAAAAAAAGTAAAGTCAAATATATTACGTAAAAATCTTTAAAAAAAAAAAAAAAAGTGATGCATGCATTTGCCACAACTTAGAAAAAAAAATAATAATAATGTAGAAACTTTATCTTGTAGACTTTTGGTAGCATGTTGTAAGTTCCTCATTGACCCCAAAAAATGAAAAGTTAAATTATATGTGTTTCAGAGAAAAAAAAATTTTTTAATGATGTTTTTATTTGATTTTAATCTTTGTTTAAAAAAAAAAAGTCAAATATATTACATAACAATCTCACTCTTTAAAAAGTCTACTTGCTTGCCATAAGGCCATTATCACAAAAAGTCTACTTGCTATTATGATGCTAACCAGCATAAACGAGCCAATCAAATTCATTACATGACTGGTGATAATTAGTTTATTGTTTAGTAATCTAGCTATAATGTGTATATATATAATATCAATTTATCATTGGACCAAAAAAACAAGGGAGAAAACAATATTGGCTTCCCTATAAAATAAAAAGGAAAAAATACATGTAGCTAGTTTTATATATGAATCACTTTAATCTATGGATTAATTAGGAGCTTCCTGTGTGACGAGATTGCTACCAGTACCAATCTAATTAGAATGTGCTAGAATTTCCTGATAATAGTTGTTTTTTCTCGTCATTTATATTATTTAAAACATAGTATGATGGGTGGGGTTTTTTTTTTTTTTTTTTTGGGTCCAATAGTTTCCAAAATTGATAAAGACATGAATTTTACTAGGGGACATTTTTGTTACACATATTTAACTTCTTGTCTCACAATAATGCATAGAAAAAAAGTATGCTTGGATTAGGTTTCCACTAGTTATTTCTCTTCTGCTTGTACATTACTACAGGTCCAAGGGGAAGAAACCTTAAATAATGTCAGCATCATGTTTTCTAAATCACTTAAGGTGCTTTCAATGGCGAACAATGACTTATAAGTACCCTCCGAGAGGGCACGGTGCATGTATAGGTCCGACGGATGAGTTGCGGTACACGAAAGCTGACCCAAACACCCATTCAAGTAGTACCATAAGGCAGTTACTAGTTCTTTAAGAGACTAACTACCGGTATATATGGGTAGCTCCTATCGAGTCAAGATCTGCTGTCCCAGATTTCCTGTTTTATTGACTGTCCCTTAATAGTTCTATGTCATATTATCTGAATTTAAGAATTTAGCCACATCAAAATACTAAATATTAAAAATTCTTGAATAAATTGATGAGCTGTTAAAACAGTATTAGAGGGACAGTCTTTGAGACAGAAAAATAAGATAGTAGATATGGATTTCTCGTTACGTCATCTATGAGTTGTCTCTGAAATGTTTATCTATAAATATTCCCCTTACTCAACAGTAAGTAGAGTTCCTTTGTGTAACCTGGAGAAGGCAAAGTATACAAGAAAAAGATTACGAAGTACTAATTTTTCAAAAATTAGTAGAAATAGATGTACGATTTCCTTAGTTCGTTTTAAATTTAAGTTTGTTGAAATGCCCATGAATTGAAAATAGATGCTTCATGGTATTAATGGTTATGAGACTTTTATGATAAGATATTAGTAGAGCCTAAAAATTTTTGCAAAAATATTAATAAGAATATCAGAATTTTAACCTAAAAAGAATAAAGTTTTCGGCCAATAAAACTCGATTAATACTTGTTTTCCAAACTGAAGCTGCGTGCTTCTTAGTCTTCAAAGAAGGATAATATAAAACCTAGACAAAAGTAAAATCGAACTGTCTTTAAACGAATCTATACGTCAAAGATATCATATGTTACGTAAGAGAAACCACTAATAAGATGGATCAAAGAAAAAACCAACATTATATTATTCCGAATAATTCCTTGAATTCTTTGTTACATTGTTTACTTAGAGAGTTAGAGACATAGAGAGAGAGAGCATCTAATTAATAACAATTTTATAAATTAAAAAAATGGTAATTTGGTATTGTGATATGACCTAAAATCTATTGACCCAAAAGGAGGGTAAGATATGGATTAATAAGTACTACTGAGAGCTGAAAAAGAAATAGAAATAAAATATGAAAACTTTAATTAAAAGCTTGTAGTTAAGCAAGACAGTGAATCAGAAAGCGATGTTTTCCCGCCAACCAAGAAGTATAATAAAAATGTTAGTTACCTTTTCCCACCCAATTGTCACTGTATTGCAGTTACCTTCATTAAATAAAGAAAATGATGCTTTTCTGCTTTTCACGAGATTTTTTTTTTAAATATGTTTTTATATATTTATATATATATATATTTTTTGCTCTTGCCGGTCGATAAGGGTTTTAGGAACACAGGCCAAAAGAGAGAGAGAGAGAGAGGAGAGAAAAAAAAAAAAAAAAAAGAAGGGAAAGAAAAGCTTCATTTATAATTACTATGCCACCATTCATGTATGCACGTGGTGTGCAGATATGTTATGATTTTGGTAATTTTTACGACCATAATCAATAAACAAAATTGAGGGAGATTATCGTTGGGCACATTCTGTTCAAGCAATAAATAAAGGAGTACGTACTAACAGATGAGTTGATCGTACGTTAGATTTACTCGCATATGGTTTGGATTTGAATTAAATTCACGTCACGTTGATCGAGATATATGATAAAAAAATATATAACATATAAGATGTGGAGCTATCGAGAGTTTGTGATTATCTAAGGATTTCAACATCTCCGCCTATAACCTTTTTTAGGCAAAACAAGAATACTGTTAGAGACAAACTTTAATCTAAACTATGAAATACTAATTTATGTGATAGTGAGTTGTAATATTTTTATTGGTATATACTATTAGTTGTGGCTATCCTTTAAACATTTAAAAGAACGACAATTTACATAACACGTAAGTTGGTAGTAGAGCTACGAGTGTGAGCATCATATCCAACCCCTTTATCATCGTTCACCGTGGTCTTTTGTATTTGATCTTATAATCTGTAACCAAACTTTTCATTAAAGTCGAGAGTAATTAGAAATTATGCCACTAGCATTTTCTAAATAAAACGTACTACTGGTTATTTGGTGGGGTTTGCAAGAGTACTCCTACTCGATAAGGTCTTGTAAATCACTTTGTGAGAGATTTATATATAAGCATGTTTAACTGAGCTTCTTAGAAGTTCCTTTAGGCTTTCTCAATCGAAAAGTTGTTTTGGAAGTATTTAGATGATATGCTAGAAGAGCTTACAGTTAAAGTCATGAAATATGACTTACACAAAAAGGTTTATGGAATAGACTTTAAATTTTATATAAGAGTTTAAGTTAATTATTGTAAACTTTATTTTAACATTTTTATTACTTATTAGAAAAATTTAAAATCATTTTTATTTTATAAACTCTTTTAAAAACGTGACTCTAAACACTTACTAAAAAAACAATAATTTTTACTTATCTGCTTTTACTGATTAAAAGCAAAAGCTTCGGCTAATAACTAAAACCAAATAGGTCCATGCACAATGCAGAGATTATCGAGTATACAATCCTCTTTCTTAATTAGAACTTTCTTTTAAGAGGGAAAAAAAAAATGCAATTTAATCAATTGCAATATGTTTTTGTGATTGAGAAATTTCGAAAAGTTGATTGAGCAATGTGATGCCTCATGTATATTATATACCTACTATATCAATCAAATATTAACATGTGGATAATTTACACCATCTCGATTGATTAAAGAAAACAAAAGGTTTATCTCAATTTAAAATTATCTTTTTCCCAAAAAAAACAAAAAACAAAAACCAAAAAAAAAAAAAAAAAGGCATAAGAAATGAGGCGGTTGGAATCTTGGAGCGACTACCAAGTACATAATCTGCCACAAAGAAACAAAACTTGTCCTATCTCCCATGCGCATGCACAGTGAGAAATTGCATTAGGTCGTATTTGGTTTTGGTGCTTTTAGTTAAAAAAATTATCCTTTTCATGAAAAGGGAGAAACTGAGGAAGTCACAGTACAATGTGATTCATGGTTCACTATGTATATACATAGAGAAAAAATATATATATATATATATATATGTATATAATGGAGAGAATTCTATAATAAAGTATGACAACAAATTGGGTAGAATTCTATAATAAAGTTGGACAACAAGTTTCTAATCATTAACTATTTGATTCTAAAAAATTTGTAATGCATATAAATATATATGTTCGATTAATTTGAGATGATTTAAACATAATCTAACGATCCATATCCGTATATTCCGAACAGTAGTATTTAGGAGATTTTCTATAATAACACTTGAAAAGAGTACTATGGATAAAGGTTTAGTTTTTGTTTTTCATGTCTAAAGAAAATATTTCAATGTGTGGTACCACATAACCATGTGGTATTCGTGACTTCTTATTAAAAACTTATAACAATTAGTTGATTTATATGTAACTACTTATTAAAAGCTTGTCACATGATATTATTCAAATATTGGTGTTAAAGACAGGTACACTGAAAAAAATTACATTTCAATTACTTGATTGATATAATATAACACAAGTCTCGTTACGAGTAGTACATGGGAGGGGTGTTGTATAAGAACCCCTCCATATATGTATGTATAGTTTTAATGCGACCTGACATTTCATACTTACACTTCACAATAGATTTTTTTAGGAGACTTCTATAATAAGACTTGAAAAAATTACATAGGTTGTTTCCTATCAAGTACCATATGGTAAATGACAATGTGAACTTCAGTCACTAGGAATGTGAACTCATTCAGAAGGAAATGTAAAATAAGGAGAATTCTCTTTTGTATGAATTCATATTTTTAGAAACTAACACAGTAATTGAAATTCACATTATCGAATACTAAACAATATTGATACAAGACTTTACGAAAAATCCACTATTTTCAAAGATCAAATCTATATCAAAGGCTATGTTTTGCACCCTTTTTTTAAAAAAAAACTTTGATATGATTTTAATTTAGTTTTATAGTAAAAAAAAAAAAAGTGCCCTATCAATATCAATTCATATCATAAGAATACTATATTATTATTATTAACTTTTTTTTAAAAAAGGTCAAATTAATATTGCAAGAAGCCAAGAACTTAGGGGGCGCTGCCAAAGAGACTCTGGTCCCTAAAATTGTTCCTTCTTTTGGAAAATGGGTCCGTCCAACACAAGTCCAACTGCTTTTTCTCTGTCACCGGTGCACGGATGCAAATGTCTTTAATTTTTGCACACGTGGGGAGTAGTTAAGAGTTAAGACTCTCTCTTGATCATTAAATATGACATTACCAAATATCAACTTACTACTGTACTTTCAACCGCTATATCCATATCTATATATATATATATATATGTCTGATTGCACTGTGTATTCTTATTAATTATATATGTGCAGATCTTACATTTGGTAGAAGAAGAGTACGTAGTTAGTTGAAATTTAATTTTAATTCCACATATAGTTCACTACAGTACTAGTGTTGGCAATTGTATGATTTTTTTTTTAATCGATTAGAAGATTCTAATACGAATCGCTATTGATTTAATACCAAATTTATAGTCGTTTCGATAAGATAATGATATAAGTATCCGAATTACGAACTGATTGTATATGAAGACAAATATATTTTTAATCGTGATACGTAGAGATCAAGAAAAGCTTCGTAGTTTGAATTTAAATTTACTTAGGAATTTAATAAATTAATTTACCTAAACATCAGAAGCAAAATATATATATATATATATTTTTCGCATGCCAAAAACTTTGGCTCCGATATTAACTTTAAAGCTAGTGTATAGACTAGTGACAATAAAGTGGATTACATTTCCAGATAAAGTTTGGTCGATCAAATCGATACGATTAAACAAATTTCTAGAAATTCCATGTACGTACGTGTGGTTTTGTGCACAAGCAATGGACATCTAAATATACATAAACCACACCATTAATAATTATATAGTGGTGAGAACGTCTTATTTTTTTTTTTTTACGTGTTTTCAATTTAATCTGCTTAAAGATTTGAGTCATGTCGTATGTACAACAAAAATGTTTCTTGTAAAATAAGATCGAAGAATATATTTCCATAATAGAGTGGCACACAATTATATTTTTCTTATTTAATGAGAGCGGAATTAACCCTTTTGACAAATTTTGAGAACCAAAATAAAAGTTTCAAAACTATGTGGTTTCACAATGGACCTCATGGACAAGTTTTTAAAAAGTTTTTGATGCAAACACCGTTGAAGGGTATCACCGGTGATGTTAAACATCACTTATTAATAGAATGTTTTACGATATAAGACCTACATATAATATCCATTTTTTATTAGCAGTAATATTTAATATCGGGATATCTCCAAGTATTTATGCATACCTTTCAAGACATGCATACATGGAAGCACCTATTGTTTTCATGACTTGCAATCTCTCTCTCTCTTTTTCTTTTTTTTTTCTTTATTATTATTATTTTTTTTGGTATTGCACTTTTAATACACTAACATTTTTAACTCTATATTCTGGTGCAAAAGTAAAAGGGTAATCGGAACAAACGACACTTAAACTATTTTGTTAATGACCGCCTTATTTTGACACGTAAATTTTCATACTCTTAATTATCTAACAGTAAATTGGTCAATTAATAACCATTGTTTACTTAAAAAAAAAAAAAAAAAAAAGTGGCGGAGTTGGAAAATTTTACAGAAGAGAGGGGGATGGGAGATGTGAATTAAATAAAAAATTTGAAATAAAACTGTAATGTCAAAATCTTTTTATCGTTATTCTGTGACTTTGTGTTGTTGTTTTTCTTTGCTCCTAAATAAACTAAATATGTATTAGAGTTCAATTTAATTTTAAAGTTTGGAGATTAAAAAAATTGTGTAATTTTATAATAGTATAGTTAATTTTGATTTATTTAACATATTTAATTTTAAATACGAGTGAAAAATCAAAATTCAGTTCAAGAAATTCAAATCAAAGACCACAAATGAATATGGAAGCTATGTAAAAATGGAGCTAGGTATTGGTGAGATTATTGCAATAATGAAAGCTGAAGACCACTTGTTTTCTCTCGAACGAAGAAGTCTAGGGTTTTTTTTTTGTTTTTTGTTTTTGAGCAATAATATTGATCATTACTCTCAATCACCACAAGATAAAGAGTCACTTTGCTTTCGCCATGCTAAGGGTTTTAGAGTAATTTGAGGCAAGCGACGGGGTAAGCGAGCGGCTCACAACGTACGAGTGGGAGGAAGAGGAGGAGGAGGAGGAGGCGGGCTTGTGGTGGCGATACTTTCTTTCCAAATACTACAGCAGTCTCTCCCCCTTACCTCCTGTATTCTCTCTTAGATTTTTAGGGAGGTTGCTCTCTCTTTGCTCATATTGTTTTTCAACCCTAGGGTTTAATAGTACTTTTAGCCTAAAATTGAAAGGGTGTACTTTACTGTCCAAAAATATACAGTTGTTATCATCGCATGTTTACTTATGTGTTATCGAAGAAAATATGATTCAGAGTAATAGTAAGTTGTTTGTTTAATTTGCAAAATCAGAACTAAAATCAAATGGGAATAGTTTATCATTCACAAGTTTACCTAAACCCTATAATTGGAATGAACTCCTCTAAGTTTATATAACTCTGACCAAGTTTTGTGTTTTAAATTTTAAGAAGCAAATTGGACGCTTATTACTATAATATCAAGAGAATAAAGTAGTAAGTATAAGTTGTGCAATATTATTTTTAGAAAATTAAAAGAAATTATGAAAAAATAAAAAATAAAAAGAAAATCAAAATAAAGTGTAAAAAAGTCTTACGTATTATTTCATTATAACAACATATAAATGTATACTTGTCATAATGAAGTTTATATTAATTATCTTTATAATGTTGGGTAAATAAAATAATAAGAATAAACATTTTACAAGTAAATTAAGTAGTAAGATAATAATTAAAAATTGGTATCTAATTTAATATTGCGATCTGGATTGGGACTTCAATTTGCAGGACAGCCTAAGGTTGCAAATCCCAAGTTTATATGGGGCCTACTAGTAAATAAACAAGGAATTCAGCTCATTTCTCACTACTATTTCCCACTCCTCGTATGTAAAAAAAAGAATCCCATCAGGTTACCACGAGTAACATGGCAGGATATTGCTAGTATCACAACAAATTTTCGTTGGATCATGGGATATAAACATAACATATCATGTTTCTAAAGAGCTTGACATGATGGCTGCCAAATCTTCTCCATGATTGAGGGTTATCTTGTTTTAGAGTCCGTTTGGTGAAACGGTTTGAGTTAAAATTTTTAAGTTTTAGTTAGTTAACTTTTTAAAAACTAGTTATAACTTTTGTTAACTTTTCAAAAAAAGACCAAAACCGAGATGAAAAATTTGAGTTTAAGATAGTTTGCCAAATGGAGGCTTATTTATTGCTCCAAGTTGTTTGATTATCAGTGTTTTTAGCTGTTTTTTAACGACTCATAATTAATCCTAATTTGTTTTTTAGATACAAAGAGACATCTTGTGATTGGGATCATTTTTCCGCTATTGATTATATCTTCTGATATTTTCATGTCTTTAAAAAAACGAAAAAGAAAAAAGAAAAGAAAAAAGTTTTCGTATTTACTCAGTTATGCACTGCCGATACCCCAACAAACGACAGGAGTAGCCCAATAGTTTCTCATTCGTAACCTGACATGTTATTATCGGCACTAAAGTAATTCTACAATTAAAGATATGGAGTAAATAGACCACAATTATTAGGTAGTTTATTTGATATCACAATCTTTAAATTCAAAACAATAACAGAATTCACCCTTGTATTTACATATTTTAGTAAATTTTACACAATTCATAAAAGAAAAAAAAGAGTAACACTAGTAACCTTCACGCTTATACTTTTACTTTAATGATTATCCTATAATTTGTGAAATTATTTTAAATTCCCAGAGTTCCTTCTAAGCCTTGTTTCCAAACATGATTAAGAATTTTCTAATATTTATCCTAGACACACACCAAATCTCTCAACGTGACCAACTACAATTTGACATCCTTTTCATATTCTTTCTCCATTGTTCTTGTTTGCCGCATCGTAGGAGAAATAATCTCACCTCGCAGATGCGAGGTGAGATCTACGCAAGGGACCTTTCCTTGTTGGCACAATCCTCGCATTAGGTCAATCCGAGGGAGCGAGCCTCATTGGTGCTAGCCTCGTGCAGGATCTGTTTGAGAGAGCTTGCTTGCAAGGACGAGGCTTGTGTAGACTCAGTTTGCCTTTGTTCCGGCATGAAGCACAGCCTCCCAAGAGGCAACAACAGGCTAGGCAGTGTTGAAACACCTAATTTCATGTTTGATTCTAATGTTCAGATATCCTTGTTAAGAATTTGTGTATAATTCACATGCACTATAAGATGAGCTTCTAGTAGTATGATATCTCTATTGACAGTATACATTTCAAAACATTAAATATAATAGAAATCATATCAATTTTTTTTTTAAATACAAAACTAACAGAATATGATATGAATTCAATACTATAAAACATAGTCCTCCAAGTAGGTTTTGTTTTTGGTCCATATAATAAAGGTTGAAATGGTCTTCTTATTACTTATTTCCAATATTCTTGTAACTTAATTTCAACCTAAACTTGTAAACAAAGTAGAACTAAAACCAACCGTCCTCGTATAGTTTATTGAAATAGAAGATAAACTTTATCAAAAAGTGAAAATACAAGATGCATTTATGTAATTTTCCTAGATACTTTTTGCATTAAAAAAAAAAAGCTACAAATGAAATATTCTTAAAAAAATAAGAATAAAAATCTGCAAATGAAACATTCAGTTGATAAATGCATACCAGGGTGTTATGGGTAGGATCGAATCACCTATTTACAGAAAAGTTGAAAAATAAATAAAATCGGCTGATTTTTGAGAATCACCTCTTAAAGAGTACATATTTGTAATATTATCCTATCTATGATAGTTTCAAGATTTTTGATTTCTTAATACTAGTCAAAGGTAGCATAATATGTCTTTTCAAAAATGTACTGGAATTCTCTCTCACAACCAAAGTCAACACGGGTCATCGTCTGTCTTTGGTTGTTTGTGCGGGTCTCCGGTCATCAAAGAATATTATGATATAATATTTTTTGTAATCTACCAAATTACTTTTCATGTTCTGCTAGATTATTTTTGATATTTTAAGCAGGTTACTCGTAATGTTCTAGTAGATTGATTATAATTAAAAAGCCCGGAATTAAAAAAAAAAGGTTATATGTCAGAATACAATAAATTCGACACATCCTTATATTTATACTCACCATAATATTAAAGTTGATAATTTTGTCATTTTATAACACTAAAATTATCAATTTTAATATTATAGTGAGTAAAATTATAAGAAAATATTCAAAATATAGCTCTCTACCTAATATTTTCCAAAAAAAAAAAAAATCAAAATATTTTTAATTATTTAAAAAAAAAACCCTAAAACACACAATGTGTCAAACGGCTTCACACTCACTCACCCATTTCGACATAGCATGTCAAACGGGTTCCTATACCCAAACACAACTTGCACCCAAAACCTTGTTTTCTTTCAAGAGATATTTAACATCATCCAAACTTATCTTTTGACAACATGTATTTTGAACTTTCAGGCCTAGTTTGTTTCATGAGTTCAAACTCAAAATTTTCATCTCAATTTTTGTCTTTTTTTAAAGAAGTTTTTTGTCTTTTCTGAAAAAGTTTTTTTATCTTTTTTAAAAAGTCAACAAAAATTACTATTAAAACTTAAAATTTTCAACTCAAACTCATTAACCAAAACAGACCCTTAATTTTGATAATTTACATCTTAAAATTTATAAATTGTTTTAATTTACTTCATTTAACTTAACTTATTGTTAAATTTTAGTCATTGAAAATTCATGTACATCTCATCTAAAGATGTAAATATGCAATTTTAATCAGAAACTATTAAAATCTAATATAAACTCTAATACAAATATTAAAATTTCAAATCTTCAATCTAATGTAAAGTTAACAAAATCAGACATTTGTAACAATTTAAAAATTTATAAAAAAAAATTTAGGATATAAGTTACAAAATTTAGGGTGTAAATTGTTAAAATAAAAAATTTAAAGAACAAAAACGTCAAGGACGCAAAATTTGAGGGGTACCAGTGCTAAATACCTCTCTTTTTAAGCCATGAAATGAAATCCTTTGCTATCCTTCTCAAAGCGCCATGGGGGACCGAGATCGAGACAGAGACAGAGACCGAGATAGAGTCCGAGAGCGAGACAGAGACCGCGACCGAGACCGGGAACGACGGCGAGACAGAGACGACCGCGACTACCGCGACCGTCGGAGCAAGAGGTCCCATACTCCCGACCTCCCCCGGTCCCGCCACGCCCGGTCCCGCACCCGCTCTCCCGACCGCTACCGTTCCCGGTCCCGCACCCTCTCCCGCTCCCGCTCCCCGGACGACCGGTCCCACCGGCGCCGTCACCACCACCACCGGACACCCTCGCCGGAGTCCCGCAAGCGCCACCGCCGCGATTCAGCTCCCGACGACGAGAGGGAGAGGCAGAAGGCGGTGTCGGACTTCGTCGACGGGATCGCGAAGGAGCAGCAGAAGCAGAAGAGGCAGAGCGATAATGGCGGCGGCGGAGAGGCAGAAGAGGACAAGGGAGGAGGTGGAGGAGGAGGAGAAGAAGTAGGGCCGAACGAGGACGAGATTGAGATGATGAGAATGATGGGGATTCCTGTGGGGTTCGACTCCACGAAAGGGAAGCATGTCCCCGGAGCTGATGTCAGCGGCGTCAGGGCGGTTAGCAAGCGCCAGCCTCGCCAGTACATGAACCGCCGCGGCGGATTCAACCGTCCTTTGCCCGCCGAGCGCACTCGATGACACCGGTTAGGGTTTCGTTGCTCTTCCTTTTTTGAAATTTTCGGTTTTCTGAGCTGAATTTTGAGTTCATTAATTCTCTGTTTTTGAATTAATTTGAAATTTATGGTTTCAAGTTTAACAGAACTGGTTAAGCTTTGTTACTTTTGGAATTCGTTTTGCACTGAATTTGAGTACTGTTTTTTTGAGATGATTCTATGTTTTGTTATTGCTTTTGGGTGTGTTTGGATTGCTTATAGTATATAGGAAATTTTTCAAAAATGTGCCTTTAAACTGTCACTATTGTCAATTTGTATCGCCGATTTCTCAAATGTGCCAATGACAACCTCTGAACTTGATAAAACTGGCAATGTTACTTCTTTTGGTTGTTTTCCGACCCGAAAAAGAAAAGCAAAATATGGAAGTTGAATTGCCAATTTTCTCAACTCTAGTGGTGTTGGAATGTTTGAAAGTTAGGCGGCAAGTTGATACTGGTGACACAGTCTGGGGGATTTCTGTAATTTGTCCTAGCTTATATTTGAACACTGTTTTTTGAGATAATCTAGTGTTTGGGTTATTGCTTTAGGATGTGTTTTGATTGCTTTGTATAAAGAAGAAATTGCAAAAATCTTCCCTAGACTTTGTCACTAGTGTCAACTTGTACCGCTGACTTCTCAAATGTGCTGATGACAACTTCTAAACGTGATAAAACTGGCAATTTTACTCCTTTCGGTTGTTTTCTGGCCCAAAAAAGACAACAAAATCTGGCATGTGTTGTTGGGCATGTATAAGTTGCCACTTATCTCAACTTTAGGGTTGTTGTTAGCACATTTGCAAAGTTAGGCGGCAAGTTGATACTAGTGACACAGTCTAGGGGATTTCTGTTGTTTGTCCTAGCTTATATTTGAACAGCGCACATAAAGGGCAATAGGGCAGGGCCAATGGTAATGGTTTGTAATGGACTGAAAAGCACCGGCCAGTATGGTGCTTTTTGCTGTTTTTTCTTGAGTAAATAAAGAGTAAAATGGGTAACTTGTTGCACTAAGTTTAATCTCTGGTTTTAGGTTGATTGTCTGTGAGGATTTTTGTTTCGGGATATGTTTGGATTGCTTGCCATGGATTGTGAGAGAATGAAATCTAATGGCATGAGTAGTGATATATGTTTTATGGTTTAGCTTTTCTAATTAGCTGAAACATGTAGAATTATTTTTGTGTTACATTTCTTATTTGTCCGGAGTTTCACGATAGTAGTCAGAACTTTTCTTTGAGTGAGTAACAGAACTTTACTAGCTCGGTGATGACTGATGAGTACGAATATCCCATCTGTTACCATTCCACTGCAGTCTGGCCAGGCTTGTTTATGTGTTTCTCACTTATATGTGTAATCGGATGAGTGTATGAAGAGACAGGCTTTATACGTTAACGTTAGCGTGCTAGTTGTAATTCCGTTTTTCAGGTCAAGATTTGCTAGACTTCTTGATTGGAAGAAGGTTTATTGGTCCCTTTCGTTTCTTTTCTTTAGTTAGACCACATATGTGTCACGTTAGTCTAACTAAATTAGAAAGCGTGAAAACCAGCGATACTGAGATGCTTTTTGCTGTTTGGATTCTCTAAAGTAGCTGAATTTAGGTAACTGACTGGTATAATATTACCATACATTAGGAAGTTTCCTGTAGCATCTACTACTCATTTGGGGTTGTTGTAGTTAGAACTTAGTAACTTTCTTAGTAGTACTTTTCCAGCTAAGTGATTTAGACCACATTCGTAATCTCCTATATGTTACTGTCCAACGGAGAGGTTATTTAGATGATTTAGATGAAACACCAACGTGTCTAATGGGATACATGAATGAAGAGGTGGACCTCATGTATTGACGTTAGTGTGCAAGTAGTACTCCCTCTGTTTGCACGATAGTTGTACTGATTTTCGGTACAGTAGGAAAGTTTACGGATTGTCTCTTTTCTTTTCTTTTCTTAGTTAGATAATTCATGAGCTCAAACTAAAAGTTTAATGCGTTCTTGGTCATGTGGCCTAGGTTCCAAATATTTAGTATGGCTGATATGATGTTTAGTAAGTATTATTTTTGTCATGTGTCGTATTATCTAGCTGCTTCAAAAACCTAAGAGAAATTCTTCTGTTTTTTAAGTTTGTTCTTGTCCCAGTTATTTTCTTGGAAGTTAACGATGGTCATCTACAAAGTGGTACTCTTTTGTAATTCATAAGAAAAGAAAAAAGGAGCTCAACCGAATTAATTGACATGTGGAATTTAACATCTTGGGAGTATTAAAAATCAGAAGTCTTGAAGCCTATGGTTGGATTTTACAGTGATTACTGAATCATAGCTTATTGGTGGGTACTAGCTCAAAAAATAGGAAGTGAAGATTATATTGTGGATATGTTGGTTTACTAGTTCATGGGACTTGTGGAAGAACCAAAGAATATTGTACTATATTTGTACATATTTAGTTGAAATCTCGATGTGAGAAGTCCTTAAAAAAGTCCTTGATGTAAGAAGTCGGTTGCATTTTCCAAGTATGTCATTTGTTTAATCACTTTCCAGGTTATGTAATGGTTACCTATGTCCTATTGAAATGCTGGCTTTTATGATAAATTGCCACTAGTTTAATTTGTAAAAACCTTTTTCTACCCCTTCTCTCGGAGACTAGTTCTCATCGACAAAGAAAACTTGGTGTTGTTTTTTGTTTTCTGGCTAATGGGAGAAGAGTAAGAGTCTGATCATTTGTGAAATATGTTAGCCATCGGATAAGGTGCAGTTTCATGTTCACTGAAGTTTTAAACTTACTGGGTTATAGTTTCCTTAATAGATCTTCAGCAACCTGCTGAATAACTTTGTTTCGAGTTGGGGTTACATATATATGATATTAATTTGTTAAGGGTAATGATTGTAATTAGAGGATTGAAATGAAAGATTATTTTTAAAGACATGGATTTTAGGACATTTTGTGGTTGTTCAAATTTTCAAAATGTTTGTGTAGGATGGGTGTTTCCAACTGAAAGCTTGTTTCACTCGTTACGTTTCTAAGGTTCGCAATTGATATTTTATAATTTGTTATGGAAGCTTTGGTTTTTATACCTGTTTGCTGCAACATCTAAAGAAAATTTACCTCTCCTATTCCTGAAAATTCATGTAGGACACCAGACGATTTGAGGAAGTAGTTTTTAACACTCCTTTTGCCGTTTTTTGCTTATCTGTGGTTCATGTGCCTCCACTGGGAGTTGAGTACTAAGAGATTCTTTACTGATGGGAAGATGCACCAACTTTGCCTTCCGTAGCTTCTAGCTTAGAGACCAAAATAGCAAGTTCAAGGAATATTTTGAGTTACTCTTTTCCTTTTCACGTTTGATGTTTGTTAACTTACGGTTTCTTCCTTCTGCAGATGGACATTTCCCAAATCAGAATTAGATGCTTGAAAGCCATCAACTGGGAATGAAGGCGTTAAAGCCATGTAAGACTTGGTTTCTTGTTGCCCAATTTACAACATTTAAGTCGGGTTTTCCAGGCCGTGTATGATTTAAACCGGGCTACATTGTTTTTTCATGTTTTTAGTACAGAATTAGCATCTGGATCTCCCTTGGTGCTAACACCCAAGTGTATTTTACTACCGGTCCACGATGTATGCAGTGACATGAACATATAATCTTGTTAACGTTTAGATTTTTAACTTTTGGTCTAAGTTGATAGCGTTATACACAGGTTTGATGCAGGTTCGGCCCGAACTTATGCCAAAGTTAACCCACTCAATCCGAAACATTATGGTGCCGGATGGTTGGTTTTAGGTGGAGAAATCAAAACTCTAACTCAACAATTTCTGTAAATGTTGAATAGAAGTGATATCAAAATCATGAAATTCTCGTGCATTTGGAGAATTGAAAACTGGTGCTGCCTTGGATCAACCTTCGTAACCTTGCGAGAATACAAACCGAAAGCAGTCTTAGACACTGGCTGATGCATGGTGTCTCGGTTCTTATAGGTTTTTCTAATCTTACCAGTTGGAGGGAATTTTATTGAGAAGTGAGAAGTAAGAATCTCAGCAGGGAGGCTAAAAGGAAGAAAGGCGGGAAAAAAGAAATCAGATCGATACGAGCATCCTATCCAAGCGTTGCCGGCATTGTTGCACCACAGTCGCTGCAAGCCTGTTGTGATAGCGCCCTTGGGCTGCCCATTGTTGCGACGCATAGGCATAGCAATAGAAAGGAGGACGTATAAATATTTGAAGCCAAGTGATTCCACTTCCAAATTCCATTCTTGCTGAGTTTTCTTAGCCCTATTTGAGAGAACTAAAAATACGCTATTCTGCTGAAGAATCAAGAAATATTTGTTTTTATCTTCTCTTTCTCACCATTTTAGTTGAGCAAAGCCAATTTTAAAAATGAACAGATGAGAAGTAAAACCCGAAATCCTTTATAGATAAAGCTTTAAAGATAATGCTGAACGAGTAGTGTTAAATGCCGAAATGGATCACCAAACCATTGATTCAAACAAAATGAGTTATGTAAGAACACATTAAATGTTGATTCACACAGAACGTTAATAAATAGATTACAAAATAAATGGGATAAGGAGGTAAATACGTACGTGATACAAAAAATGGGAAAGGATCAATTATGTCTTCACGTCCCGTCCCATCCAACATGATTATTAAAACTATAGGTGAGGTGGTAATGATCTAGACCTTAAGCCTTCATCAACTAACATGTCACTACTTAGTTGAGTCCATCAATTATAAAATCTATATGTCAAAGAAGAGGATTTGGCTTTTCGATGCATGACATCAATCTTTGACATGATAAATACGAAGACTGCAAATAAGATTTTTTTTCCATTCGTGTCACTATCACTAGTGATAATATTTTAACAATTCTTCACTAATGCAGCATCTTTAGATTTTACATAATACAAGGTGCTCCACTAGCCAAAAGCGCTACCGGCTAAATTTACATGATTAACTTGTCATTTAATCCAAAAATTTTTAAAAATCTATCATTTACTTTAATTATTTATGAAAAATTGCTGGTTATTACAACTTCTATTTATCTAGTTAAATGGTGGTAGTATGTTCTTAAGTGTTTTTTTTTTTTTTTTTTTTTTTTAACGAAAGAAATGTTACCTTTCCCCCAAAGAAAAAGGAAAAAACAAATAAAAGACACAGAACCATGGGCTAATGGCCAGAAAATAGAGATTTATTAAAGAGTATTTTATAATAACCAAGCTTTATTATTATTGTCTTCCCAAACAAACCAGGATTCAAAGCAACCAACAACTCATACCAGTGAAATTTAAGAAGAAAAAACACCAACACTGTAAACCAGAAAGTTGCTCAAAAAACTCGGTGGTGCTTAGGCAGTAGACGGTTTCTGAATGAGAAAGGCCATGCACTGAACCTGTTTCTTGTTGTCAAATGCCAAGCAGCGGATATACGCATTCGGGTACGTTTTTTTGCACTCGTGGATCTCATGGAGCACTTGAGAGGAGTCATTGCAGCCAAACATGGGCAGCTTCCAGAGTGTCCAATACCTCCCGTCATAGTACCCCGGAATCCTGCTATTCTCTCTGCGTATTTGCCCCATCTTCATTGTATAGACATGAAATAAAATAAATTTAGCATGTAAAAATCTATGAAGCTAGTAAATGCTGCGTAATTTACACAATATATATAGATTCCTATTACATCCCCGCTTGGACTAGCTTAGCCTCAGCGGGTGGTAGGGAAGGGGTTGTGGGTAGGAGCTCTTAAGTTCGAAACCTGAGAATGTTTTAATTTCTCTTTAATAAGTGGGAGCCACAGGACCCAAACCGACATAAAAAAAATAATTACATATTACATGAAGATGAATGCTATAACCAATCCTAGACTCACATGTCAATTTTGAAATCACACTATTTTAGAAGTTTGTTTCTTCATGCTATGTTTCATCACTGATTTTTAGTCAATTCCAAATTCACATGTCAGTTTTGATTTCACATAAATCATCTTAAACCAGAATTTTTTGAATTATATTATAATGCAGCAATCTTTTACCTCGTTTTTCTATTTGTATCTTTGTTAAAGAGTTCAAAAACTTATGGATTGATACAGAAGAGACTCTAAACTAAGGGTGTAATTGAGATATTCAAAACAAGGCTTGTTTGTACTCGTACACGTTGCACTTATTGCACAGTTGAAATTTACACTGATTTTTTTGTTCTTGACAATAATTTGAACTTTGAACTCTAACCTCACCGATAATAATGTTAATCTTTTGATGGTTTGTACATGCGTTGTTACTTAATGGCATGAATGACCCCCCCCCCCCCCCCTTTTTTTTTTCTACACTCAAATTTATTGAGGTTGAGATTTATAATTAAGTTTTATCCAACCAGAAAATTTTGAATTAACTTTGTTTTAAATATAAGTTTGGGTTAATATTGATTAAAAAAAAAGACGTTTTACACTCTTAATTAACAGCCTATGTGCAAGTCCAGTGTCAACTTCCATATTTAAAAAAAAATAAAAAGAAAACATTGTTATCAATGAGGGGTGGATTGTTAAAGTTTTGCAAGTTCAGGATATAAATTGCAAAAATTAAAAGTTTAGGGTCTAAATTGCAATAGTACAATAAGTTAAGGGCACCGGTGTAATTTTGCCTTAAAATAAATTCTGTGGGCGTTGCAATCAGACAATTACAGGGGGCAAACTAGGAGAAGAATTGTAAGAAAAATAGCTCATAATTGAACCAACAATCTGCACCAAAAGCCCAGAAAATAACTTAAAAAGTAGCAGATTAAGACCACTTAACAACATCATTTTGTGTATTTACTCTGGCTTTTGGAGACATGCAAAAAAGCATTTTAAAATTCTGTCAAATAATCTGACCTCATCGAATTCAAGGCAAGGGATCCAGCCATTTTTGATCATGTAGTCGATCTCTTTGGCAATTGAATCATCCGTGGGTGGTGGGAGGTAGGACAAGGTCTCAAACTTTTTGTTGTTGATTGGATTCCATGACTGTAAAATGATCAAACACAAAACACACATAATATTTAAGGAACAAGATTCCGAGAGAAATGAAAACACTCTCAGATTCGAAACCCGAGAGCTGTTATCCAAATCCCGCAGGATAAGAAACTGATAGAAATGAAAACACTCTCAGGTTTGAAAACCCGAAAGCCGCTACTCAAATCCCGCAGGATAATAATCTGATCAGCTTAATCACAGCAAAAGTGGTTTGAGACATGACTTGGTAAGAACTTGCTACCTTCATGCAGTGAGTTTTGGAGCCGTTGGAGACTGTTTTCCTTGTCCATGCAACATAATCCTTGGCCGCAACAAGTGATTTAGGAAAACCGCTTTTCAAGCCAGCATAGCTGGATCCGGCAACCGGAGCAGTGAAGGTTCCTGCAGACATCTTCAAAACTGGGTGTTGGAGGAGAAAAACAATATCAAAAAGAACAGGGAAAAAAAAAAGTATTTAGTGATACTTTTTGCTTTCACTAGTAACACAAAAAGTAATTTAATAGTATATTTGGAAGATGATGGAATTCGCTCCACAAAAGAACAAAAGACATCAGCTTTCTGTTTTGTGAGCTGATGGGTTGTTTTACACATATATGAATATATATATATATATATATATATAGAACAGTGGTGTTTTAGGAGACGGTATGCACGAGGTGATGAGTGTAGAAAGTTTATAAGGTCTCTTTGGCTTTCATATTGGGACCCATGGACCCACCGATAAATTTTGCCACTTGGGAAGTCCTTCCAGCCAATTCAAGACATCATCACTACAACCGTTTCAATTAACTATTGGATAGAGAGTGACGACTAGCCATTGGCATTTCTTGGACCTTGGGATACCAACTTTTAAAATTTTCCTTTGATATGGACATGGTTTGAAGAAAGTGCCTTGAACAGCTCAATAACCAGATAACAGAACAAAGTAGAGAAGTTGGGATAAAAATCCATCCATCTGCCATAACACAATTACAACATCTTTCAACTCTTTTCTTGTTCATTATGGTTGAGTGATTGACTTATAGGACTTGTTTGGTAGCAAGAAAAAGCGGAAAGAGGGAGAATGAGTGGATAGTGGAGGAATTGGATAAGAGATTTCAAATCCGTTGAATCTAATTATAATCTATCCTAATATGTAGAGATTGAATAGGTTGTTCATACCAAACATAGTAAGAGAAAAGTCTTTCCCTTTCTCTTCATTTTCCTCCCCTTGGTTTATATACCTTTCTTTCCTTCCTATTTTCTCTTCTTCCTAGTTTGTCTTCTAAACTACAAGTGCATCGTTACTGATGATGAAAGAACTTTCAAATTCTTTTCTTAGCTGATCCAAAACTCTGTACACACTTCTCAACTGAGGATGAGACTTGTCATCGGCCACAAACTTATGGACCACGCCGTCGACCTCAATGAAACTCCAAGCAGAGATTTTCACTACGTCTCTTTCTTCCATCATTTGCCTCAGTCTCATCACATCTTCCCAGCTACCCATTGTGGCATACATGTTGGCTAGAACGACATATCTTCCGCTATGTGTCGACTCCAATCGAATCAAAAGCTTCCCCACCATCTCCCCTAACTCAACATGGCCATGCATAAGACACCCGTTTAGCAATGACCCCCAAATAGCTCCATCTGGTTCCATTGGCATCGTCCTTATCAATATTTCCGCTTGTTTTACCCTTCCAGAGCGGGCCAAGAGATCAACCATACATCCATAGTGTTCGATAACTGGAAAGGTCCCATAAACTTTAAACATACGTCCGAAATACCACCATGCTTTACCAACTAGAGTGTTGTGATTACAAGCAGTGAGAACCCCAACCAATGTCACGGCATTCGGGTTTGGTCCCTTCTCCTCCATTTCTTTAAAAAGCTCAAGTCCCAACTTGTTCTCTCCATTGCCAGCCAATCCCATGATCATGGCACTCCAAGTTGTTACATCCTTGTATGGCAATTCGCTAAATATTTCTTTCGCCTCTCTAATGCACCCACATTTGGCATAAAAGTCTATAAGCGCAGTACCTAGCTCGATCTCATATTCAAATCCACAATGGACTAAAAACAAGTGAACCCATCTCCCTTCTTCAAACGCCCCAACAGAAGCACAAGCATTAAGAACACTAACAAAGAGAGAAACTTTAGTAAAATTCACAACGAACCCACTACTTTTCAACTCACGAAACAACATAATCGCCTCATAAAAACACCCATTCCGAACATATCCCGAAACCATTGCACTATAAGAAACATCATTTCTCTCAGGCATTTCCTCAAACACCTGGCGTGCTTCATCAACCAAGCCATTACAGCAATACCCACTCAGCAGACTTGTCCAACAAACCACGTTTTTCTCACGACTTTCATCGAAAACACGACGGGCAAACTCCAATTCTCCACACTTGGAATACGAACTAATCAAAGAGCTAACGATATAAACATCAGAATCATAGCCAAACTTGACAATCTGCCCACGAACTTGACCAACAAAACTCGACTCATAACATCCTTTGACCAAACCAGTGAAAGTACGAGAATTAGGCTCGGTTCCTAAACTTCGCATTTGGGCAAAAACAGAGAGACCCTTTTCGGGTTTGGAGCTTTTAGAGAACCCCATTATCATGGAGTTGAAATCGAAGACGTTTGGAGTCGGGATTTGATCGAAAAGCGTCTCTGCATAACGCAGGTCTCCGTGGTCTGATAAGGCAGAGAAGGCCAAGAGCTTGCTGGCGATGAAGGAGAAACGAGAGAGGCCGTGGATGAGAGTGTGGGCGTGGATTTGCTTGAGCTCGTCCATGGAGGAACATCTTTGTAGGAGACGAAGACAAGGAATGTCGGAGATTGGACGTGCGAGAGTTCCGTTCATAGGACAGTTTTCACCTCGGAGCTAGCAAAGAACCAGCTTCGGAGCTTTTTGTTAATCGTCTAAGCTGAAAATTTTAAGTTTGAATTGAATATTTTATTGATTTTTTAAAAAAAATAAAATTTTTTAAAAAAAAAAGATAAAAATTGAGATGAAAAAGTACGGTTTAAGTTTAAACACTAAATAAGACCAAAATATTAAAAGTTAAACAAGAAGAGTGAAAGTTGTTAAAATTCAACTGTTGTATTAAAATGAACTTAAAATTTTAAGAATAGTGGTTTTGCTTTTTTCTTTTTTTTTTTTAATTCTGAATAATCTATTCGGTTGTTAAAATATTAAAGTGGGCTGTTCCAAATGACTCTAAGGTCATTATATAATAATCTATCAGTGAATAACAATTTAATAATTAATCATTAATGAACTTAGATGTTTATTATGGATAAATGTTATGAATGTATTATTCACGGACTATAATGTAAGTCAATGACATATCATAAATAAGTGATTTACTATTACAATACCCAACCAAAATAAAAATAAAAATAAAAATAAAAAAAGAAAGAAAGAGAGAGAGAAAGAAAAGATTTTTGCTTTTCAACCGAAGGAGTGAATAAAACTGACCACTTCATCTAACTTTGCTTAATATTTAGTATTTTACCTCTGAAGTACTTGAAGTTCAGCAATTCAACCCCTATTTTTTTTTTTCTTGAATAATTTAGTACCTTAAATTATCATAGATTACATATAATTTAGATCCCTTTAAAAATTAGGAATTTATAGCTAAATAACCTTTTTTAAGAAGTTTTTAAATAAATGGTTGAAATTTTTAAAAATTAGTTAAAAAGTTATTTTTTTAAGTGATTAATTAATTTTGTTAAATAGTCAATCAGTGATCGACCATATAATAGTCAATCAGTGATTGACGATCAGTGATTAATTGGTCAATCACTGATTAACCGCTCAATCACTGACTAATCATAATGTATCACTAAAGTTCATAGTTAATCACTGATTGACCATTAATGATTGATCATTTGTCAATCACCAATTTTTATAATCAATCATTGATTGACCAAATCTGAAAAATGATAAACAACCGTTTTCCTAAATTAAAAAAAAAATGGGTCATCTATTGGATTAAGTGATTAAAAAAGACCACCTAACCTAATTTGGAGTTCATTATTACTCTTTTTAAAATACAAGGACTAAAATGTTAAAAAGAACAAGTTCAGAGTGTCAAACCAGAAAAGCACTAAAAACTCATCTTTTGTTTTGCAAGTAGTTAAACGGGCCTGCTTCTTAAATGGGTTGGACTCATAATAGATTGGCCCAATCATGCTTTGGGCCGGGTAGATCGTGGACCATCTTCGTAATCCTTTTGGAAGGATGGAATATACGAAGGAATTATAGAGGGATTATAGCTAGAAGAAATGAAACAAAAATACGGTAGGGCTAGGACAGATATTGTATAAGGTCTACCCAATGGCACATAATAGATCAAAATGAGCATCATGAGCTATCCCGTAATAAAACTGGTTGTTGCTGATACTTTTTTCTCAATTTCTTCTTTTCCTTCTTCCATAACACAAGATCGGAGAAGGAAGAGATAAGAAGGCCCTATGGAGAATGTGGTCAGAAATCCATAATAGGATCCGATCATAACGACCGAATTTATTATCTTCATGAATAAGGATACTAGATTACCTTGTATAAAAGACTGAAAAATCATCATAAACCTCCCCTTTTTCTTTTCTATTTCAATTTTTGGATTATTATATGATATTTTTTAACTTTCTATCTATAGAAATAGAAAGAGATAGACTAAAAACGATAGCTCTTATCTCAATGACACAAAAGGGATATTGAATGAATGGAATATAATGAAATAGAGACACTTTGAGGTTCCCTATGAAATAAGGCATGGAACGGAGCCACTATGAAGAAGTTCCGGGAGTTAGAAAGGAAACTTAAGCTCATATTGGTCATGGATTGAGAATAGGAATTGTACTTTATGAGATCTAACCTCATGTTTTTTCTCAGTAGCTCAGTGGTAGAGCAGTCAGTTATTAATTGACTGGTTGTAAGTTCAAATCCTATTTGGGGAGATTTGATTCATTCCAAATTAAAGAATTCGGAATGAAATGGTTCACTTTGACTATTACGAGTAGGTAACCCGTTCCTTGTGTCTTTGTTTCGATTGCATTCTTTCTCATAATATCACATTCTGTTATGCGACATTTGAGAATCACCGTCAATATCTCGGCGTAGGTCCGGGATAATCCACAGTCTAGGGCTATTCACAACTTATCCAATTAAGAATTCTTAAATGTACCAGTACTAGCAAGTGCATCAAAGATGCAATCATCGATTAGCCCGAGAGGCCACGATTACCATGATCAAACATATTAATGACGAGGAATGCATTTTTGTTATGCTAGTAATACTTGTACTTGCTTTAGTATTTTGCGCCAACCTGGCTGAGGAAGAATTACGGGGCGTAAAATAAAAAATATATATGTTGATGAAAGAATACGATATTTAAAATGTCCTCTTTTAAAGTTAAAAAAAGAAAAAATAAAGAGTAAGGCTATTCCATTTTGATAAAAGACCCACGCCCAAATTCCATAGCTTTGGGTTCGCAATCCTGATCATGATTTTCCTACCCTTAAAAGGGAAAGGCCTTCCCATTTTGGCTGTTTGTGGGCTTTCATGTTGTTTGTTAATAGAGAATGAAAGTTAAAACTACAGGTGTTATTTGTCTAATTATAGCATCTTTTTTTTTTTTTAATTTGTTAATAATTTATTTTAGACAAAGTTGTCTTTTAAAACTCAAATGTGATGGAGAGCATTAATCCTTTTATTAATGAAATGATGTTGTTTGGTATGTCGATAAGAGACTCTATACCTCTTCTCTTCCATCCAGCCAAACGATGGATCTACTTCTTTGATGCTATTACTTTTGGTTCCTTAACCCTCAAATTAACAACAAAATGTTAAATATAATAAAGATAATCACGTAAACATTACATACTGATTTGAAGTTTGACAAAATCGATACATGAGTACCGTTCTCTTAACTATACTTGAATACTCGTGAAAATCGTAAAATTTAATTGCTTTCATAAAATATGTAGTTATCACGTACGGCCAAGTGATATTAAATTTTAAAAGCTCGTTGTCAATTTTATAGTCCATAAACTAATATTATCACAAAAAAAAAATGAATTATTCGGTCTAAAAATGTCATAATACAAATAGTGTAAGGACTAATAGCAATTGAAGTTTGAATTAGATTATATAGCCAAAAATAAAATAAAATAAAATCCTTTTAGTGAACACAACAATTTCGTGTCCCTTTCATACCAAGAAGAAAGAACTTATAATTCAAATTTACAATTCACGTGTTGACTCTTTGCTTTTGTTATGAGTTATGGACTTGACAAATGAAGGAATTCACAAAGCTTAAGTCAAGCAAATAAGAAAACAGTAAGTAATTTAGAGAAATCTCCTTCCACGAAGAGGGGGGGGGGGACGAAGAGAATTAGGTTTAAAAATAGTGATTTGTGACTTTCATTTTTACATTTCAAGTCCCTACAAACGGCTAGTGAATATAACCTTCTCTGATTTGTTACCATTTCTGTATTTAAGACCGTGTTTGGTAAGAAAGAAAAATAAATAGGAAGGAAGGAAAAGGCATTTGCTTTAATGAATGTGCAAATTCTCTGGGCATGTGACAGCACAATTTAAGCCTTGTTTGGTACGAGGAAAAAGTGGAATGATCAATGGATGATTTTTAAGATTTATTGTTGTTTGGTAGGAGGGATTAAATGAAGGGATAAATTAGGTGAGTGATTGAAAATCCATTTCAAACACAAGATAGGTCAACCCGGGGGGGGGGGGGGGGAAGAAGAGAATTAGGTTTAAAAATAGTGATTCGTGACTTTCATTTTTACATTTCAAGTCCCTAAAAACGGCTAGTGAATATAACCTTCTCTGATTTGTTACCATTTTTGTATCTACGACCGTGTTTGGTAAGAAAGAAAAATAAATAGGAAGGAAAGGCATATAACCTGTATACGAGGAAAATAGAAAAGAAGCGGTTGACCTATCTTGTGTTTGAAATGGATTTTCACTCACTCACCTAATTTGTCCCTTCATTTAATCCCTCCTAACAAACAACAATAAATCTTAAAAACCATCCATTGATCATTCCCCTTTTCGCTCGTACCAAACAAGGCTTAAATTGTGCTGCCACATGCACAGAGAATTTGCTCATTCATTAAAAAAAATGCCAAATGGATATGAACATGAGACATAAACTGAATTATCATATTAATGATTTTTCTAACATTCTTACATCATAAGAATGGCAAATGGTGATGACATACATATATAAATAGATATATATATATATATATATATAAATGATGAGAGAGTCTAAAATGAAGTATGTTAGGAGGTCTAAAGAATTGACTGCTGCACAAACCGAGTAGGTTTTGCACTAAAAAAGCTCCTTCAAACTACTAGCTAGACCTTTAGAAAGCTTAATCAATGCCAAAGCTTCATACAGAAGCCAGTTGGCACAACAGACGATCTCTTGCTTGAAATACTCTCCGAAAATGTATCGACAAGTTGCCCCGCAAGCGATGCTGGATCCTCGATAAACGTATTGATGAACACCTTCACAATCCTTACCTCCTGGGGGGTTGCTCTCAAGCTATACCAGGTTAGGAATTTCTGCCTGAAGTTCTTCTCAATATGTCCCTCGCATTCTAACCACCTGATCACCTTCACATAGTACTCGAAATCCCTATCCGATAGACCATTTCCAGCACATTCCTCGTCGGGCCTCTCTGCGCTTCTTTTCTTTGAGGTGCTACCATCTTGGGGTTCACCTTTTCCCATCCCATTTTCAAGATCTTTGCTGATGGATTTAGATCTTCCGCTTCTTCCTAGCCCCTCCTTGAGCATTTCCAACTTGCAAGGAGTGTTGGGTAACCCGGCATCTGAGCTAGCAACAAATGGCACACATTCCATTCCCGTTCGAACTGGAGCATTTGGCCTGTTATCATTGCACAAGTCCTCAATAATTTGGCACTCCGATGGGCGCTTGTTCTCAAGTTTTAAGACATCAGAATTTGACATCGAACCGACCACCCCAACGGCACGGTCACTTTTCAACAAAGAAACTACATTTACCAGATTTGCTTCTTCACCTGTGCTATTGCAGGTAATAGTACCATTCGGTGAACAAGTGGAAACAATTTTTTCAGTGGCCTTGCAATAAGCAATAAAATTGCGTGCTCGGTTATCGGTCTGGTCACTGGATAGAGCAACGTTGGTGGTTTCATCCTCTACCGAAGAAGGATTAGAGAGGCTGCTACAGTTTGTTGCTGGGCTTTGACTTCTCTCCAATACCAAGCAATTTGGGGGATCATCCCCGTTGCTTGTAGAAGACCGAACCTCACACATACCCAACTCGTTGGTACCATCATAGGAAACAACCTTGAAACAGTACTCCGTAGCAGGAGTAAGACCTCTAACAACAAACCTTGTGTTCGGGGCAAACACTTTACATGTCGGTTCTTTTGAATAGTTCATACCGTCGGCCTTACAGTGCCATAAGGAGTAGACTATGTCATTTTCTGATGGATGATTCTCGCAATCCAGAACCACAGTTAGGGATGTAGTCTGGATGTCTTCAAATTTGATCATGTCAGGCACTATAGATTTTTTATCTGGAATGAAAGACACGCAACGAGTGAATTGTCAGTATATCGCTATTTGCCTTGAAACTTGTAGTCAAAAGTGAAGCAAGCATAAAACAAAATAGTTTTCCCTAAATAACTTCCAAGGAAACTGGATTTCCCCCCTTTTCCTTATCGGTTCCGATCAAGCATCACTTTTTATTTCGCCATAAAAACAGATTTATTACGCTTGCCATCAGACAAATACCACTACCTGGTATGATGGGATTGGGCGATGAATACAATGGTGCACTGATAAGCATCGAGTCGAGCAATTCCAGAGCGGATGCACAAAGCTTCTGAACCTCTGGTCCCGAAGAAAGCCTGTTGACAATACCCCTGCCCATTTTCACAGGCAAGCCAGACAACGGACCAACTTCTGCTTGAAGCTTGCTCACAGCTCCATCCACAATCTCATAAAGATTTCGGTACTTGTCAGTTCCTTTGAGAAGCTTTTGGCTTAACGAGACACGATAACACATAATGTCGACCCGTCTGGTTTCCTTTGCAATGACCAGTTGTTTTTTCCAGCACCTGAATAATTTAAGCAACGTGAAAAGAAAAAATTAAACAGCCAATCCTCAAGTATAAGATGAACATCTTTTTTATATGATAGAATAGATATACTCGAGCTCCTGATTCTTGAATGTGTGTGTGTGTGTGAGAGATAGAGAGAGAGAGAGAGAGTGATAGAGCGATAAACATTTTGGAAGATTAACACAACCAGAACAGTGACAGAAATACACTCACATTTACAAATTAAAGTAGCAACAGTGACAAGTGATCCCTTTTTTTTTTCTGACCCAAAAAAAAAAAAAAAGAAAGAAAACAAAAGAGAACATTACAAAACAGAAGAAGTTTGTATCTTCCCAATTTGGAATTTAAATTCAACAATACAATGATTTTGATAACGTATTAGTCACATAAATGAATACACCTCAACCTCACTATAAGCACCAGAAAAGAGCTTAAAAATATATCACAAGTCAGTGACGATTACAAGCAAAATGAAATCAAGGAAAAATAAGAAATTTGATAAAGAAAATGGAAACGCGCATTATTATCACCATGCAATATATATTTTGAGCAAGCAACTTACACAAATTCAGGAAAAAAAAAAAAAAAAAAAGTGGACAGGTCCAAATTTGCAAAGCTGGTTCCAATAAAAATATCAAATGTAGGATTTTTGAAGTGTTTCTACATGCCATGAGCTTTCTTCCATGTCTCTTACCAGATGGACCTTCTAAAAGCTTTCCCATATTAGAAACACTTCAAAAATCATCCCTTTTCAAAACAAAAGAAACGAACTCAAATCTATACAAAAGCTCACAAGCCCCAAAAGGAACATTTGATGGAGTCTTATATCATGCTAAAGATGAGATTTAGAAGCATCATCTTCAAACGAACCTCTTTTCCAATTTGATGCCTTATCTGAAGTACATTTATACAGGGTTTAAAAGCATTAAAAACTAGCACTTATCCACACACAGATCCCACTGCCCGTTGATAAATTAGAGGCTATAGCAAGTACAAAAGGAAGATCATTCGTTCTCCTGGAATTACCAATCAATGGGGATAGTGCGTTTTACACTACACATTTCTGGTATCACTGAACATTCTTCTTTCGAGAACATTAACACCAAAAAGAGACAGCATAGTGTTCTGCCAACTTATTTTCTCTTCTTGATAAAATTTTCTTTAAGACATAAAGACGATGAGAACACTTTATTCTCTAAATAAGTCACTACTTATAGGCGAAAACCATTTAAAGGGTTGCAGGGAGTCAGTGGCTAGATCTTTGATTAAACATGACGATTCAACCAAATCAAATTATTTCAAAAGCCAAAAGAGAAGGAAAAACAGAACACTCAATTGACACTCCATATTGGAGAATCTAACCACTTATTATACATGATTTAGTTTCTGAGTAATATTTCAGAACATCCAAAATGAAACTGTATTATCTAATTAAAAGAAGCTCGAGTTAGAAACTAATATAATTGACAACGAATTCCTGCATCATTTTTATAGTGCAATGACTAGACTTAATTTCATTAGTATTGCTATTTTAGTTGAATCAACCTAGTGTTATTTTAGTTTTCCCAACAAAATTGAATAATAAAGAGAAAACCTTCTACAAACAACCGAGAAAAAAAAAAAAAGGAAAAAAAAGTTAAGAAACAAAAAAGAGAACAGATATTTACCCAAGCAAATCATTGACTTTCCTGCAGGAGACACAAGAAAAGCTTCCATCTAGTTCTCCAATTTTTCCCTCCTTACCAATACCAGATTTTTCATGTTTCAAAGCGCATTCAAGATGACATGACATCCCACACGATTTACCCTGAAATGGAGGCTCTGAGCTGCAAATCAACCACAAGCTAGGGTCCTTGTTATCATCGTACTTGTAGCATATACAACATGAACATCTCTTGCAAAATGAATCTTCCCGACTTAAGGTAGCTCGACAAGCAGAGTTTTTGCAAAACACTATATCACTCAGATCATTGCTGACACTATTACTTGATGCATTGCTTGCAGCGGTAGCCAGCCGAGATGGTTGCTCAGTTTTCCTCTGCCTTTTAGCACTTCTCTGGCTGGGTGGAGGAGAAGACTGTGCGTCAACGTCTATTACAATCTCATTTCCTCCAGATTTCTTTTCAGACACAATTTTTAAAAGATGCTCAATGATTTTCAACTTTGTCAAACCAGTATACTTTCTTTCCTTTCCCATCTCAGCACAGAGGATCTGTAAGATCTCCTGACGACTCCACGACTGTAGCATTTCGGAGGCACCTTCAGACCAATTTGAGATTTCATAAACAAGCTCTCGTTTCTTCTCCATACTCAACTTACCGCATTTCGATGGGTCAAGAGCAACTCCTGGGAAGCCAACATGAATGAAGATGTGTGTAAGCCGTAAAGAGTTTAAACATCAAACATAAAATCGAAAGAAAAAAAATTATAAACCATCTGAACTTTCCTGAGTTAAGATGGTTACTTATCCCAAAAGTAATAAAAGGCAACAAAAAAGAAAACAAAAATCGACGACGTACGCATCCTTATTACTGTTACTAATCACAATCATCAGCCAGTTTTGAGACATTAAACTAAATCTAAAACTTTTTCTTTTGCCTTATCGAATGAAAAACTATCGGACATTAGAATAATCCAATTCCAACATCCACAAAAAGAATTCACGAACAAAAAAACAAAAAAACAAAAAAAAAAAAAACGGTTGACTTGAATTAACAATGAGTGCCCTTATCTCTTTCGGATCGGAAACAACTTCATTTGACTTCAAATTTGCCTCTGGCTCTGCGTTTCCGCAAGGGTTGCCACATCGGTTAATCGACGAGGCAGAATGCTTCTAAATGCCTAGCCATTGTATAAACACAAAGCTTGCATATTCCACATCATGGAAAGATACATTTTCTATGCAGTGACAAAGACACCACTAGCATTATATACACTAAATCAAATTTCAACTCAGCCACGCAAAAATCTGCAAATAGTTTAACTTAGGAAAAATAAATAAATAATGATAATAATATTTCTAAAAAAATAACAATAATAATATTAAAATTTTATAAGTACCCATGAAAACCCAGAAGACCAAATGAAAGCCAAAACGTTAGAATAACAAAAATCACAATGTTCCATCAATCTGACCATCACAAGTTCTTAAAAAGATTTGACCTTTTTTTCTGGTCATCAACAGAGAAAATTATACCAAACATTGAGGAAAAAAACTCTCAAAAGCTCCAAATTAACAAGGATTTAAAAACCCAGAAACGATTTGATTTAGAAAACAAAAATACAAATTTAGAAGGAAAAAAAAGAGAGAGAAATAAAAGTTTACCCTCAAGAGAAGAATCTGTGGCCATGGTTGTTGAATAATAAGGATTAAGGAAACCCGTGGGTTCACCTACATTAGTAGCAACCAACCCAGGTTTTGTGAGCCTGTAAATAAGAAAAATCCTCAGCACACAAACAAATATATATATATATAACAAAAAAAAAAGTTTTACAAAAATAATATTAAAAATAAAAAAATAGAAATAGAAACCCAAAAGAGAGAAAGAGAAAGAGAAGATGATGGTGAATGATTAATGATGAATGATGAAAAAACAAATACCAAGAAAGGACGCTTGAAATTCTTCCACTACAAACGAATCCATGACTTTTCTCTCTTCTGGGTTCTTTTCTCTCTCTCTCTCTTTCTTTTCTCTCTATACACACACAAATATTTGTATATATGTATACACACAACACTCTCTCCTAATCTCCTTTGATGGGCTTTTGTTTTTAGGACCTGAAGAAGCTGTAGAGGCGAGGAGATTCGAAGAGAGGAGTCTTCTTCACCTTAGAGAGAGAAATATAGAGAGAGAGAGATGTGCTTGTAGAGAGAGAAACAGATGGGGAAAAGTAACCAAAAACGGAGAGAGAAATACTATATCTACATATATATATATATATATATATGAGAGAGAGAGGAGAGAAGAGAAGGAGTAGCCCTTTCGGTTGGAAAGAGATTTCTGAGAGAAAATTAGCCTAAGGCCTATTTTTGCAAATAGTATCGTACAGTGTGTGCTAAAAAAAGCCACTGCATGTCATCTTTTTTTTTTTTTTTACCTCATCAACGTTGCTCTCTCATTTATTAGTTTTTTTTTTTATTATTATTATTTTTATTGTCCCTTTTACATTTTTCCAATAAATATTTTTTTATTTATTTATTTTTGTCTGAGTGTAGCAGTATGAAATTATTGGACTTTGGTGTTTGGTGGTCAAAATTAGAAAAGACGGATAATGATAATAAATTTCGCCCCATTGTAGGTAAAAGTTAATGGGTAGTTTCTTTTTTTACCGTGGCTTTTTTTTTTTTTTTTAATCTCTAAACAGAATGTTTTACTGCATTTATTGGTTACTGTCACCATCAATTTTTTTTTTTTTAATTTCCTTCTATATTTTTTCTAATAAAAATTTTATTTATTTATTTTTGTCTTGTTGCAGCGGTATCAAATTATTGAGCCTGGTGTTGGTGGTCAAAATTACAAAAATGGGATAGTGACACCAAAATTTCACCCGTTGTAGGCATAAGTTAATCATAGTTTCCCCTTTTGAGTGATCTCGTCTTATTTATTTATTTATTTATTTGTATTTTTTATTGTTAATTTCACGTGGGATTCATAAATGACGAGAGTGTTAAAGGGTGCTGCTCTAATTAGGATATGATTCACTTACTAATTCCTATCATCGTCATTTCTTAAAAAAAAAAAAAAAAAAAAACCCTAATGGTGATTGAACATATGATTTTATCAATAGTCGTGGGTAAATTGTTTATTTTTCAAAGAGATTTTTTTTAATAAATATTCAAAATTTTGTAAAGTTTGGAAATGAATTTTTTTAAAATGTTAATTAGTGACTGATTAATTGATTGATCACGATTGACTATTATCCAATCAATGATCATAGGCCATTTTTCTAAATAAAAAAAAATTGTTCATTGTTTAATAAGTGTTTAAAATTGCATATTTATCTAATTGGTGTTTGAATTCCACCATCTTTATATTTAGAAACAAAAGTGAATATCATCATTTCGTATATTCTTTTAGCCTTAAGTTCGGGATTCGGATTTACGACTTCCAATCAGAGATAGATGCTAGTCATGGAGTAATGATATGTACGTTTAATTGGCAATGAAAAATATAAGATAAAACAAATCTAATTTTAATTAATCATCAAATATTTAAAAAATTCGTAATCTTCACTAAATTAAAACATAATTATAAGGTTCTGTTATAAAGGGAGGGTAGGATTGTGATTTTTTATTAATTGAGAGCACAACAAAAACTTTACAAAAATTTCATACGTAAAAATCAAACTTTTGGAACTTCAGCGAAAATCACGTGATCCACGAATCACTCAAATGTGTGTGACTCAATCACTAATAATATGTGAATTTACTGCTAGACGAAATTTATAATCACGGAGTATCATATCTTACAAGATTCCAAATTTAAATAACATTTATGTCTTTAGACAGCATGATAAGGTTGCTTGTTTTTCTTACAATATATCAGGTTCAAGGGAATCCTGACGGAGTAGATGGAGAATATACATTCCGTGAATTTACTATATAAGATTATTTGGGCATACAACTAATTATCCCACTATTTTCTTAAGCGAAAAAAGGTGTCCAATTTAAGAAGTGTGTTATCTCCTATAAATGTTCTATTAGGGTCATATGTTTAATTTAGTGATAATCTCATATTTATTTTTGATGTTGAGATTCTAAGCTCAGATCATCTCAATCTCAAAAAATTTATACAACTTTGAGATATCAACTAAATTAAAAGGAGTCTACCTTAGAGAAAAAGAGAGAGTAAGTGAAAGAGATAGAGGAAAGTGTTTCTGGCTATAAATTTGGCTTCAGCCACTAATTTTCACTATGAATTCTTCATTGGATTTTGAACTCAGAAGTGGGGTTTGTGTCATCCATAGAGAAGGAAGACTAACGTATCAGAGCCATGGATAAAAATAGAGACGGGTCACCGTTGGTAGTGACTCATGAGGAGTTTTCAGAACGTGTAATATCTCGGCATGTCTTTTGAAGGTTTTGATTTGTGGGATGAGGTGAGTCATCTAGTGGTGTGTATGCCGGCCTTCGTTAGCAGCAACAACATGTGTTTGCCAACTACTTGACTTCTTTTTTCTACCAAAAAAAAAAAAAACTACTCGGCTTCTTTGTCATTTTTTCTCTACCAACTACTTGCCCTCTCTATCATTTTCTTCCGTTAGTGATGACTAACGAGGAGTCTCATTCATCTTGAAATTTAGATATTAGATGTTTTGGCTTGCGGAGTTTATTATTATTATTATTATTTTGTAATTGTCCCCATTAGTTTTGATATTTTTCTTGTTTGTTTAAAATTTTTGTTGTATTTGTCATCTAGAAGATTTGTACATATGCGGTTTTTGTGTGGTCATGGTGCTATAGGTTTCTTATCATCAATGAATCGAAGATTTTCATCGGTTATAGAAGATTTGTTGAAGAGTCATGTGTTTGCTCGTTATTTGACGTATTTTTTTTTCTGTGTCTTTCATTCGTACGGCCTAACACATATTATTTTCTTATTACGTGTTTCATTTGAATTTATTAGTTTATCTGTCAACATCGTATTTGCTATAGTTAAGAGGCCATGTGTGAATGGGTGATTACCGTGATTTAATTATTACCTTTCATTTCATGCTTTAATTCTTTGAAATATATTTAAAAAAGAAAAAAAAAAAGGAAAAAAAAACTGTGAGACAGCATAGCAGGAAGTATGACAACTGGATCTAATTATTATAATATTTCTTATGTGGAAATAGCTTTGGTTCCTTAGCAAACTATCTTATCTTACTACCTTAAAGTGAATCAAATACTTAAAAAAAAATAAAATAAAATAAAAGAAAAAAACAATTTTGTGATAAAAGTTACAAACGTTTACATTTGTACCAAGGTTTAAATTAATAACAACTATAATAATAATAATAATAATTTTTGTTAAAATAAATAACAAATAATATTTGTGAGGTCAGCGCATTTGGCATCGAACTTTTAGTAATTCAATTAATGTTGTATACTTTAAAAGGTGACCACTTTAATAATTGTTGACGTATTTTAAGGTATAAATTATACAATGTTAGTTGTCCACGAAAAAAATTATTATTATTTGGACGTGGATAAAGCTCTCACCTAACAAAAAAATAAAAATATAAGAAAAGACTTACAAAATAAATAAATAAATAAATAGCTATAGGAAAAGGCAAAAGTTGAGTGGTATAATATGGTTAAAGAAAATACTAAAATATATCTTAGCAAAAAACTTATAAGTCGAAATAAGTTGATCCAATAATTTCTTAAAATTTCAACTATTTTCTGAAATTTTGTCATATTAAGGGTCCGTTTGATGAAACAGTTTGAGTTGAAATTTTTAAGTTTGAGTTGGTTGACTTTTTAAAAACTAGTTATAATTTCTGTTGATTTTTCAGAAAAGACAAAAACTGAGATGAAAAAATACAGTTTAGTTTGAGTTGAACCGTTTCATCAAACAAGTCTTAATTTTAACAAAAAGTCCAACAAGTTCTATTCACTATCTTAAGAATATCTATCTACAGTTGTTTCTTCTTCAAGTGATTTTTTTTCTCTATAAATTTCTTCTTCAATTGATAAAAACACAAACTTTTTCTTTTTTTTTTTTTAATAAAGAACTAATAAACTTTTTTCTAAAGGCTGAAAACTGCTTTTATTGTACAGCTCGTGCTCAAAACCTCTTTATTTATTTATTTTTTTTTCAAAGGGAAAAACTTCACTTTATTAAGGAGTGAAAAGATCCACGTCTTTATATATATATATATATATACATATACATACATATATATATATATATGATCCACATCTTGCAAAGGTAACACAGAATACAAACATACCAAACAAATTAACAAAAATTAGACAAAACATAATTAGCTGGGAAGTGAGCTGCAATATTCTCTAAACAAAACCCTTTTATCTTCGGCAAAGCCAATTAAAAAAAAAAAGAAAGAAATTCATTGAAGAATTACTAAAAAAAAAAAAAAAAACCCGTAAAATAAGAGGGTAAAGGACAAAAAAATGGAAGATATGATTTTATGATTACATTAACTGTGGCCTTCATCAATAATTGCATATATTTTTATAAATTAAAAATATGAGATTTAGATCTCGTTTGGCATTTAAACTCAAACTGTACTTTTTCATATTAATTTTTGTCTTTTTCTGAAAAAATTTTTATCTTTTCTGAAAATTCAACAAAAATTTTCAATTCAAACTTAAAATTTTTAACTCAAATTCATTTACTAAACGGACTATTAAACTCTTTATTTTTTAATAGAGATACGTGTGAAATTATTATTTATACCGTATATGCACGTCTCTAAGACTATAATTGCATATTCACTGTTTTTTTTTTGGTTATTTCTTAGCAATAAATGCTAAACTTTATAGCCTATCCACGTCTGATTTGAAAAGTCAACAGATTAATCCTTAGGATATTATTCGAATCAGGTAATGTTAATTTATGTATATTCCAAACCAAAAATAGACATATTTAATTATCGAACAAAAAATTTTTTTTTTGCAAGTGGCAGTTGCTTCTTTTCATTATTCTACAAAGACTGTTACTTTTCATAATAATAATAATTAAAAAAAAAAAAACGGATTGAGATAGAATAGAGAGTGAAAAACAAATACATGCCGGTGGTTTTGTCTGGTTCTGGCTTCTAATGGATGACTCTCGTTCATTAATATATATATATATATATACATATATATATATATATATAAAGGAAACAGCTGCAGTATGTCAGCATTTAAAAATTAAAAAAAAAATGTTAAAACACGCTATCCATGCCTGTGTAATAATAAATTGTCTAAATGTTATATAAGAAAACGTTTGGTTCATTAGCACATTTTTAATTAAAATGTATTTTTTTATCTTAATTTTTGATTTTTTTTTTAAAAGTTTTTGACTTTTTTGACAAATTTTCTACTCAAACATAAAATTTTTAACTCAACTAACGAACCAAACAAAGCCTAAGAGTTTAAAATAAAAAAGAAAAAAAAGAAAAAAAAAAGGAAGAAAAAGACCCAAACTTCTTGCAAAACTTAAAAAAAAATCAGGATGAAACTCCAAAAAAATAAAAAAATCTTAAGAATGGAATAGATTTAGATGCCTTATACACAAATTCAACTCATAGGTTTTTTTATTGTGTCCACTAATAATATTATGAAATATATTTAATTAATATGACTTTTATTTACTGTTGATGATATTTTAGATTAACATGCACAAATATAGATGTAACTTGAAAGTATACTCTAGCCGAAAAAGGGTAATACTTCTCTAAGTTGTTAAAGATACGCATTTTATTGGTGAAAAAAAAAATGCAAAAATAAAAACCAAAACAATCATGTAGTTATATATATATATATATATATATATATGACAAAACGTGAAGGGTTTGTTTACATTGGCACTTCCTTTTCATTTTTGCTTTTGTCATGTAAAGATGTCACTACTAATACGTTGAAGGGAAAGATAAAATTAAGCCTCAAGTCAAACAAACGCATCCAGTAGGATAAGATAGGATTTATTTTAAAAGGGTGCGGATTCGATTCATATTATACATTAGACTGAATTAGTTGGATTTAAAAAGAATCTATTTATGAATAAATTGGATGACAAATTCTTAAAAAAAAAAAAAAAAAAAAAGTTTTGATCGAATGCTCACCCTTATCCAATGATAAAAAATGAGAAAAAAAAATTTTTTTTTTCTTGTTTCTCTAAAAAATTAACGGAAGGGATAAACTGTGAACTATTTATGGAAAATCTAAAAAATAATGGAAGAGATGAACTGTGAACTATTTATGAAAAAAGTATCTTATTAAAAAGACACTTACCAAATCACATCAAAATCAAACTAAATGTTCTTAGAATAATATGATAATTTATTGAAATTTGACCAATATTTTCACCGTTCAAGCACACTAACCTATCAAAGTAACCTTGCCATATCCTAACATTAAAAGGTAGGAGCACATTTCTATTGTAAGACCGCGAATTTTACATTATAAGTAGACTCTGTTTTTAACAATTGGATCGATCTTTTAAAGATCTGAAATATTAATGTTCACCTTAAAATTTATAAAACGCAACACATATATTATTCCAGTTAAGGATCTGACAGTTGTTACTGATATTAATGTCTTGTGACTATGAGTGTCCCCTTAAACTTTACCAGTACGCAACACAAAATTGCTCGTAGATGTCTTACGGTAAAAATTTCGCCCAAAAAAAAAAACTTTTTTTTTTTGGAGAGGATACAAAACAAGAGGATAAGTGTGTAAATTGACACACTTTAACATCAAAGGGCCCACATGAATATAACTGTCATATAAGGCAAAAGGTAGGGTTATGTATGATTTCATAAAGTTTGTTTACTTCTCATTAGTACAATCATAGTGCTCCCCATGCCAGCCAATGTCTCGTGACTGTGAGCTTATCTAATTGGACCAATGTATTTACCAAAAAATAAAAAAATAAAATAAAAATTGAACCAATGTCAATGCTTGGGTACTTTTTCTAGCCTTATAATTAGCTTGAAAAATTATATAAAAAAAAAAAAAAAAAACTTATAGTTTCTCTTTACCCTTCAATTTATTTCCATTATGAGAGCTTATCAACCTGGCCTTGGTGCTCAATAAAAATGGTAAGATTGTCACCATTTTGGTAATTTCCACCTTTCCATCATAGTGCTAAATCTTGTTCACCAATTTTCATTGACGTGACATTATATTAATAATATGTTTACGAAACCATAAAGAAATGCAAAAGAAAAAGTAAAATAATAAAAATGGGGTCATTGTTTTCTTTTCTAATGTTTTTAGGAAGTGAAGAGGAAATAGTCCAATTTCCTTGTTAGTGTCTTTTAAGCATTAGAATAACAATCTTATTGGTGTGATTATTTAAAGTCTCCTTTTAATAAATAATTATTGATTCATATCGTATGAACTTATCAACGATATAAAATAAATTTGATATTCATTTTCTTTTATCTGATCATCGATACGAAGGAGTACAATGACATTCACTTTACTCATTTCAAATTGCGTGAGGTTCACTAAAATCTCGTTATTGATTTTATAAGTAAACTTATGATTGGAAGGGAAAGAGAATAATTTTTTGGGAACTTTTTCTTGCCTTATAATTTGCATGCAAAAAAAAAAAAAAAAAAAAAAAAAAAAACCCTTCTAGTTTCTCTTGATCCTTCAATTTATTTCCATTCTAAGAGTTTATCAACGTGGCTTAAAGTTATAGGCCTCGTTTGACTCTTGAGTTCAAACTCAAAATTTTCATCTCAGTTTTTGTTTACCAATTATAGTTGACTTGACAATATATTAAGGGCATGTTTATCAAAATATAAAAGAATATAATGGGATTAAAAAGAAATGTAAAAGAATATATAAGAATACGATTTTTGTTCTCTTTTTTAGCGTTTGCTTACCATTTAAGAATTTATTTTTTAGTGTTTACTAAATTTAGGAATAAGATTCTTGTCAATGTAATTATTAAATATTTTCTTGTATTTAAATCATTACTAACTTATATCGTATGAACTTATTAAGGATAAATACCAAATTTGGTATTTTTTTTTTTATTTTTTTTACCTTGACTCGATCAATAATATAAAGGGATACGATTTTGGCATGCAGTGTCATAATTTCCTAAATTACGTGGGGTCTACAAACTCCCATTATTATTTTTATAAGTAAATACAAAATTTGAAAGGAAAGGAAATCACTCTCATTTTTTCCATTTCGGGAAATAAATGTGCCCAAAATGTAAATATCAGTGGTGGTTTTTTTTTTTTGGTTTTAATTAAAAAAAATTGGTACCATCCCAAACCCTCATCCCATTAGTTTATGGTAGAAACCCACAGATTCATCAATTAAATATAAAAGGGATCCGATTTAATTTTATTTGAAAAATAGATTAGTTTCACTCTCATAATCGAAATTTTAATGCTACATAATTTCTTTTATATATCATGTGATCAAGTTAATAATATAATTTTGCTTATTAATTTGCCCTATTATTATTATTATTATTATCATTATTTCTTTTGCTAGTCAATTTGCTCTATCATTTAGTAGCTACTCTTTATCTCCGCCTAAAAGAAATAGAATCGGATGTTTTGGTAAGTAATAGAAACGGATGTCAAAAAAGCGGAACTTTCCCTTCTCTCTCTAACGTGTAAGGACTAGAGTTTCTCAATCATTTCTCTCTCTTAAAATCTCTTAAAACCGGATTCTAGTGGTGGCCTTTGGCTTGTCTATGATTTCTGGGCCTCAGAAATAAAGGTGAGAATCATATGTTGAGGGTCTTGATAGAGGCGAGTTCATGACAAGAGGATAGGCGTTGTGATAACGAGAATAAAAATAAAAAAAATAAAAACGGATGTCAAAACCATTTTAGCCAAGGAAGAAACATTAATTATTATGTAGAACTGACCACTATCAACTAATTTAATGCCAATAGTACTTGGATAATATAAGTAATCGGGACCGCAAATTTTTGGATTTTTATATATTGATGGACCAATTAGACTCCTTTTCTTTTTTTTTTTTGAGTAAATGACAATTGGAACAATTAATTTGAAAATATGTGAGTCATACGTACATTATTTTTAAGTTGGGGACCATATTCTTTAATAGGAGCGTCGGTCACATAACAAGAATATTTTGATGTCAATTGTTACATAACAAAATTTTGAAAAAGCTTTGTGTGCTTAATGTCCAACATATATATATATATATATATATATATTTTTATTACTCATTTCGTTGTCGTGTGATTTACTAATTTACATATAATTACTGGTAATTATAATTACAAAAAAAAAAAGTAATTTTAAGGAAGGAAAAAGTGAAAGGAAAGAGAGAATGTGTGAATTAGTGAAAGGATTTCGACATCCATATACCTTAGTTTATAATTAGTAGAGAAAAGAAGAAAAAGTAGATTGAGGATGGATTTTATTTCATCTATTGAAATCAATTAAGAGTAAAAATATCTTAATACAATTAAGGAAAGATGATAATTAAACGAACAAAGGCTTATTTATGTATATGTAAATTTTGTTCCCCCTATATCTATATATTAAATAAGAGAAGTATTTTTTGCTTTCTTTCTTTCATTTCATACAAAACACCATATTAGTGATTGTAGGTACAGCGAAAACGATAATTTTACACATTACGTTATCATAAGGTGTAGAGTCGAATCTTCTCACCCCCAAGTTAAAAATAATAAAAAACATTACGAAAAATAAAACCGTTTAAAAAACAGACAACATATGATTTTTCTTGTCAAATGCCAGAAAACGAATGCTCTAATTAAGTCTTCCTCGCCACCTAGCCGCCATCACTGGTGATTAGAAAAAAAAACTTTTCTCATGGTTGTTATTAATATTGACCTAGATATCCATATCTTAAAAAATAAAAAAGAGAAAGAGACTGAACTAATAAATATAAATTAAATAATAACTCTGGCAGCAAAGAAAGGAGTGCGTGTCATGCGTGGCACGTTTTATGTTAGCTCTTTGAGCCTTTTGCTTTGATTGCGCCTTTTTCATTTTTCCTCAACTTTCATCCAATTCTCTCCTCGGAATCATATGCATTCAAACTTTTTTCTTTAATATTATTTTAAATATTTTTTTTTCTGAAAATAATACACGCAATATTTTATGATAAAATCAGATATAAGATTACTTTTAGAGCATCTAACAGAGAGTATTATATTGATTTGTCAATATTAAATTTTGACATTTAGATTAAAAATACTATGAAGTGTATTTAAAATAAAATTTAACATATTTTACAACAAATATTAAATTCTCATGTAATTATTATTAGTTGGTATCTCTATGTTTTCATCTAATTATTACCGCCGTTTTGTCGTCTTATCCGTTTGGTGAATGAGTTTGAGTTGAAAATTGTTTAAGTTGAAAATTTTGAAAATTTTTGTTGATTTTTTAGAAAAGACAAAAATTTTTTTAAAAAAAGACAAAAACTGAGATGGAAAAATACAGTTTAAAATGGATCACCAAACGGGACCTAACTTAAATTTTAAATTTTTATTTTATTCGAACTTAAAATTGATGATGATAATAAAATATAGATACAGTATTATATATTAAGAGTAAAATATTAAGACTATGCAATCGTTTACACTTTTTTATAATAATTATGATGTAACTTTAATAAACATATTAGTGACGGTCTTATGCTATATCGGCAACCATAATGTAAAGTTGAATAACAATTAAAAATGACGATCCCCCTTTCTTTTTTTAATTTTCTTGAGTAATTTATTCAGTCGGCAGCCTCTCTCTCTCTCTCTCTCTTTTGTCACATCTTTTTCCGTGACATGTCTGTACGCTTACCACTTTTACATTATAATACTACAAGAACGTGACTCTTCTTGTACCAAAGGGAAATTAAGTATTATCATTTTTCAGAAGAAGCTTGCTCACCAGATTGCTGACAGATTTTACTGGTAATTTTTCCAACTTTTCACTTTGGTACGGAGGCCCTTTTTTTTTTTTTTTTTTAAATCGTTTGATTAAAATTTTTTTAATTATTTGATAAACAATTATTTATGCTAATATATACTCTCATATAAAATCATACAGTTAAAAATTAATACAAATACTAAAAAAAAGTCTTTACTATCAACAATTAGGTCTCGTTTGACGTTCACGTTTAAACTTAAAAGTTTCATCTTAGAGGGTGTTTGGTGAATGAGTTTAGTTTAAAACTTTTAAGTTTCAATAGTAATTTTTATTGACTTTTTAAAAAAGACAAAATTTTTTTAAAAAAAAAAAGATAAAAAGGATACAGTTTAACTTGAGTTAAACTTATATGCCAAACACCCCCTTAGTTTTTGTCTTTTATTGAAAAGTTTTTGTTTTTATTTAAAAGTTAATAAAAATTTTCAACTCAAACTTAAAATTTTCAACTCAAACTCATTAACTAAACGGACCCTTAAAAAAGAATCTTAGTTATCAAAATAAAATTAAGGGTCTGTTTGGTGAATGAGTTTAAGTTGGAAATTTTAAATTTCAATAGTAATTTTTGTTGATTTTTCAGAAAAGATAAAAAAATTTTTCAGAAAAGATAAAAAAATTTTTTCAAAAAAAAAAATTGAGATTAAAAAATATATTTTAATTTAAAATAAGATAGTTAATCCAACGTCATTAGAAAGGAATCTTTCCGACCGTGAAAAATTCGCTTAGTGTATTGGATTTTTAATTTTCTAAAAATATTTTTTTTTTTGTGGAAAGGTGGTCAAATTTTAGTTGAAAAGTCGTTGTAATTTCAACCACAGAGCTGCGCCCACAATAATCAATGTGGTACCACATATCTCTAGCGGCTTGAAATCCTTCCATTCAACAAACAACAATGTTCTTCTAAATCATGATTTTCGACTATTTGGGTCAAAGAAATTCAGTCACATAACTAGTTTCTTTTCTTTGAAAACAACTAAAAAAAAAAAGTGCTTGTGTTTCTGCACCGCACCGATAAGTGCAAAACTAACAGAATTTTATACAGATCTAAGAAAATATAGAGTCTCATCGGTATCTTTTTTCGTTTTTCATATTTTATCATATAATTGTAATCATGTTATTAAAGAAAGTTATAAAAATGTAATTTGCTTTAAAATCTAGAATCCAAACCTCTATTCTTAATATTTAAGATTACTTATTGACATTAACTTTGTTGTGACAATATGTTTCCCGTTTATTTATTTATATCTTTTGCAGACATTGACCTGCTATTAATCATTCAATCCTCCATCTAAAGAGACTTCTTCTTTTTTTTTTTTTTTAACAATATTATTGATAAGAATTGAATTTTAGCTATTAGATTAATTTTTTAAATGATATGATATACGAGTATCCACTTGAAAATTTTACAGCACACTCATTGAAAATCATATATCTAACGGTTAAAATAACAATTCTTTCTGATGATACAAAATAAGAGATTTAATTGTAGAAATTCTCTTTATTTTTAAGCCGTACGTATTTACATATTTTTTTAATTGTTAAGTTTAACAATAATCATAAGTGACCACCACATTAATAATTCAACCATCAAAACCTATAGCAAACCATTGACATTAGGAACGTATGACTTTGTAAAGATGCTGTACTAATTAACATTATAAAACGCATCTTTTACTTTCTTTTTATTTAAACTAAAATATAAAGAAAAAAGTTATTGTACTCTATTGATCCTTACACGAAATCTTTTTTATTGGTCACTGTGAGATTGGGTTCCAGAAAACGAGTGTGATACATATATATATATATATATATACGTTCAGAATTTGTTAATCGACCACTAATAATTGAAACGAAAGAGACACATGCCTAACAAAGCCACAAAAGAAAGAAATTAGCGATAATAATTTAAAAAGGGTGTGCTAATTGGGATGCCGACAATCAAACTATTGTCGTGAAAAGTATTCCATTTGAACGGTTTTATGGCTGTTTGGAATCAAACCTAACTTTTGCCACCCTGGTTTCTAACACAAGATTGGATGGCATGATGGTAAGGACGGTTTTTTTTTTTTTTTTAGTTACGTCTAGATTTGATATTTCATAACCCCGTTTTAAGACCCTTAGATTACATTAGGCATATTGACTCAAACTGTATTTTTTCATTTCAGTTTTTGTTTTTTTCTGAAAAAATTAAGTTTTTGTCTTTTTTAAAAATTTATAATTCAAACTTAAAATTTTCAACTTAAACTCATTCACCAAACGGACCCTTAGTTAATATATTGATTAGGGTTGGTTGTGTAGTATAGCAAGAACTTTTGCCACCTTGGGTACAAGTTTGGACTGTATAACGGTGAGGACTTTTTTTTTTTTTTTTTTTTCAATTGATTCTTTTAATTGTGTTCGAACTCTTCGTTTGGTGAAATAGTTTGAGTTGAAATTTTTAAGTTTGAGTTAGTTGACTTTTTAAAAACTAGTTATAATTTTTATTGACTTTTCAGAAAAAGACAAAAATTAAGATGGAAAATTTGAGTTTAAACTCATTCATCAAACGAGACAAGAATTTCAAAACCTTGTTTTATAGGACTAATTATTTAGTTATGAATATATTGTTTAGGACTGGTTGTGTGGTGGTATATAACGAAAACTAGTCTCATCTTTCAATCAATTAATAAAATACGATCAGATCCACTTTTCTTTCTATAGTTAGATCGTGGAATTTTCAAAGTAATATACAAAAATATGAAGCTAGGTTGTACTAATCATATATATATATATATATATATATATATTTTTTTTTTCTAGGGAACAAAAGTCAAAATGGTTTATCATGATGGTATTGTATATGTGCAAAGAAATAGATCACATTCGTTTAATTGAAGTTTGAAAGGAAAAAACGAAAATCGTGACGGCTAATAAAGGGGCTTGACAATCCGATAGTGCAAAGAAGTAAATAGATTAGACTAGATTTGGAGGTGTACCAAATTGATAAGCACTAGAATAGAGATGGTTTAAATAAATAAATGAATTATTGGACCAAGGGGAACCTAGCTAGGTGATGATCAACTGCAATTTTTCATTGGAGAAAGCAGACAGCTAGTTTTTTATGGTGAACAACCCTCAATACAAGAAAACCGTTGATTAACATCGGTCAAAAATCGACGTAAAAATTTATTTAACATCGATTGTTAAATGGATGCCCTATTGAGTGAGATTTAAAATAAGAATTTTTAACGATAGTTTTTGACCGATCTCAAATATTAAGCCCCCGTTTGACAAACCATCTTAAACTCAAATTTTTTATCTCAGTTTTTATCTTTTTCTGAAAAGTTAATGGAGATTATAACTAATTTTTAAAAAGTCAATCAACTCAAACCGTTTTATCAAACGAACCCTAAAAGAAAACGGAACTCCTAAGGAGAAAATTTGTAGATAATTTTTTGACCGAGTTAAATGCATAAACAAACCATGTGATCAACAATACGTCAAGTATATATGCCTAATTATTTATCATATGTCTATTGTGGTGTCTATTACAAAATCGTCTTCTACAATTTTTCTTGTTGCGTTAACAAACACGTGTGAAAAGTCGACTCTTGTTATAGATTATTTATTATTTATTTATTTTTTTAAGGTGAAAGAGTTGTTAGACTTATTAATTGCTAGTCTTTTCCTTGTTATTTCTTCGTTGGTGGTTGGGTGTGTTGCCACCTTTCCACAAAGGTCAAAGGTTCCAGGGTGCGGAGAATCGACTTTTTTCTTTTTCCAAACTATATTCGAATTTAATAATATTATAACATTATTATAACTATTTTTTCAATTTTGGTTAATAATGGACTGTGGACAATCATATGCGTAACATTTAATAATGCTAATCGTATCATGATTCTTATAAACTTAATAAGTTAGTCAATAATAGTGATATATTCATTACTTATCACTAATAATGAGGATTACACTATATCAGAAAACAACATTGTTTCTTTCTTTGAGATTTAATAATAGAGATAGTGCGAAAACACTAGTGTTTTTTTAATTGTATTGTTTTAATAAAAGTTTCAAGAAGAAAACAATCGTTTTAACTTAAAATGATCGAGATAAGTGTTTACTCAATATCGATAAATGAATTACCTGTAAATCAATTAACTTAGGGGTAAATTTACTCGCACGTCAACTATTTTAATATTCGTTTATCATTTTATTTTAAAAGACAATTCGATTATTTTTTAAAAGAGGTGAACAAAACCAATCTCTTCGCCTAACCTTTCTTTTATTTAAATGCACCTAATAAAAAGAATTAGATTGTTTCAAATTACACTTCATAATGAATTAGTCATTAATTCATTATCTAACTTTTATTCATTTTCTCTCTTTCAAAATCTCTCTCTTTTTCATTGCATCACATCGTATTACAAATTATAAAAACTCACTCAAAGACAAATTATCTTCAACAACGTCACTTTGGTAACGCCAAGGAAAAACTTGGCTAAAAAGTACTTTTGTTGTTTTGTGCTTTAAGGTTAAAAGTTACTTTCTACCGCACCTTATCCACAACTTTGTGACTCGTATTTTACAGCTAAAGTGTTAAATAAATAAATATATATATATATATATTTGTCTGCTTTGCTATCAATATATATATATGTATGTATATTTTTGGCTAAGACTTAATTGGATTTATGCTCCATTTCCCTCTCGTTAAAAAGCTCATTTTTAAAGGATAAAATAAAATTGAGATTCTTCTTTTAAAAAAATAACTGGAATTTCTTTTTTTGAGGGAATTTCTATAATTAATCATGAGAGTTATAGGAAAGAACATATGTTACGTTATAGGAAAGAAAAAAATATTACCTGTAACCTAATTTAAAGGGAATTTCTATAATAAATCATGAGAGTTTATATTTGCATCCACAATTTTAATAAATACCTCCGATTAATAAATTTTTCTTCAAATGCTAAATGCAAATAAAACTAATACATAATGTAATGAATTAAAAAATATATAAATATATATATATACACATATATGCTTCAATAGTTATTGGCTCTTAAATAGACATGCAATTTTCTTTTATTTTTGTTTCGATTAAAACCACTATTGAAATTTTCATGTAATTGTAAGGATTTCTTAAGAAGAATTTGATAAGAACAATTTAGAGTTTATAAAATAGAATAAACCTTAAATCAGATTTGTGGGGAATCTTTTTTATTCTTTTAAAAAAATACTATTTATGTTTTTAGTTATTTATAAGAAGATTATTATAATTTATAGCTATGTGGTATGGCGGCATTCTTAATGAGTTTTAACGTTATTGTGGGGTAAAATTGTAACGAGAATTTTTTTAAAATTTTATAAGCGTGTTCAACAAAATTAAGGGTGTAAATAGTTCTAAATCATTTCACTTATCCAAATTTTACGACTAACATATTTCTTGTAGGGTAAAATTAATTGTGTGTTAACTTGGTAAAAGATCAAAATCACATAAAGAGAAGAAGAAAATAAAAAAAGAAGGGGGTAGGTATACGTGGTTCAAATCAATAATGGTAATAGATAAAGGAGACGACCATAAAAAAGGTTGAATGAGACTAGCCATATAAGCAGTACCATACCTTCAGAACAGATATATAAATATATACATATATATATATACACACACCCATATGTATACCAGCCATGCATGCCATATCGGAGAGAGAAGAAGAAAGAGAGCAGCCAAAAATGGCCGAAACTGAAATAATTGTTGCATTGTCCATTGTCATGTGGACGGCACATACTTCCAATTTCCACCTCCCCTTCTTTCACAAACTTCATGCCGACACAAGAAAACGTACGTTTGGATCGTCAGTTGAAATCAAAATTTTTAAGTTATAGTTTATTGATTTTTTAAAAATTAGTTATAATTTTTGTTGACTTTTAAAAAAAAGATAAAAATTCAATTAAAATACATTTTAATTAGAGTTAAACTAAAACGTCAAACAAATCTTAAACGTTACAAAAAAGTAAGCAAAATACATGCTTCCACCAAAGAATCGTTCCATAGAGTTTAATTTTCATTTTTAATCAGTACAACAAAAGAAGAAAAAAAAAAAAAAGAAAGTGACTTTTTCAATAAGTATTCGACAACCACGAGCTTATGAATTAATGTTGCAAAACGTAAGCAAATACATGCTTATTATATAAACTCCACTAAAGCAATAAAAACAGAAATTGAAAGGGATAGAAACAAATCACCTAAACAGCAATTTGTTTCTATCCTAATTACCTAAATAAGATAAAGTCTATTAAAAAAAAAAAGATGATGATGTCAACAATTCAAGATGAAATTATATTTTCAAAACAATTCGATATCCATTTATTAGATGAGTATATCACGTGAATACAATGATCAGATTGTACATTTTGTTTACCTAAAATTTGTCAACATTATTAATATATGAATTCATTAGCAAAAAAAAAATATATATATATATATATATATATATATTGGACAGATTTTGAGTGTGTGTGTGTGTGTGTGTGTGTGTATTATCACATGTGCACCAGTCCTTTGTGGCCTCTCAACCTAAAGTCAATCAATGGGAATCATCTAACACGCTTTTATTATTTTGAAATGAAACGAAAAGGGTACTCATAGAAGAGTTTGAGAAGGTAGTGCGTTAATTTGGTGTGAATGTGATTTATATGGCTTTTTCATGAAGTGAATTGTCTATATCACCTGTGATAAAGTGTGATGGTCTTAATTTTGTTTTATTTCATTTTTTTAAAATGTTTTTATGGTTTTTGGTTTGTGAGAATTTATTTGTCTGTATTTACTCTTCTTTCTTGTAAATTTTTTTTGCATATAAATAAAAAAGTTGCAATTGGCAATAAAAACTAGTAAAAGTTGATTTGTTTTAGATTACCAAATTTATAGTATTCTATATCCCATATATTTAATTGGAGAGAACATGTACACAATGAGTTTGAATGATCACATTAAAAGTAAAAATGATTTTTAAAATTGCATTGATGAAAAGGCCTTACTAAAATTTGAAAACGAAAGTCCAACCAAGCAATGTCAAAGTACACCCACAGAGGTGGATGGGTTGAAAAAGGTGGTTGCCTTTATTTTGCTTCTCTTTTTTGTCCACTTAGATTCGATTTCCATTATCTCCCCTTAGACCTCACTCTAACTTTGGCTGTTGAAGCATGTTTTGGTAATGGTAGGATAGACCCGGATGGCCGACTGAGAGAAACTAGTATAAAAACCTGTCTTCCTGCATACCTAGGGAAAACGATTTCTGCTTGTGGGGTTGAAAACTTAAAAATGATAAGACCACCCTCAAATCCTTTTTATTCACCAAAAAAAAAAAAAAAAAAACCAAGCAATGTCAAAGTACGCAGCAAATATTAATGTTCTCAATTAGTGTCTACTTCATCAAGACCAATAAAGTTACCAACCACGTAGTAAAAGAGTAATTGTGGCAATAAATAATGGGTTTAGGGTTTCTCTGACGGGAATTTATGTATGCATTTACTCATCTAAAATAACAAGATTTATTTATGCCCATGAATTATGTATGCCTATTATTATTGTTATGTATTTACTATGTGAGACAAAGGTTTCTTTTTATCCTCAAAAGAACATGTCACTTCTATTGAACATATAAGTTGAATCATATAATTTTTTTGTTTCATAATTACCCATAAATAGTAAATTATGGGTGATTCTCGTGCCATTTTCTGTTAATTATTTATTTATTTTACATATATTAACAAAAAGTGTCGTTTTGTACTTTTTAAAAAGTTAGGGAGTTTTTAGTCAAAAAATATTTTGGGAGACCAAATCACAGTTTCATCAAAAGATTAAAGACCAAATGGACAATTTTATAATAGAATATTTGGTCATTTAACAGGAGATCAAACAGCTAAAGGCAATTGTAATAATTGGCCGAAGAACAGGATTCAGTAATCCACCATCTCAACCACTTGACAATGTGGAGGAGGAATAATATTAAATTTACATATATATCATGCAAAATTTAATAATATTATATTCTTCCTTGTCCTTTTGAAAATTTTTTAATTAACGTTTATTTAAACACAAACACACGTACATCTAAACATATAGACATATAAGTTTTTATATATGTAAATAATTGCAAATTGTAGTAAATCACCTTGGAGCTAGCTACTCCAACTAGAATTTGAAAATATTATCTTCTATGTGTGGTCCTTGTGTCTAACAATGACAGGATGTCAAATATTTTATTCCTTTTAAATCATCGAGTGTGTTATTTCTTTTTAAAAAAATCTTATTTTTTTAAAAAAATTTACCTCTAGGGTATAAAGGGACTTTTCTAAATTTCATATAAGACCATACGTTTAGATTTGTACCGTAAACTTGACCAAGCTTAAATCTAAACTGTAAATAAATTATGTATCATAAGCGAGACATGACCGCGACTGAATATTCAAGTACCGTGATATAAAGACATAAAAATCACGGTGTCTTACCATATTTTCTCTAACTCTTTATCTATATTCAAGCACTTGTATTTTGACCTACCATACTCCCCTCTTAAAAAACAAAAAAAAAATATTTGTTGTTTACCATACACACACTAAGTACTCTATGCCTGATGGCCAGGTGAATATAGTAAAATATTGTTAGTATTTACAATAAAATTTCCTAAACGAATTAACATTGATCCCTAAAAAAAAAATAATTTTAACAATATTGCTCCTTTGTCCTTGAAGTATATTTTCTTGACATTCAATTCCTCCAAATTCCTTAAAGGTGCATATACATATATATATATATATATATATAGACTATAAGGACCAAAGTGCAAGATATGAGTCATGAACTGATAGTGCAATTTGTCTACTATATCTCTCTGTCTGTAGATTTATTTATATATTTATAAACTGTCGATTAAATTTTAGTGATTGAATTTACATGTACGTTTTTTTTTTCTCATATGATTTATTATTTTATCATGAACACTCATATATCTTATCATGAAAAATCAATTAATCTAACACTTAAAAAACTTGCTTCACCAGTTATTATTCTGAGAACATGAGGCTAATTTCTTTATATCCTAACAGAAACTTTTTTTAAAAATTTTTTTAAGGCTTGTCTAAAATCAACTCTTATATTTTTTTTAAACGAAGAACTCCACTTTGAAATTTACAAGAAAGAAAATTTTCAAGCAAAGTATATAAAGGACAAAAGAGAAAAAGAAATAGCATATCATGGGGTAATGGTCCAAAGTGAACGACAAGCTTACCTTACCTAGCGAGTGGACTTCGCCATGCAATGATGATCAGTACTCCTCTCAGATCTTGATCCTAGAAATTACATAAACAACCCTAATTTTGCCGCTTAATTGAAAGAACAATCTTAAAGGAAACTCGTAACTCGTAGTGTTTACTATCCATTAATATTTCTTAATTATATATTATGTTTCGTATTGATCCCTGACTTTTAATTTTACAATTAATCACACTCCCTTATGCCGATGGTCTTATGTTAAAAATTAGACATTGAATTGAACATTTTCTGATCAATGAACTTTTTTATAGATGAAGTTGTAATTAAATATTTCTTAAAAGGAAATTGTATCTTAATCTAAGATATTTTAAAAGCAAACTATACTTTAATCAAAGATATATAGCTCAAACTGTGCTTTAATCAAAGATATATGGTTATTTTGGAGGAACAATATCCCTTCTAAAAACATTTAATTGTGGTTTGAGTTTTAATTAAAATTCACATAATTTGAACGTGTTTAATTTCTATTTATTATTTGATGAATACTGACATAGGGGCCATTTTTGTAATAGTAGAAAAGTTTGAGGTACTGTATGCATAAAATTAAAAATCAAGGATCAACTCGAGATTGTAGGTAGTATTCAAAGGTCATTTGTGAAAATAATGCTTAACAAAAAGTAGGTATTAAGATATAAGACCTGTAAATGAGACCTACATTCTATTGTTAGTGGTGATGTTTAATATCAACGATATCCCTAAGTATTTTCATAATAAGAAAGGCAAGTATGTGCAACGTATTGGGCTAGTATGAAGCAAAAATGTGATCAAGAGAGCACCACAAACTAGTAAAAAAGTTTCTAGATGAGTAACCCATACCCTACATATATACACGTGTTTGAATGTTAAACCATATAAATTCAGATCAAATTAACTATTAACAAAATCTTATTCAATAAAATTAAATTTTACCAGTGATTTTTTCATATTTAAATTTACAACACGCGACATAGATTATAATCCTGTGATATTTCAAAGTTTAAAAATTAAGAAGAAAGTATCTGAACGACACAAATTTAAAGATCATTTCACCAATATGATACAAAAAATTAAAACTAAATTAATATGACACAAACTAAAACTACATCATGTTAATTAAGAATGAGAAACTTATGTCATGTTAGTCAATAGAACAAAAAAATGTGATTATTTGGACAATTTTTTCCAAAAAAAAAAATCTAAAATTGAAAACAACAATCTCTGCCGATAATACAAAATAGAAGATCTAGCCGTAAATACCGCTAATTAAATATTAATTCTTGGGGAAGCTTCTCATGTAAAAATATTGATGCAATAATGATTAGAACTAATCAATTACGTAACATGGAAATGACTAAGCAATCAAAAAGAAAGGCAAGAAAAAGAGAAAGGAAATGAAAATAAGAATGGGAATGGGAATTTTTCCCCGTTTGCTTTGGGATAAAAGTGATGCGCAAAAAACCAAGTTTTGAGTGCCATACACGCCATGAACTTTTTTTTAACGATTATTTTCACATATCTTTTTTAAATTTTTGGATGCTTGTTAATAAAGGGTTTGCCGAAAGAAACCTATATATCCTGCCTGTAAAGAGAAATAATTTTTTTTTTTTTTGTCAATCTAGGCTCTTCGGCTAGTTAGTTTCTTGTAGAAATATTGGCAAAATATTGGTGGGAAAAAAGGTTCATGAATCTCTTCAAATTCATAAACTTTTTCAAACTTTTTACTATTGACTAAGATGTACGTAGACTCCTATTATTTGCATTATATATGCCCAAATAATGTAATGCATGATCAACACAAGATTCGTTGAAAATTCTATCTTTTAACTTTTGATAAAAGACTTAAATTCTACATATTATAATAAAATTAAGTAAAAAATTATAGATAATCTACGCACGTTATCATTCCTATATTGGATGTCATCTTACTTAATATTTATTACATGAGATATTGTCTTGGCACATTGAATTGATGGCCATTTTCATGCTTATATATATATATATAAATATATATATATATTTCTTTTCTTATTTGTTTAAGTCAAGTTGTAACTTTATGTACCATACTAATCCTCAATAATGCTGAAATATGTGTAGACCCAATGCAGGCCATACATCAACTTTGCAAACCCAAGATTTATGGCACCAAATCAGAGAAAAATTACTTTTTTTTTTCCCTCTCTCTTTTCTAGCTATTCTTGGTTATCAAAATCTTGCCTTTGTATCATATAAATATATACATATATATATATATATATATATATCTTAACAAGGAATTAAAGTTAACTCTAGTAATTTTTTTACAAAACATAAACTTCTTTAAAATGATTTCTGATTACTACAGCTTGTTGGTTTGCACTGAAGATGGCTCTATTTTATTATTACTAATTAGGCAATAAGACGATTATGGGGGAGGTTTAACGTCCAATCTCATTCATGATTGCACCATAATTACGGCTGGTTTAGGGAAAGAGACAGAGAAATGATTAGTGTTAATACAGATCGTCTGTTGACATCCTTATCTTAAGTAAAATGAGTAAATGTGGGTCAAGATTTTAATTATTAATCGATTGCAAATAATTAACATGCACTGTAACATAATTATGAAAATATTTAATAATTAGCATATTCAATCACATTTTAATGCTTAAATTTTTGTATGTTCGGAGCACCATAACTTTACAAATATATTTTTTTTCTTAAAATGCTACGTATTATATATATATATATATATATATATATATGGAGCCTTACGTGTATCGATTTTATTAAAAAATAATAACTTAAGTCTAAAAATTTCGAACTTAGGACTTAAGACTATGAAGCTCCTGCTGAATCTCAGTAAAACACTATGTAACCTTATGTTTTATTCAAATCTACTCCTCAATTGACATTTCCACAGGATCATTAAAAAAAAAAAAAAAAAGAGTTGAAAAATTTGTTATAATGTTTTAAAATTGGGGAAAACGTTTGAATGATACAAATTTAAAGATCGTTGTATCAACATAATACAAAAAATCAATATTAAACTAACATGACAAAAAATTAAAGTAAAGCTGACTAAAATTTGTATCATGTTGATTAATAATGAGGAATTTATGTTATGTTATGCAAAAGATTAAAAAAAAAAAGGTGGTTACTTAAATAATTTAGTCATTAAAAATTTGATGAATCAGAATAGGGTTAAAACCTCATAGGATAAATAGCAATACTGAATAAAGTGAACTCTTTTTGTGTGTCCTCGTATTATAAGATCAACCTACATTTTATTAGTAAGTTATGTTGAAAATCATCGATATCACTAGCACTGTTATTATTTGTGAATCATCACAATCACCACAAAAAACAAAAAATAAAAATAAAAAAGATGGGATTGTAATTATTGTTTGTATATTAATCATTACTGATAGATATTAGTTTTTCAATTTAAGTAAACTAAAAGCTTAAGATATTAGAGCATATCAAAGTTAAACACTAACTAAGCAACCTCTAGAATTATTAATCAAACACACTAGCAGACTCATCCCAAGACTTATTGCACACAACAAAATCATAGGAATAATAATGAGAACAATATTTCATGCCATCCATTAACATTAATAATTAAAATTTTTCCAATTAATTAACTGATCCTGAAACTCTTACCAAAAAAAGATAAAAATTAATAGAAATTAATTAACTTCTTATTGGTTAGATCCGTGAAAACAGAAACCAATCACAGCTTGCAATATATAGGAAACATTAATAATTGTTCCACCGACACTGACTTCATTTATATATATATATATATATTTATATATATATATGTGTGTGTGTGTGTGTATTAATTTATGAATCGATGTAGTATATTGTAAATGGGGACGAGCACTTTATTTTAATATGTGAACCTGCCAATTACTGAATGCCTCCTTCAAGTCTCTGGGGCCTGATGATCATGAGATTTCCATTGTGTACAACACCCTACAAAATGTCATCACGTGCACTAATATATATATATATATGTATATGTATATGTCCACATATTTATATCAACGAATCAGCCTATTGTTTTAAAACAGACACATATTGAAGGACAAAGTTTTTAGAAAAACTAATAAGAAAAATAAATATTTAATAGGATAAAATGAAAAAAATATAAAGTTTTTAAAAATAAAATATGGAATATATTTACATCCTCAAATTATTGTAAATATTATTAGAAGAACTGAAGTTCTATTTGGGACACAACAGTTTTTGTATTTCTTCCAATCAAATTGAGTTGCCAACAAATTAAGAGAGGAACCATCGATGAATTGGTGCAGAGGTGAGCAAGGACGTAGACACAAAGCCCCCACCCCAATCAATAAAATAAATGTGGACGTATATATACCACTATACCTTATACTAAAAATAGCCCCCTAAAAATTAAATTAAAAATTAAAAAATATTTCTTGTGTGATTAGTCTCCCTTAACAAAAATTCATGGCTTTGTCACGGACAACAAGGATGTTTTTCTTTCTTCTTCTCTTTAAATTTACTCTCCCGGTTTGATATTCGGAAGTCCTAGTAAGAAAGGTTTTGCCTGGTCGTAGATTGCACGACTTTAACCCATGATGGTGTATTAGATTGCGCGACTTTAACTAGGCTTATTCTTTAAGTAGAATTAGATCGGTTTTTCGTTCTATTAATAGGCTCCAAAATATCTTCCATTAATAATTGTAGCAATGATCCTCTTTTTTTTTTCTTTAAAAAAAAAAAAAAAGCAATGGAAAAAAAAGGTTTGACAAAGAAAAATATGAAGCTATCTTTATTTAAAAAATTATTCCTTCGACAAAATTTATGATATTAAATGTACTTCTACTCTATCATTAGATATTTGTTTTAGTCATTAGATTAATTTTTTTTGATAGTTTAATTTGTAAGCATGCACGTTAAAAAATTATAACGCAAAATGCAAATAATTATTTCTAGACATAGATCAAATCATTGAAAACTAAGCTAAACAAATGGCAAAAAAAAAAAAAAAAAAACTATGAATGAAGTAAAATTACAGTTCCAATTTCAAAGTTTTGGTATGTGATTAGATCAACAAAACATTGTAAGGTATCTATTAATTACAAAATATACTATGCCATCAAAAATATTACAAAATATACTAATTACCAAGTGGCAGCAGTACTTTATGGAGAAAATCTTCAAGTACAACTATTGTACAGTTTAGAATAACCTGGTCAATGTACTAATAGTCTTCTTCTTTGAATTACAAGATACCTGGGAGTATATTTTGTAATTAATAGATACTTTATAATGTTTTGTTGAAAATAAAAGAAAATAAAAGAAAAGAAAAGACAAAAAGATTGGAATTACAATTTGCCCAAGGTTTTGGAAGGGGGAAAAAAAAAAAAGAAAAAAGATTGCCATTTTTTTTTTTTTGGGACTGCAAAAAAGTTTGTCCAAGTTTTGGTTCAAGCCATGGTCAAACCCCAAAAAGTCAATGCCAAATTAGAATTTAGGGGCAATTAATCAACGAGTGCAAACTCATTCTCAAATACCACAAAATTGACTATATATTTTGAAAATGATGTAATTTCGTCAAATTAATTGTCCAGGTGACTTTTCAGAACTTGATTTTTCCAACTATATATATATATATATATAAATACACACACTCACAGAGAGGGTAAATCTTGTTTTTGAAAGTCTTTGTGGCCCAGATGATCCAACCAAATAGATTTTCCAAACCCAGCCCGGAAAGTCATGCACTTGGGATTAAAAAAGTAGTCGGTTGAAATATAGAAAATCAGAGAAAGTGCCACTACCTCTTTTATATTGTGGGATAATTAGGCCATATGCCACAAAAATAAGATTGGAATTGGCATTTACCACAACTAAGAAAATTAACAAAAAATGTCTCAAACTGAGGAGGTCGTCGATGTCCAGCGACACGGGGTGTTCTGGTGGGCAAGATTCCGTCGACAGCGGCGGATACTGGCCATTTATTTTTTTCCTTCTGATATGTGAAAATTTCGGATGTTTAGTAGAAATTTTCTTTGAAATTGAATTTGAGATTCTGGTTTAATGGTTTATGATTTTGGTGGAATTCTTGTGATATTTGGCAGACTTTGTTGTATTTTTTTAATATTTTAATGACAGAATCTAGAATATGTTGTGGATTCCGAAGTTTCTGATTGATAATTAGGTGGTTACTAATTGATAATTCGAATATCATGGACTAGTAACCAATTACTGGTTGGTTATCAATTGGTAACTAAGTGATTACCGACTGGTCACCAATTGACAGCTGGTTATTGGTTGGTAATCACTTGATTACCGGCCGCCAGCTGGCAATCACTTGGTTACTGGCCACTAGCTGGTTACCAGTCGGTAACCATGTGGTTACTAATCAATAACCAGTCAACAGAGAATATTACTGGTCGGTAGCTGATTAGTGTCGACATGGATACTGATTTGTACTAGTTAGTAGCTTAAGGGTATAATCAATATTTTAAAATTAATTGAGTAATTAATTAGTAATGTATGATGTCATCTTATGGTCTTTTTTGCAAATTCTATGGCAAATTCAAGGTATGATTCCGTGGAACTTCTCTAAAGTGCCCACGAGGCTCATCCCAAAGCCCAAATATTCCTTCTCAATGATGAATCCGACCAAACGGATCTTCAAATTAAGGGCCCAAAAGAGAAAAAAAAAAAAGAAAAAAAAAAGAATAACGCCAGTTTTGGAAGAGGTAAATGGCATTATTTACAGAAGCTAACATAAAAAATTGTTTAAATAAATAGCATATATACGAGTTACTTGGAGTAAATAAGTTATTTATTTAATAAACAAACTTATTTATTTCTATTTAATTATTTAACTACCGTAATATGATATACCATCAAAATAATTTAAAAAAAAACGATATTTATCAAATATTCTTTTTTTTATTTATAGCTAAGTAGCCTTTTTTTTATAAGTTTTTTTTAATAAATAACCGAAGTTTTTAAAAATTAATTAAAAAACCCAAGTTTTTAAAAATGAGTTAAATGGCCTTTTCCCCCCTAGAATGGTTAATCAATTTTGTAAATGGTCAATCACTGATTGACTATCGGTAAATCACTGATTACTCACAAATTTTTGTAATCAATTACTGATTGACTATTGGTTTATCATTTATTAACTATTGGTCAATCACTGATTGACCATAATATTACTCACCAATTTTTGTATTCAATAACTGATTAACCCAAAGTTAATCACTAATTAACAATATTAAAAATAAAATGCCAACTCTCTTTCCCACCCCTAATGTAATCAATCACTGATTGACCCTATTAAGAAAACAAAAGAAAATGCCAACTCTCTTTCCCTCCCCTAGCCCCCACATTTGACAGTCACCTCTCCTTGCCTTGTCGTCATCTTCTTGGTTGGGCATCCCATTGGTGGTGTCTTTCTTTCTCACTCTCTTATCTCGGCTTCTCGTCATCCTCTTCATTGGGCATGCCATCAGTGGTCTCTCTCTCTCTTTCTCACCTTGCCTTGTCATCATCCTCTTTGTTGGGAATCCCATCGGTGGTAATGAGATCGCGACTGCAATCGTAACTCAAAGTCGAGGAGATCACGACCTTGCCAGAACTCCATGAACGACGAGCAGCAGATTCCGTTGTTGCATAGCTCGGGATCGCCGTTAGCCTCGTGATCGCTACCTTGCCGGAACTCCACAAAAGACAAGCAGCCATCTTCGGCAATGGCCAAGAGAGAAATGGGCAAAGGGAGAAAAAGAAAATTGGGAGAGAGAGGAGGGGAGGAGGTGTTTGGGAAAAATGAAAATTGATTAAACAAAATATACACATTAAGTCATTTAACTACTTAAAAGAAAATTGGACTATCTAATAGATTAGATAATAAATATAGGCCATCCATTTTAATTTTCCTTTTTTTTTTTTTCCTTCATTAACCGTTGACGTCCATTTTGTTTTTCATAGGGTGCTATAACCAGATATATGAAAACGGTGATTTTACATTACAGGGCCAGCACAAGATTATCAACATATATATAAAAAAATTATAGTAAATAAATCAAGAAAAGTTTATTTATTTTTTATTAATTTTACTTTCCAAGTCAGTTTGCTAATTTCACTTTCTAAAGTCGTCATTGTAGCAAATTTTTTTTTTTGTTTTAATACGTTATCTCTGATTTAGGTCTCGTTTGACATTTAAATTCAAACTGTATTTTTTAATCTCAATTTTTATTTTTTTCTGAAAATTTTTTTGTCTTTTTTGAAAAATTAACAAAAATTTTCAACTCAAACTCATTTACCAAACGGACTCTTAATATAATGAAACTGTCAATTAATTATAAGTCTTATATGATCAGTTCCATAACTTGGTTCACATAATTTTTAAAACAGTTTGCAGAAAATAAAATAACTTTTAATAATATATCAATCTATGTAGCTATTCACTTTTCGATTTTGAATTTGTTAAATAGAATATATATGTGCATTACCAAAACCTAAACAGTCTCCTTTCAAAATTTATGAGTATGAATAGCAAGTCAACTACCAAGTCATCTGAGATAGTCAGTAATAATAATATTGCAATGCAACATTAATTACTGCACCAGGATAAATCTGAGAGGAAAATCATTTTCTCACAAGAAAAAACGGAAAAATTACCGCGGATTCAAATCATAAATAGGGACACTGACACCGCCATCTTTGTTGGGTACTTTTTAACCATCAACATTAAAAAAAAATTAAATAAATAAATAGAGAGAGAGAGATTAAACCAAAAATTCAAACCGTTTGAGCTAATAGATTGATTTACTCAATAACCACTATTAGTATTTTAACATTTTTTTTCTTTATTAAATGACGAGAGAAGATAATATGACCTCGTTTGACAATTCAACTCAAACTGTTTTTTTTTTTATATCAATTTTTATATTTTTCTGAAATTTTTTTTGTCTTTTTCTGAAAAAGATTTTGTCTTTTATGAAAAGTCAACAAAAATTTTTAACTCAAACTGTACTTTTTTAATTCAAACTCATTCACCAAACGGATATATATATGATATTAAAATCTGTGGACCACCTCAATATAATATCAACACTGATTTCTGAAAAGTCAACAAAAATTTTCAACTTAAACTGTACTTTTTCAACTCAAACTCATTCACCAAACGGACCCTATATATATGTGATATTAAAATCTGTGGACCACCTCAATATAATATCAACACTGATCAGAAAATATGTTATATCGAACTCTTCGTTTTTGTAATTTCACGCCCTACCCGGATTGAAAATCAAGACTCATTAAAACCTAATTTAGAAAAAAAAATTAAAAAAAAAAAAAAACTAAAGGAAAAATCTGAAAACGAGTAACCAGAGTGGAAAGTAAAATGAATAAGCTAATGCAAGTGGGGGCTACAATAATTGACATTTGACAGTAGGTAAAATTAGTTTTTTTACTCCCACATAATACATATCTCTCAAGGCACGTATGTAAAAATGAGTTTTACAAAAACCAATTTTATAACATAGCTAGAGAGAAAACCAACTGGAATAACTTGAGTTGTAAGATAGAACTTGTCCCCAAACTTTGACTAGCTCTGGTCATTTTTATAATTAAAATGGCTTCAACATCTCCACGACTATATATATCTATATATTTATATAGATATATATATATATATACAAACATATATATAATATATGTAATGGACAGCCGTCCTATATCAAAGTAAATTAAGACTATAATTTTTACTAATTAATCCAGCTATTTCAAAGGATTCCAACTCCAACATTCAACCGCACATGTCGTCGAACTCCTCAGTCAGCCAGCACGTGCGGCCTCATTAACAACTCATAATTATTATAATATCCCAACTCCACACACAAATCATTACAATAATTGCAAAACAACACCATTATTAAAATCATAAAAAAGCAAAAAAAAAAAAAAAAAAAAAAAAAGGAGAAGAATTTCCAAAGCAATGAAGAAAAAGGAAGCAAAGGGGGTACTTTGAAATAAGTACTCATAATCATAAGTTTCGTGTATGTGCTTGATTATCCACGAGTTCTTAGCTTGTTCACATTCAAGGCAAAACAACTTAATTATCTAAAGTAATTAATTAAACATCAAAAGCTATATATTATTATTATTATTATTAATTTTTTTGGTTAAAACAAAAATTTGAACTCTATAACAACATGATAGAAACTTGTAGCACTAAACTAAATAGTTGAAGAACTTTTTAGAGGATCGAAATTTCAAAATAGACGTGAACTTAACAAATCAAATGCTTGCTTAGAAAGAGATAAAAATTTTCTGTTTAGGTTCAAAGAAAATTAATTAAGCTGGATTCTTTGAGAAAAAAGATTGAACGAGATATCTAAGGAGAAAAAAAAAGCCTCTTAAAGCTTAAACTAAGAAAATCTTAACAATTTCTCTTTGATTTTTTTTCCTCTTTGATATGGTTTTTTTTTTTTCCTAGTTTAGTTTCCTCTCTTTTGTTTTAGGTTTTTTACGATTTTTTCTTTTATTTTTAGAATATTTTTCCTTGCATAAAACAAACCAATGTTTTTAAAGTATTATCAAAGATAATCCTATATTTTTTTTATAGGTCATTTGTGCACCTATCTGATCTAATTTTCATGTCCATATATCTATCTACAATAATCTTTTCAAATGTCTAAACCTTAGTCAAAGCAACAAATTAATTAATTTTCAAGAAAACTATATATATTAAGAGAAGGGGTGTGGCCGACAAGACTTGTTTGCGGGCAAGACAAAAGGGAAACATGGATTGAGACTAAACTTGCAGAAAAAATGAAAAAAGAAAGGGTCCCCCCAACAGGTTTAAAGGGAGGAGTAAAGAAAAGGTAAAGGGATAATCTTTTTGCAGTGCTACAATATTTGACTAATAATACTTGCGGCAAATTTTATTTTATTTTATTATTTTTTTTATAAGGTAGCCTTTTCAGGAGATGGCATGTGATTGTCTAACCTTGTTTTTGAAAAGATAAGAAAGACAAATATATGCATCTATATATATATATATATATATATCTATATGTGTGTGTGTGTGTGTAGACATATTGAAGGACAAAGTGTTTGGTATTTTCATTTGTTTCAAGACAAAGTTTTTCTTTACAAATTTCTATTTTTAATACATTGCCTATAAGCTATCTATTCATTTCTCTAAAGAACACTAGTGTCAATCATATAAAATTGTGGAGAGACAGAGAGAGAACTCATAGGATTTATCTAGTTTTAAAACGTGTCCAACTTAGTATGGTTATCCATTAAGAATCTACAGGAATTAATAATTAAAAGGAAAAAATTCCCCTTAAATTATGTATGTCACTTGCGTTTGAAACATCCCCATTATGCCCATTGATCTATAAATAAGGAAAATGAACCTTTATTCGATAATTGTTGAGCATCTAAAGAAATTAACAAATTTTCCATCCTCATGTTCAGGATATGTGCCTATACCATCCAAAAATAACGCGTTTCAGAGTTTAGCAATGAATCTGAAGCTGTATTATATATCAGGGACATAACAGATATATTTTACAATTCATGAGATATATTAACATTATTGACCTAATTCATGACGAGAAATTTATTAAGCTTTTTCGAATTAAATGGAGTATATCCATTGGTTCTCTATATATATTTGACCAAACTAAAAAAATACAACTATAACATCCTAGACGTAGTCTTTTCACGAGGAAATGTTATGATCAAGATGTGCATGTAAGTAGTGGTGATGACCATGTTTTTTAAGGAATATTTTTCGTGTAAAGCTAGCCGTAGACAAAAGCTTTTTGTTGCTGTTCTTTGCATATTATAATGTATAGTTTTCACGAATAAAATCCTACAGAGAGGGTCGTTATTTTTCTACTTTTTCATTTCATTTTCATTCCAAATACCTTTCTTTTGTTTAAATCCTAAAATACTTACTAATTTGCTATATTCTTTTCCCTCTTCTGTCCTATACATTGTTTTAACCTAGCCAGCTAGGTAATGTCTAATGCATGCATTCCCCATAAACTTCAAAAAGAATTAATATTTAATGTTTGCATCTCTTGTTGACTATATAGAATCTAATTATCATCCCGATATTATGAATAAGTTTCGTATTTTTTTTAATTATAGCAAAATTCTATAGTATTGGAAATGTAATTCTCGTATTAAGAGTGAATTAATATATCACTTATGTTTTTATGCATGATTTGTTTTTTTTGTATATAGACTAATATTTTTATGACTTGTATACATAAAACAAAATTGTTCTTTCCATGCGAACTCATGAATGAATTTTGTAGAGGCTAACTGACACAACTATTCCATTATAATTACATCTTTAGTCCTGTACAAAATGACAGTGGCACATTTCAGTCCTTTTTCCCACTATTTAGAAAAACGAAGCCACCGACGAAAATTTCTAAATAAATAAATAATAAAAAAAAGTAAAACCTAATTGAATGACAACTTTACCTAAATAATTTTTTTTTTAATTTATAGGTGACTTTACCTAAATAATTGCGTATACATATATATACACAGGAACTAGGATTTTTTTTTTGTTTTTGTTTTTGTTTTTGTTTTTGTTTTTTTTAAATGAAATTGGTGGTTTTATGAAATTATTTATTTTTCCCTAGTCAAAGTTGTAAAAGTGTTGTATATGAACTCAAATCATATACACACGGTTTCAATATATATATGTAATATCCTTTCACAAATTAGGGGTGTTTGGTGAATGAGTTGAGTTTGAAAATTTTAAGTTTCAATAGTAATTTTGTTGACTTTTTAAAAAAGACAAAAAAACTTTTTCAGAAAAAACAAAAAACTTTTTCAGAAAAAGATAAAAAAAAAATACAATTTAACTTGAGTTAAACTTGGCACCCAAACACCTTCTAAGGCTATTTGCAAAATTTCTAACCCCAACTCGTGGCCATGCTGTCTCCCTCATTGCATGTATTTTATAAAACTCTCTCTCTCTCTCTCTCGCAAACAAACGTACACAAGAATAATATATATATATGACATGTTCATAAAATATTTTGAGCACCATTCATATTTGACACTCGCAAGTCATAACTCGTGCCGTATATATAACCACAGACATATTTTTATACGAATGTTACTAATATTTTAATATCGAAGCCGGTGCCTTCAAAGATATTATTGGAAGCTGGTCAACTAAATACTTTAAGCACACGCTCCCCATTATGTATTTCTTTGTATATGTATATGTATATAGATCGTATAATTTCTTTGTCCGAAGCGCAGAGATCCATATTGTTTCCTCGTCAATGGTCCAAGGATAGAGCTTATATATATGACTTTTTTTTTTTTTTTTTTAATGTGAATAAAAGATCGTAGTATCGTTCAAAACAAAATAGAACAAAAACGAAAACGAAAATTAGAAAAAAAATGAATGAATAAATAAACAAACAAAACAAGAAAGAAACATCAGATTAAGAGAAGTTGTTAAGATTTACTCAGTTTAAATTTCTTTTTCTTACAAGCTTTAAATTTATAAAAGTTCTTTTTTTTTAATTTTTTTTTTATTATTACGTTTCGGCTCGTTATTTATTTGAATTCTCAAAGCATTCATCTCATCTAGTTTCTTTCACAAATCAGAAATGACTATTTTAATCTCTTTCTGGTCAAACATTTAAATCATTGTTGATTTCACAGTTTGCTTCAATTTAAGTTTTGATAATTTATTGTCTGAGTAGTGCTAGAGAAACCAATTGATCCTAATCTTAATTTTTTCTTAATTTTTTGAGTACTAATTAATTCACGTGTGATCATATTTTCATTGATTCATGTAATTAATTGATGTGACAATACATCATTTATTTACATCGTTGATTCATGCAATTAATTGATATATATCGTTGATTTCACAGTTTCCTTCAACTTAAGTTTTGATAATTTATGTGTACGTAGTGCTAGATATACCAATTCTAATCTTAATTTTCGAAGTGCACTAATTCATGTATTATATTTTCATTGATTCATGTAATTAATTGATGTAACAATATTTTAAACACTTACTAATAAAAAAAAATGATAACTTTTATGTTATGTAAGTTACTTAAAAGTCAAGATTAGAATAGTATTCTTAACATTTATATATATATATATATATATGGCCAATTGCTCTTGCAAGGACAGCTAGTATTATATATGTAGGCCTCAAAATTAAGTTTGTGTGTGTGTGTAAACAGCAGATCGTGAAGGTGATTTAAATATAAAAAAGCAGCAGATCATTTATTTACATCGTTGATTCATGTAATTAATTGATATACATCGTTGATTTCACAGTTTCCTTCAACTTAAGTTTTGATAATTTATGTGTACATAGTGCTAGATATACCAATTCTAATCTTAATTTTCTGAGTACTAATTCATGTATTATATTTTCATTGATTCATGTAATTAATTGATGTGATAATATTTTAAACACTTATTAATAAAAGAACGATATAACTTTTATGTCATATCAGGATTAGAATAGTATTCTTAACATTTATATATATATATATGGCCAATTGCTCTTGCAAGGACAGCTAGTATTATATATATAGGCCTCAAAATTAAGTATATGTGTGTGTGTAAACAGCAGATGGTGAAGGTGATTTAAATATAAAAAAAGAAGCGAGTCAAAACAGTGGTCAAATAGAATTGGTGGCCCTGGTGGGGGTGAGGATCTAATGGCGCCGAAAGGTACAAAGTAACATGCCATCATCTTAAAGGGAGAGGAGGGGATATATGAGACAGACAAGAAAAGACATTTTTATTTTTGGAAGAAAAAATGAAAAAAAAAATTATCTAAAGATTTTGAATCTCAGTTCTTCAAAAAGCTCACATCAAAAAAAAAAAAAAAAAAAAAAAAAAAAAAAAGACACAACAAGTTAAAGTGTCCGATGGGGTTTTGTTCTTTTGTCACATTGTATATTATTATCTTGTTAAAGTAAGTTTGTTATCATCGCTTTTGGTTTCTCTCATGACTTTCGGTCAAAACAAGTAGTCAGCAAGTGACCCCCTCTAATCAAGAGCCTAGAATTCCTTATATATAACTTTATATATATGTGTGTGTGTATATTTATAGAGTAGCATTTTATAGTCATGCTTGCTAGCTAGGCTCAATTCACTCTTGCATATATTCTTTTCCTAGAAATATATATATATATATATATAGATATATATAATTAAAGAGTGTCATCAAACGTTTCTTTTATGGTAGGATATATACTTTTTCTTTTTCTTGACAGAACAAGTTTTTGTAGCTATTTGATTTAATTAACAATCGAATTTTTAATTATTAGCACGTTTTATGCTGCATATGGTGATTTTTTTTTAAAAAGTGAACAGTCGTATAGCAGTGCCAATAGAGCAAAACAGCGTGTTATCCTACAATAATTGCCCCGTTTCAAAATAATCTTATAATTTATTAACTTTAAGTGACAGAAATTTTGTACTACTCTATATCCGTAAGAGAATTTAGTAACATTAAAGGGGTGTTTGGTGAATAAATTTACTTTAAAATTTTTAAGTTTCAATAGTAATTTTTCAGAAAAGACAAAAAACTTTTTTAGAAAAAGACAAAAACCATGATAAAAAAAGTACAATTTAGTTTAAACAAAACTTCTTTTCAAACACCCCTTAAATTTCGAGGGTAGTGGTATTCTAATATAAACTACAAACGTGTTGGGGAAACAAAACCAAAAAAAAAACAAAAACAAAAAACAAAAGGAAGATGATGATGAATAGACTGAATATTGTTTTTCAATTTTCAGCATTGATCTATCCCCGTAATTTTTTTTTTTATGTATAATATATATACATATATAAGAATTTATTCATCCACTTATGAAGTACGTGAAATAATTTAAGGGAAAAATAAGGCAAATACTTGAGTGCTAAATTATAGATTTTTTTTTTTTTTTTAATCAAATGGTGACTAAGGATATCCACAAGTCTTACTTTAGTCCTTAACATAGAATTTTTACCAGTCTAACTTTTAACGCTTTTCGATAATATAAACTGTTTATTTTCAAAAATGAATCTACCACGATGATGGCATATCAGCATTTTTTAGAAAGGATGAAATGGCTAAAATAAATAATCGGATCCCAAAGAAAAAGAAAATCAGAGGATGGCACAAATCTATTTTTTGAGGGAAAATATTTCAAATTCAATTTTGTTTTACCATTTTATCCTTTTAAAAACACCCATGTGCCATTCTTTAAGGGCCCGTTTGGTAGAGTAGTTTGAGTTGAGATTTTTAAGTTTCAATAGTAAATTTTTTTGAATTTTCAGAAAAGACAAAAAATTTTTTGGAAAAAGACAAAAATTTTTGGGAAAAAAGACAAAAAAAAGTTTGAGTTGAATGGTTTGAACCATTCAACCAAACACCCCATAAGGGCATGTTTGGTTGCTAGCTCTATTTAAACTAAATTGTATTTTTTCCATTATGATTTTTGTCTTTTTCTGAAAAAGTTTTTTGTCTTTTCTGAAAAGTTTATAGTAGATTACGTTTGAAAATAAAAGGTTAGTTTTTTTTCTTTTTTTTCCCACAGAGGATCAAAATTATTTATTCTATAATCTTTCCCTTCGAACCCACATAATATACTCCTTCCAACAATGGAAGAATCCATCAAATTGAAAATTTAGAAGGCCATTTTATCCTAAGACAAATAAAAACCCTAAATAATTAACGATCATCTATCAGCTTTATCTTACGAAACAACTTGAAAGATTATGATAACACTCTCCAACTTTCACATTTCTCACCCCGCCAAATATCTCCATCCATTTCCCACTACTTCTATCTCTCCAACAACAACGTTAGACCTAAATAGAGGCGACCAAGTCTACTAGTTATTATGAGCCAGAATTTTTCAAAATTGATAAAATAGGAACGTTAGTGGGAAACATTATAAGTATCCATTCCAAACTTTATGTGCAAGTGTGTGTGTGTGTGTGTATATATAGATAATCACATGACTACCTTCTGAATTGAAATGATATAACGATCAATTATTCAATTGCACACATATCTAACTTTGAATTCCATAATTAGCGAGAACGAGAAGTTGCTACATGGGCGTGTGTGTGTGTGTATATATATATATATGTTTATAACCCCCAAACACACACACGGATCCCTTGCCAAAAAAAAAAAAAAGAAAGAAAGAAAGAAAGAAAAGGAAAAAAAAGCGAATGAGATATTTTTTTTTTTTTCTTTTTTCACATGGATAATATTCATACTAACAAGATGAAAGGATTACAAAAGGATTTCTTTCCAGTTATACCAAAATCATGTCAGTAAAAAGAAAAAGCAAAAGAGAAAAAGAGCTTTAAAAAAAAAAAAAAAAAAAGAAAGCAAAAAAACAAAGGAAATCAAAAACAACAAAAAAACAAAACATGGTCCTAAAAGAACATCCTTAGTTAGTACGGTGTCAGCTCTCTCTGGTCCTTGTGTGAATTATGACTGTCAGTCCACCACCACCACCACTTCATCCCATGCATATTCATGTTCATATCCTTCTCCCCTTTTTTCCTTTTTCTTTTTTCTTTTTTCTTTTTTGCATGAAAACTCCAAAATACCATTGTCCTTTCACCATCATCAGCACTTTCGTCTTCTACTACTACCACTACTACTAAAACTGCACATGAGATTCTTTCTCATCACTCACATGTGAAATAGAATATAACCCAAAAAAAAAAAAAAAAAAAAAACCCCCCTCATTCCATGCCGAAAATCGGCGTCTGAAAAAGAGTACCGGGGGGCTTCGCATGAGCCTGATGATGATGATGATGATGATGATAGATATCAAGATGAGTCGTGCCAATGTTGTTCCAGCTAACATTATTGCTTCCGTCGTACGCGGCGGAAGACGACGTGTCGTAGTTATTTCCGGCGATCGGAAGAGCGAACGGCACCGTATTGGTGGTGGTAGTACTAGTACTAGTACCAAAAAAGCCGACATTAGTTGTTGCAGTTGTGGTTGTCGGGGCTGCTGCGGAGAAATCCATGTTGAAAGGCAGAACGGAGGAATTAGGGTTACTAAGAAACAACGTAGTAGCACTGGTGGCTCCGCTAGGGTTTTTCGCGGCGCTAGGGTTTGGGAAGGCGAAAATGTTGGACCAGTAATTCTCCGAGTGGTCTTGTTTGACTGGGAGGGCGAAGCTGAGAGTGGAGGAGGAGGCCGACGAGAGCCCTTCGCCGCGGTCGTCGGTGGGTGCGGCGGCGCAGCTCTTGCTGTCCGCGGAGACCGATTGGTCCGACGAGTTTTTGGAGCGGTTCGTACTCGACATGCCGCCGATTGGGAGGTTGCTGCTGGCGATGCTTTTGACGTCGTATCGGCTCATGTCGAAGTTCGTCACGGCGTTCAGGCCTCGGAACTTTATGGCTGCAATGTCGTAGGCCTCTGCTGCTTCCTCTTGAGTACCTTTTTTTTTTTTTTTTGACAAGGTTAAAATAAAACTTTAACATATAGTAAAATATAATTATATAAAGTCTAGCTAATGATAATGATGAAGTGTTTACATATATATTTATATATAAAGTCACACATTTATTTGAGTAAAGAAAATAAACTTACTAAATGTTCCAAGATAGAGATCTTTGTTGCCTGCAACCCTTCCTATTCTTGCCTGCCATCTACCATGTTGGTGGTGCCTACAAATAAACAATTCCATAAGAATGTGTTATTTTACTTTTTTTGGTTGCACTCCTAAACAAATGTATATTTATATGTATATACATATATAAGTATAGATGGTAATACATACCTTGTGACGCCTCTGTAGATAGAAGCTCCTCTAGAGAACCCACTACTTTTCCTACATACAGAAATGTAAAGATTTATTTAAAAACTTCCATTAAAAAAATAGTGCTTTTTCAAAACGATGATTTCTTCTTTTTTTTTTTTTTTAGTGGAAATTACTTAAAGAGACGATATATATATATATACATATATCTAATCTAATTGTCTGAAATGGTATTTTTTTACCTTCGAAGAGAAGCAACAAATTCCTGCCTAGTCATGTTCTTCATCTCCTCTAGTTCCTTCTCGTAGTTAGAAACCTTAAAAAAACCAGATAATATAGTTGTCATTACAAGAAAATACATACATTTACGTATAACCATATATAGCGGTATACATATAGATATATCACATACCGGAAAATTAGTAGTGGTGGTCGGACCCCAATACTTAAGAGCAGCCAAATCATATGCTCTAGCAGCTTTCTCTTCCTTATCATATCCACCTATTTTTTCCCCCAAAAAAAAAAAAAACTATTAGTTTCCAGATTAAGAATCTGAATATACACAAGAATCTCTTGCATGATACGATACATTCGTGCAAAGAATATATATATATATATATATATTTCTGCATAGTCAAAATCTGAACTTGATGATAATGATGTACTTGGGAAGAAGATTCTCAGAAAACAAAATGATGATTTTTTGAAATAATAATAAAACTTGTTCTGAAAAGACAGAGAGATTGAAAGAAAGAAAGAAAGAAAGAAAGAAGCTCACCTAAATAAACTGATGATGATTATTTGCAAGGAAGTTCCATATCCATGGCAGAGCAATGATTAAGGCAAAACACAAAAAACCTCATCATGTCAGAATCTCACATCATTTTTAATTTTCTCCCCAAAAAAATATTAATGACAATGCGCACATTAGCAAGCCAAGTGGTATAAATCTAGCGTGCGCCTGTAGTGTATTAATCTCAGACAAAGATCCAATCTGAGCCCTTGGATTTGGTCCAAAATAACATAAACAAATATTATATCACTACATACGTGTATATTAACTCGTATTGCATATATATATATATTTATATAGAGTCTCTGTGGCACCGACTATTCTCCCAATCAGAATCACTCAGAATTCACGGAGGCTCAGAATAAAACAGATCTTTTACTAATGGACCCGGTGCAGAATGGACACGGTTCCATATGGAAAAAATGTTACAAAAAATAAATAAATAAATAAATAAAAACATACAAAAATAGAAAAATAGAAAATAAATTTTTTTTAAAAAAATCACCTTGTCTTCCTTTTCTACTTTGCCCTTCTCGTCGGCAGCTGTTATCCCACAGATGAGCTTCGTATCTTCCGGTCCATCTATGCCTAAAATTTCATCCCCAAAAAAAAAAAAAAAAAGAAAAAAGAAAAAGAAAAAAACCTCAATAATTTGGAAACTTACGCGTGATGTAATAAGGAAAAAAAAAAATAGAAAATCAAATATTTTTGAACCCTTATCCTTTTATCTTATAATTCTAGATTTATAAACTTTAACCTAAATATAATAATTTTTTTAAATAAAATAATGATACGAAGACATTTCAACTTAATCAGACCTCTAAAAACCTTAGATGTACCATATGGTACTGTATATATACAAATATATAAATATATATATGTGTATGTATACATGGACACACCGAGTAACACCACGGTAGATAGAGGTGCGTTGTCCAAAGGTGTCGACGGTCTTCTTGGCGGGGGGCTCCGCCGGAGTAGCCACCGCCACTGCCATCGCCATCGCCGGCGGATGTTGAGCTTCGATTTGCTCATTATTATTGTTACTGTTGCTGCTAATATTGTTATTGTTATTATTATTATTATTATTATTATTATTATTATAACCGCGAAGGAAGCTCGCGGCTATGGTTTTCAGCTCGGACTCGTATATCTCCGCCGTGTTGTTGTTGTTGTTAGACGACATAGCCGCGGTCGTCGTTTCAGCACAGAACTGACCCATCGGAGGCCCCCCACCGCCGGCGCCGGCGCCGCCAAGAAAGTTCTCGAGCTTCGGACCGCCGGTGAACATGGCGAGTTCGGTTGCACCGGCGGAGACATGATGACCGTGATGATCTTCTGGTGTCCCCGTAGTATTACTACTATCCACCGCACTAGCTGTACCACAAATACATACACATATATAAATATATAGATATATATATATATAAGAAGAGCTAGAGAGAGAAAGAGGGAGGAGAGAGAGAGAGAGTAGTTACCGGGGTCGGGAGAAGAGAAGGCCTCGAAGAGAGAGAGGTGCAAGTGGGGGTGGTTGGAGAGAGAGAAAGCAAGCCAGTTTGATGAAGATGATGATGATGATGAGTCCATGATGTCGTTTTTTGGTGCGTTGTGTCGTTCTCGTCGGTGAGCGTGAAAGAGATTTCGTTGTTGCTGTTGTGGGGTTATGTTATCTTTGGAAATACCAAAACCATGGGACTTAAGTTCTTTTTTTTTTTTAGAATTTTGAGAGAGAGAAAGAGAGGTTGTTGTTGAAGTTTGAACCCTAATAAGAAGAAGCTAGGAGGAGAGAGAGAGAGAGAGAGAGAGAGAGAGTAAATATGAATGTGAAAGAGTTTGAGAGAGAGGTAAAATGGGTTGAGAGAAGGGAGTGACACAGATATAGAGGCAGAAAGAGGGAGGAGGAAGAAAGACTAAGTAGGAGAGGAAGGAAGGAAGGAGATGATAGAGAGAGAGAGAGAGAGAGAGAGGAGAGGGAGAGAGAGTCTATGAGGTTTGCACGAGGAACGAGGTTCTTTCTTTCACTATGAGAGAGAAAGAGAGAGAGGGAGAGAGAGAGAGAGAGAGAGAGGGAAATATGGTGAATATTAATGATACATATTTAAATCCTTTGAGAGAGAGAGAGAGAGAGAGAGAGAGAGAGAGAGAGTGAGCAAAGCAAAGTGGAAGCTTTTTATGGGATGACCAAGCGGTGTCCTTAATTCTGTCTTTCTCTCTCCTTGACCAAGAAAACGATATCACTTAGTTTAAGAGAGACTTAAAAAAAAAAAAAGAAAATGGGAAATGGCTTTTCTTTCTTTCTTTCTTTTTTGTTTTTTTAATTTTTTTCTTTTAAGATTAAGCAAGCATTTGATGTACTAGTTGTATTAAAATGCAATTGTTTTTTTCAGTTTCAACTATTCATATTATACAATTATAACTTTACAATTCAAACTTTAAAAAACTTCATAATTTTATATAAACAATCTTAAATGAGATATTTTTCTTAGGTCTCATTTGATAATTTAACTTAAACTGTATTTTTTCATCTCATTTTTTGTCTTTTTCTGAAAAATTTTTTGTTTTTTTGAAAATTCAATAAAAATTTTTTATTTAAACTGTATTTTTTCAACTCAAAGTCATTTACTAAACGGACCCTTAGATTGCATAGAATTTGAAAAACGAAACAAACTTTACATCAATTTTTCTCTTAATATAGTTCAAGTTTTTTTATATTTTTTAACTCCAATCATTTAAACCCATGCATGAAATCTATAACAATTCAACTCAACCCTAACAAGAAAAACTAAATTCAAACTCGTGCACTGAATGCAGGTTAAATGAGAAGGGAATGTTAGTAAAATATCAATTTTTAATATTAATTTTTGAATATTATTTTATGTGGTATATGGGTATTTGTTTTTTTATTTAAAAATGTTTAAAGTATTATCATATCAATCGATCATATCTATTAATGAAAAATAATATGTTAATTGATATTTGAAAAGTTAAAATTAAAGTTCACGTTGTTAACACTATATAATAAGCCCTCGTTTGATTCACCATTTCAACTCAAAATTTTCATATCAGTTTTTATCTTTTTCTGAAAAAAATTTTGTTTTTCCTGAAAAGTTAATAAAAATTACTATTAAAATTTAAAATTTTTAATTCAAATTGATGAACCGAACGGAATCTAACAAGATAGATTTGTAATTCTGTGTGTGTGTATATATATATATATGCGTGTCTGTACGAAAGTAGTGAAGCAAGGGGGAGAGAGAGGGGACACCAAGAAAAGCCAAACATAAGGGGCAGAGGGAGAAGAAGAGTTTCTTTAAAAATGATTTCAGATGGCCCATAAGTTTGCCGCGTGTCATCTTCTTTTGTCCTCTATTTATTTTGACCGATCGTACTTGCACAAATTTCTCATTCCTTTAATTCTTTCTTCTTTGATTCTTTTTCTTTTATTTTAGCTGGAGATTTTCTCGTTACTTTTCTCTCTGATCATAAATTCTTTTGATCATATATATAAATGCGGTGGAGCTAGCTAAGATATTTTCACTCTTACTTTTCAGACGACAAGGAATCTTTTCTTACGAATTACACGTTGCAGTACTATATACATATATATATATATATATTATTGAAAGTAGAAGGATTTATACAGATTCAAGTTACGTCCCATTTCTATCATAATCAACCTTTCTCGTAATCAACTCTAATAACTACGCTTTTTATTTATTAAAAAAATTACTATATATCTTTATATAATATTATACTGATTAGGCTTCGTTTGGTTTGTTAGTTGAATTTAAAAATTTTAAGTTTGAGTTGAAAATTTATCATAAAAGATATAAATTTTTTCAGAAAAAGACAAAAATTAAGATGAAAAAGTACATTTTAATTAGAAATGAGTTAACGAACCACACGAAGCCTTAAACTTCACAACCTAATATATCTTTGTATACACTAATTTAACAAAGAAGCAAGGATGAAGCTGTAACTCTAACTCCTTTTCTTTCTTTTCTCTTTGCGGAAAAAGACAAAGAATAGCAAGTTAAAAGAATATATATCTTTATACACACACATATATATATATATAAATTTTCCATTTGAGTGGTTTTTAATAAGATTCAACATTTAAAAAAAAAAATAATGCATTACGTACTTATATAAGTGCACAATCATAAAAGGCTCTATACAGTGGTGGACTTGGAAAGTTTTTTCAAAGGAAACATGAAAGATTAAACTAAAATTTCAATGAAACGTATAATTAATTTTACCTTCGTTTATCCATTTGTACCAATTTATTTTTTTCCTACTAACTGAATTAATATTGTAATAGAGTTAAATTTAATTTGTAAAATTTAGAGTCTAAAAGAATGTGAATTTATATAAAAATATAGTTCGTTTATCTATCTTTTTATTTGAGATTTTAGGTTTGAAATATGAGTACTAATAGAGTATGCATTCTAGAAACCTCTTTTTTACATACGTATACCATTCCTTTTAGAGAAACTTATAGAGATACATAAGAGGCTATATAAACAGTTGAATGATAATACTTGTTCCATTTTTTAGGCCTAATTTGACTTCATCATTTATGAATTTGATATATAGAGCTTCTATATATATGCATAGAAAATAACGCAGTGGTTATTTTCTCTCAAAATACTTATTCATTTGATTGCAAAAAAATAAAATAAAATAAAATAAGACGATCTGTTGGACCTATTAATATAATCTTCTCTAAATAAATCTTGTCCTACCAACACAAATATCTATCTTAGATCCCATTTATATATTTCTTTAAAGCACATATATAGGAGACTTATCACAATATTTTTTCCATTCATCAAGTCCGTCACATTCAACTAAGTTTATATATAAAAGATTGAGGGAATAACTAGCATCAAGAGAAACTAGCATATCTCAATCATTTTGACACTTAATAGTAATCTCATCGCATGTTAATTCAATAAAAGCGAAAACAACATGGAAAATCTACGAACCCTTGTGTGTATATATATATAGGATCTTATTGGTACCCGTTTATTCAAAGAAAACCCCTTCAGATTTCGAACCCGATCGAGATCAAAAATTTTAAACCTATATTTCAACTAGTTAACCTAGTCCCACAAGAGGTTAACGCAAATGTGAATCCTTTTGTTTGTTATTGTTTATTCTTCTATTAATCATATTGATATTGAGATCCGAGTGCTTGCATAGCTTGTATAACTTGGAGTGTATGACCACCAATGGTGAAGACTTAGTGGCAAGAAAGACTTCTTTAGAGTATTCATTTTTATCATATCTCAATTTCGAATCATGATGCATGCAGAGTCTAATCTTTAACAAGAAAGACTGTGTTATTTGCTCTTAAAGTCTGGGTCTACTAGCTGAAAAGACCTAGAGTTTGGTTCTTTGTCATCCAACCGGTGCGATCAATAAGTTTACCCAATAACCGCTAAGATAAAAATGTGAGAACACCACCATTCTCCTTTATCTTTAATTTAAAAAAAAAAAAAAAAAAACTTGGGAGGTTGTGGGTGAGGGAAAATAGATAAAATGATCAGAGTGGGTGCGAAATTAGTGTGGCCTTCGAAGGTGACCTTAATAGCATCCAATGGCAGATGATCAGCTAAGAAGATAGATTTCCTAATGGCATCCACATGCCTGCATGTCATACTAGAGACACGTGTGCATTAAACTAATATTTTCTCTTAAATATTTTTGCACGTGTCATCACCTAGATCACTAACATGCCAAGCCCCATGTTGAATAATACATACATATATATATATATATATATATATATATATCAACATATATCATTGAGAGGGTATGTAGTGCCGTGAGCATGCCAGAGCCTGGTTGATCTGCCCGATTACTTCCAGGGCATTATCTTTTGGATTTATTTTTTCATTTCTTTTTTAAAAGTAAGTTCGAAATGATAATTGTAGATATGGGAAAAGAAAAATAATGTAATTAAACTCTTGAATATAGATCGAGTTCAGTGATCAGTATGATCAATCTCAAAAGAGCAAAATAATAATATAATTATGAAACGGATAATGAATCTAAAGAGTTTTAATTCGCTGCTAACGATATCTTTAATGCAATGTCAAATTCATGTGTTACAATTAATTTTAATATTTAGATTAAAAAAAATCTCTATAAAACATTGTCATATTATGATCTTTTATACGGGATAAATTCTCGAGAAAATTAGACGAAAGATTGGTGACTTCAAAAAGATTGATGAACATAAATATTTCATGGTCAAAAAATAAACTTAATCAATAATCTCACAGTAAATTTGGGACGGATCATGAAAACTTAATTAATGTCCAACATACAAATGATAAATTAGAAAAATTAAGACATAAAATGATTCTAATATAATCTAATTAAGCCAACACCACCATGAATATAGATATACGTGGAGAGTATTCGTGGATATTAGATAATTATAAGATAATTATGAGTTATCCGAATCTAAATTTTCTATTGATCCTTAGGCCTTTTTTCAGGATTATTGATTTGTCTTTTTTTCTTAAATGGAATTTGAATACCGACTCTAAAAGGAAACATTAATCTGATGATTCTCAGACGTGGCCTAATCAATGGTTTTTCAATTACTTTCCAAAATTGTATACGTAAAATTGTTACGTATACAATTTGTCTACGCATAGTCTTACTAATGGTTTGTCAAGTACTTAAAACATATTTCCAGTTTAGCCAAAAAAAAGAAAGCACTTATAAAATATATATTTGTATATATATATATATATTATAGATATCTAGTATCTAATCTTATTTTTTAGGACCAACTCACATAGTATTGAATTGTGTTATTTTTTATTATTAGCTATAATTTTTAATACTAACTGATTAGTAGCATTTAATTGAGTTATTTTTTCATTAGTAGAAATAATTTTTAAATTTTAATTAACAGGATAATTATTTAAAAATTCACCAACAAAAGAATGACAAATCTTAAACCACATAAATATATATATGTTGGTTTTCAAAAATTGATAATAAAATTAATCTCTCTAACATATAGTAAAAAAAAACAAAAAAAAACAAAAAACAAAAAAACAAAACAGCTTCCTTGCAACACCAATATTATTAGTAACGCGATGATAAAATATGAATCTTAGCTATGAGTTCCTATTATCCAATCTAATTTTAATTAACGGGTGATAATTTTTTTCTCTAAAATTTAGCGGATGATGTTTAATACCATCAATGTTCTTTCACTTATTATTCATACTTCAAAAACCGCACATGCATTTAATCACGTCTTTGAAACTTTTATATGATAGGGGACTAAATGCATAAATAACAGAAAATATATAGGAGAAAATGAATGCTAGTAAATTTGTGAATTTTAATTAACTTATGAAGTATTGGAATTCCATTGTTCTTAAGTTGAGAAAGGATGGCATAAATCTTTATTGTTTGTCAAAGAACATAAATCTTTACTCCTCTAATATAAAGAAGCACTAGCCTTTAAGAATAAATTATTCTTTTGATTTGTTTGTAATTTAAAAAAATAATCAAACTAAATCAAGTTATATCAATGTATGGTTTGGTTCAAAAGATCTAGCCTTATAAATTGAATTATTCTTGAATTGCAAAATGTTTGGATTGATCATATACAAATTAGTTGTTAAAATCATTGAGCGGATTAGAATTTCTAAAATCTCTAAACAAACTAATTTATATATAAAAAAAAATTTAAACCAACAAAATTTAACGATTAAAAAACGAAAATCAATTTGATTTAGTTTAATTTATTTTAGAGTTTAGGAAGTTTTTGCGGTTTAAAATGAATATTGTCTTTAATACACGTGCCATATAAGTAGTGAGTTGGATCCTTCAAGAGATTTGTGTCTAGAATTTTAATAGAACACACTTGTTGTTGTCATGTCCTCCAAAACCATTAAATTTATTTATTTATATTTTGCTAATCAAGTGATTTTATTCTTGAAATATGTCTATATAGCCACTAATTAAAAATTTAAAAACCGATATGCCTCCCAAATTGCCAACACATAAAACATAAATATTAATCTTGATTTAATTCTTGAAAGATGTCCATAACGCCACTTCAAAAATAAAAATAAAAATTAAAAAAAACCAATATATGCCTCCCAAATTGCCAACACATAAAACATAAATATTAATCTTGATTATATATATGTTTAGACAAATTTAAACATGAAATCCCAACCTAAACATCAAATCAATCCGAATCTCAGACGCCAAAATATTGAGGGATAAGGATTAGGTAACAGAGAAGCAAAGCGGCATAAAAACCCTCTACCCAATTTGCCAACTTGCCAACTCTCCTCCAACACACGCACACAATCATGTCCCGAGTGTTTAATAGAAGAAGCTGTCGCATAGTGACTAAGGGACATTATCACCAATTCCACTCAACGCAAACTCCATGACAAAGCAAAGTCCACATGCATGAATCCACATGAGGATGAAAGAAATAATAAAAAAAAAATTTATTTTACGATAAAATATTATGTATCGATTCTGCATGTTTTTGACCATACGATCTGATCAAAATCATGTCAATTTAAAAGGATATGTAAAACTGACATAGTCCGATATTAGTATGAAACAAAACCTTTTGATGATTGAGAATTTCTACAAGTGTTGATGATCATGTCAATTTAAAAGGGTATGTAAAATTGATATAGTCCGATATTAGTATGAAACAAAACCTTTTGATGATTGAGAATTTCTACAAGTGTTGATGTTTCTAATCGTTAAATATTATTGAAATTACGACAAAAAAATGGATAAATAAATAGTTTTAAACATTTATTTAAATAAACGGTCGAATTTTGTTTTGTTTAATAAAGTAGCTGTTGATCAATGATTGATCATAGTTAATTAGTGAAAAATGCATATGAATATTGGTCAATAATTGATTAACCATTATATTAAAAAAAAAAAAAACTGATTGGATTGATTGATTGACAATTTTTTTTGAACGATCATTTTTTGTAATTAATTTTTAGAACTTCAGTTATTTATTAAAAACTTTTTAAAGAAGTTCTTTACTCACAAACCTCTTAAAATTATATTGAATAAAAAGTTCAAATCTTATAAAAATTTAATGGAGTAAAACTTAACTGTATCAATATGGTCCTTCTATAAATCATACCGAAAATTTCTCATAAAAAATATTTCAAAATAATTTTTTAAGCATTAGAAGGTGGGCAGCGGTGGAGAGAGCCTCAAAACCCGGATACAAAGAGTTAAAAATGCTTTTGAACTAAAGGCAAACCAAAGGGCCAATCCAAAAACATTCAAAAGGGATTATGCAAAAAAGAAAAGATTTTTTTTTTAAACTAAAAAAAGGAAAGAAAGAAAAAAGAAAAGAGAAAAAAAGCAGGATTGGCAGAGAGTTCGGCGGGACTGTGTTTGCATTTGATTTATTTATTTTTTTCTTTTTCTATTTGGATTCTCTTTCACAGTACTAAAAGATAACAATGAAAAAACATATAATAGAATAAAGAAATAAAAATTAAAAAAAAAAAAAACCCCCACTAGAAAACAAACTAAAATATAGTAAAGAAATTGGCTGGCTTTCATAATTCAAGGCCAAATTTTTGTCCACGGTCAAACTAATATTGGGAGGTCAGTGAAACGAATCATTTCTCACGTTCGCCCCCAATTTTATATTATTACTTCATGATCACTTCTCACATGACCACTTTTTATTTTATTTGCATTAATTAATTAATCGTAGATGATAATATTGTCGTATTTGTTGTGGGTGATTTTATTTTATTGTTTTTACATTCTGTGTGTCTGTGTGTGTGAGAAAGAAAAAGGGACTGTATCTAATTTCAATTCATTTGAAACATGCGTCCCTTTATGTGAACATGTGGGTCCTACATGTGATTGCCATGATTAATTCTCAACCGTCTGATGGATGGAATTTTGGTTTAAATTTTGAGGGGGGGTCCTAGCTAGAGTGAAAGTGTACTATCACAATGGTTTTATTCCTTTCTTTTTGATACAAAACTTTTACCAAAGATGTTGAACTGATTAGACAAGAAATGCCATCATATTTTTTTTGACATTCTATTTGCTATTTCCATTGTTTAATTTGTTCCCATGAAAATGGCATGAATACAACACTTTAATTTCAAATATCAATCTAAGAATTTCATAATATGCATGGGAGTTTTAATGGTAAGATACATTATTTTTATATTAGGTAGGAACTGATTTATAATTGTTCGATAATTTTTGATTGTTTACCTTAAAAAATATTTACTATGTGATACAATACTATTACTGTCATAAATTAGATCGATAAAAATTAAGAGGTCATATATTTTAAAAGCCGTGTGTTCTTTTAAGCATTCACATAAAATGATATCAAGATATGCCAAAATTAGTTTGACATCATGTGCTAATCCGATATTAGAGTCTGTGTCCGTTAATATATTGAATATGATTGCTTCAACTAAAAATGTGTTAGGTCATTTCTGTTTTATCGGTTATAGTATTTTTAAATTGAGAAAAAGGGTAAAAACAGAATAACAACATAATTTTTTCTTCAGAGGAAAAAAAAAAAAAAAAACAAAAGAAGTATGGAGATGAAAATTGTCAATGAAAAAGTCATCTCTTCTACTTTTGTTGCTCATTTCTTCTCGTTATAAGGAGTAAATTCAAGTTAAAAATACCCACTTATAAATAAATTTAAAAAGAAAAAAATCCATGTCGATTAATGTACTCAACGAAGCATTTAACAAAAAAATAAAAATAAAATTTGTCACTTCAACTAATGGGATATATATATATATATATAAAGACTAATAGTAAAAATGTGCTGTTTAAACAAATATAAAACCATCCCACGTAGAGTGGTTGCTCTATGACAGTTGCATTAACTTTAACCTTTCAATTTGGTGATTCAAATTCATTGTTCCTTCAGTAAATAAATAAATAAATAAATTATCAAAAGTAAATAAATAAATAAAATCCTCAGGCCTTGAAATACGACAAGAAAATTGTAGGTGAAATATGTACCTAATTCAGTACTTATCCTTGCATTACATATTATCCGGAAATTATGCTGCAGAACAGTGTACGTGAAGTAAAGGTAAACAATAACAAAAACGACAACAACAGCAATAATAATAATAAATAAATAACTATACCTGATAGCCTAACACGTGCCAGGCACGTGCCATCTCCCAAGTGCATAAGCACCTCGCAGCTGTCACGGATGATGCAGTCAGCAGTCGGCACGACTGTAAGGGCGGTGGCCTTGAACTAGAACACACGTGACATCCTAATCATCTCCTGTTCACACGTGCGGCCAAATTTAAAAGATTGACTAGTAATTTCTTTTAAAAAAAATAAAATTTGCCCTTTTTATTATAAATAATTGATGTTGGGCCTGCCCAAAAGAGATTCTCTTTTGATAAATTCTTTGTTGCAGAAGAACACTGTGACTTAGATTTCTTTTATTTATTTATTTATTTGGACCAGAAAAAAATCTTTCCCAATAAAACTCATGCGTCTCAGAACAATGTTGATTTTATTTTATTTTATTTTATTTTATAAATTTTCTGATTGGTTGAAAAGAAGGAAATAAACTAAAAACCATGACAGAGAAAAAAATCCTTTTCTTCTAGGTAAGGGTAAGGGATTGCGGCTACTGCTTTCATGCCGAAAAAGGATCCTCATGTTAAGTGTGAATATAATTCTCAAAGTGACTGATTGCGTCGAAAGTTTTCCTATGGGAATATGGAAAAATTGGCTTGGATTTTTAATGTTTAGATCTTTTGTATATTCCACAAGATGTGGTGTGACATGATAAAGCAATTGCAATTTGCTTAAAAATAACAAAAGAAAGAATCAAAAACGAGATTGAGACTATTCAATGTCTCTCCAAACAAGTTTGACGACGGACATTGTAGCATTGTGGTTATTCTACCGTTTAAATCAAAAGAAATAGAATTCGAATTCTCTTATTATCAAGATATTAAATATATATATATGTGTGTGTACATTTTGGCCCAAATTAGATTTTGGAGGGAATTCCAACATAAGAGAAAGAGGTAAATAGCATATTTATCGACTAAAAAAATAGATAACATACTTTTCAAAGTATTAAAAGGTAAATAACATTTACGAATATTTTTTTTTCCTTCAGAAAAAAAAAATTTTTTTTCTAAGAGAAAATAAATTAATTACGTCAAAAATATATTAGTTATTTTAACAATTTCGTAAGTACACTATTTACTTAATTTTTAAAAAAATACACTTTACTTTTTTAGGATTTGTAAATATGCTATGTACCATAAATTCCCTTCTAACTTCCATCACGTACCATACTAGGGGGTTTAGAAACCAGGTTCTACAGATTGAAAATTTCTTCAGCTCCACAAGACAAAAATATATCATTGAAACACAGAATTGTACTTAAGAAACAATGTTCGAATTTCGTACTCTATTTAGTTGGGTGGAACAAATGTTTTTAAGTTCAAAATCGTAGCTAGTACTTTACCTTTTATTAATAATAATAAAAAAATACTAACAAAATGTTAGCTTGTTATCTACTGTGTTTGTCATAGTCTTGGCACATTTTGGGGACCATATCTGTTCCATAGTCTGCCTGATGTTTCCGATATTTCCTCTATCCGACGAAAAGGAAAGATCATTATTATCATCCTGTCCCGAACAAAAATGACTAACAAGCCAGAAAACAGATCCAATACAAATATTAGCAACTATGATTTATGCCTCGGAGTCGCAAGACTCCGACGGAAAGGATTTCATAAAATGGTGTGACAAGGAGAGAGTTTCTTTGTCGTCATGATAGAATATGGCAGCACGTGGAATTTCATCTTAGCAGTTTGTCATATGACTCTTATGTTGTACCACAATATATGCAACGATGCGTCGCCTATGATGATAAATGCCAATAGTCTAAACGAAAATGCTAAAGCAAACAAAAGGGAAGAGGGGGGTATATCAGATTTACATCCCACCCTTAATGATTGTCAACTATACAGACAACGATTACTTAAAACTCTTAAAAGAAAGTAAAAGAGGATAAAAGAGAGAACCCAAGTCCAGGCTGTCGTTGTGTCCTCATCGCCATTTTCTCAACCATTTATAGCCGACTTAAAGTGATTATCATCAACTGTTGAGTAAACAGCTCCCTCCTTCACAAGGTTGTCGATTGCTAACCTGTCAACACCAGAAAGTTGAAAATGTCTCAGTTTTACCGGGCAGGATGTTTGTCCTCGTACTGTGTCTATGCGTGTGCGTTTAAAAGAGAGGTAGAGAGAGAGAGACATGATCTTATCCTTCGGAATTCTCAGTTGGTTGGAAATAAGGTCAATGTTAGCCCCCTCTTCCCTGGCACTGAAACGTGAAAGTCTACTTCAGGAAAGAAAATTATGGGGGAAAAAAAAGAAAGATTAAACTGAAATATATCCATAGAACATCTCTAAGAATAATAAACACAACACAATTAAGCTGAAATGAGTTTTGCAAACAAGAAAGCCTATGTTTTTCAGTAATCCACGGTCATATTTCAAGCACATAATGACATACAGACACACAAGGAAAAAAGAAAAAGAATAAAACAGACAAATATCGGGGCCAATACCCAGAAAGTGAAGCAAAGGCTAGAAAAGGGAGCTTTAAAATGATCAGTTATTAAACGATGATTTCATCATGGTTTTTGTGTGAAAGGACCAACAAGGCAGCAGTTTTAATGCTAAAAGCATCGGCATAATTCCAGAATAAAGGTTTTCTAGCGGGCAAAGGTAGCATTTCAAAACCGAATTGTCAAAGAGCAGCATCAACATCAAAAGGACTGAAGAAACATACTCCAGGAATCCGACAAATTCGAATAGTAAACATATGGAAAATCTCCATCATAAGTGGAAGAGAAGCATCTCAAAGTGGAAACTATACAGCACTCTCATTCATTATTTTAGAGCCTAAAGCTGAGAAGTTTGATTTCTAATAGTGCGTGTAAGCATAAACATAAGGTTTAAGATTGGAGATACTCACAGGCACATAGGTTGGTGCAAAAATTCCATCACCATATCTTCGGTGCTCTTCAATCCACCGGCACTAGACTGGGCAATTGACTGAAATAAGAAAAACATAAGTACACGGAGCCACTAACCAGTAAAGAAAACAATTAAAAACTCAACTAACTGAATTTCATCTGTTTGATATATTACCTGATTGGTCAGACTTGTCTCGTGTGACTGAGTACTCACACCACCTTGTAGTTTCTATCAACAGATGGAAAACATCATATCAGAGAAAGAATACGCATGAAAATACCATAGAATTCCAAAGGAAAAAAACCCCACTATGCAATGTTATGAGTAAACTTCCGTATCATAATTAGTGACAGTACCCGGGATCTGCTGTTGTAAAAATGGACATATATGCACTCAATAAAGTGGCTTGCAATCTCATTGTAGTCCTCCACAGGTCTGAAAACCACACAAAGTACACTGTCGAAACACTGTCGAAACTCTAATACGAGACATAGAAAACCAATATGATGTGTAAAGTAAATAAAAAGGGCAAGAAAACAAACAGCTTAGAGGCATCCGGCTTTCGTGGCCAAGATCTTTAATTAACACTTGGAATGATTAAAAAGAATATATATATAAATATTTTCAAAGTCAGACAAAAATTTAAGAGAACAGCCCAACAGTTTCAAAAGTAATTTCGTCTTTCAATGCGTGTTCCCTAACCAAGGTTATCCTGTTCAAACATAAGCTCATCAGAGTAACTATAAGATGAAAACCACCAGTCCATAATTTTTTTGTACATATATCAGCTATGGAGTTGGTTCTGCCTAATACTGAAATCTATATGTTTACTAAGGGCCACAGCTTCTGGACCTGGCTAAACAGATAACCACGTCAACAATCAATAAGAGAGCTAGAAACGTCAACCCACGGGGCTTGAAAAGGTTGTTTGTTTGTTTTTTGTTGTTTTAAACTTAAATACTTAATATATAACCAAACGCTTGACCAGAACAGTTCACAAAACATTCTAAAATATTAAATTGTTTATTATGACTTTGAAAATCAGCTACTACAATGATATATCCCTGATTAAGCACATATGAAACAACAAGCTCCTGCACAGGATTTTAGCCAAAAAAAAAAAAAAAGTCAAAAATGATGGAAGAAATAAGAATAACAGAATCTGTACCTAACAGAGAAGACGTTTAAGCTCCTTTTACCCTGAAAGCTTTTCAAGCGTCCATGGACACAGACATACATTCCTTCCCTAAATTAAAAGAGAGAGAGAGAGAGAGAGATGTTAAATGGAGAGGAGGTAAGTTAATGCACCATTTTGACTTATAAAAGTAAACTATGGCAGAATAATCTAAACCCTTGTCGAGGATTTTTGAAAAATGACTTCAAGAGAAAACACTAACTTGTAAAATGATATTTAAAGAATTTTATTCGCAAAATGACTACAGAACTACATGGAACGACCAATTTTTAAACTAAATGATCAAAAATAAAAGAAGCTCATCTTACAACAGAAAAGAAATATGAACTTCATTTCACACCACTGGTTCAAAATAAAGATGAAGAAATATCCAGATTCTCATTATAAGTCAGAACGACAAGAAATAAATATAGCAAAAAGAGACAGCATACAAGATTCCATCCATTTCGTTTGCATCTACTGCTTCGTGAAACCTATAACGAAGACCAAGAAATTAGACTTCACCTAATAATTAAGAACCAAAAAAAAAAAAAAAGATAAAACATGAAAGTAAAAAAGGACTGATAAAACTCACCACTTGTTACAATCAATCCGTCCCGTACCATCATCAAGCACGAAGGTGACATCAGAAACTCTTCCAACTCGGTCCCGTATAATTCCAACCAGTTTGACCTAAGCAGAAAATCAAAATCTAAAGGGAAAAAAAAAACCCCCAAAATAATCATAATGCTAAAAATTCCAGTTCCCAATACCTACATTGTTCACATCCACACCATCAATGACAAACTCCGACTTTTCATTTGCCGGCATAAACGCATCACTTATCTGCTTCACCGTAAGCGGAAGCAATGCCTGAACATCGCGATTCTGCAGAAAAATAACTAAAAGCTCATCAACCTTTATTCTTTTCAATGTTAATCCCATTTTTTATCTCCGGAATTATCGGTAGAGTACCATTATCGTCACCGCCACTCAAAACATCCCAACTAGTCCCTGCTCTATAAATTTGTGTTATTAAAAGTTCTTCGGCTACAAAATGGATAGAAAATGGGGACTCCGTTTGAGGATAAAAAATGAGATAATGAGAAACAGAACAAACTGAAAAATTCAACTTCAGTCTAATATAATCTACCTGCTCTAATAACTAAATTTCGTCGATTGCTTGATTTTCTCAGCAACCAAATAAGGAATGGTGATCTTGAACAGTTGAGGTAAGATCAGTTGTCCATAAAAACTTCATACCTACCACGAATCAAAACCGTAGCTAAAACCTAGAGTAAGAAAGACCAGATTCGAGTTCGTTTTCCGTCATTTTCTCGAGAGGATTCCCGGGAACCAAACAGAGAGTTAGAGGGATTACCTTGGCCGGAGAGAAGGAAGAGTCGGGAGCCTGGGTGGCCTCGGTGGGCATAAATCCACCGCCGGAGAAGGCGGCGGCGCCGTCGAATTGGCTGGCGTACATCGCTCCGTACGATTGTATGTCTGATTTGAGTGAAAGTGGCTGGAGGGAGTTTCGAAAACTTCCCACTAATATGACCCTTTTTCTTTTTTCTTTTCTCTTTTTCCTTTTTCTTTTTTCTTATCTAATGCTTTCTAAAAGATAAATTACTTATCTATAATCTAAACTCTTAATATTAAACACCTTTAGTATGCGTTTGGTAAAATGATTTGAGTTGAAAATTTTAAGTTTGAATTGGTTAACTTTTTAAAACTTAGTTATTAATTTTGTTGACTTAAAAAAAAAAGACTAAAATTGAGATGAAAAAGTACAGTTTAGTTGGAGTGAAACTGGTGAGCCAAACAAAGACTTAGTTTCTGAAATTTTTTTTATAGTTGAAATACCTTTAAACTTTTAAAATGTTGTTACAACAGTCATTTCCGTTACTTTTTGAACAAAATCTGTTAGTAATTTGATTCAAAAATGACGTTAACATCAGATTTCTTCAAAAAATTAATGAAAAAGACTAATGTAATAACGTTGTTAATAATTTATAATCATTCCAACTATGAAAAAAATGCCCTTATATTATTAAAATATTGTTATAATAATCATTTTTTTGTTTATTTTTAAATGAAATTTATCAATAATTTGATCAAAAATTAATATTAAATTAATATAAATGACTATTATAATAATATTTTAAAAATTTATTAATATTTTAATTACAAAAAATAGTTCAAAGACCAAAATTATATAAAGTTAAAAATTCATATACTAACCTAATAATTTACCATTTCTAAAATTCTATCTTTGACTTATGTACTATAGTGACTATATAGTCTCATTGCACTACTCAAACTTTTATATTATTGCACAAGCAATCCTTTTATAGATATTCGATTAATATCTGAATGAAAATTAAACGCATTTAGATTACATGAAATTTACTTGATGTTAAAATTATTATGACAATTTTTATTAGTAAAGCTTATTTAATCTGAATATGTTTAATTTTTTATTTCCTCTTTTACATGATATAGACAGACTGTTAATATAACTCATTGACTAACATGAAACATGTTTATTATTAGGAGACTGTTTATAAAAATTACAAAAAAGAAACTATTGGATTTAAACCAATTACAAATTAAAATAATAAAATTGTAATTTTGCTTAAATTACGAAACAATAAAGGTAAAATCGATAACTTATATAAGCGATAAAAATTGAAAATTGAAACTTCAAAAGAAAATTTAAAAAAAAAAATGAAGGTAGAATTTGAAGGGATTACTGCTATATACTGAATAGCAGTAATTGAATTTCAAACGACTCGTCAAATTCTATATATATATATATATATATATATATCAAGGTGGGATTTAGTTTCCATTTTCCACCCAGTCTAAAGAAAGAAAGTGGAATTCTATTTTGACAAATATAAAGCCGAGACTAGAAAAATGGTTTTCGCCATTTTTGTTTTTCTTGTGCTCCCTTTCTACTTTCTTTAAAAAAAAAAAAAAAAAAATCTAATATTCTCACTTTTAGAAATTTTACTCACTTCAAAAAAAGGAAAAAAAAAAATCTTATACGTTTGACAGAGAGGCAGCAGTACGACAGAGAGAGAGAGAGAAAGTGGAAGTTTTTTTTCCTTCTTTTTTTTTCTTTTTCTTTTTTTTTTTTCCTTTCTTTCTTTCTTTACTGAGAAAAAATGGTGGAAGTTAATCCATTAACTCCAAAAACTTGAAAATATACCAATTCTTCTCAATTTGTTCTCAACTGCTCACAAACAATGATTAAAATTAAATGTTTTGACAGGTGTAAACCACAGTGATTTTACATGTTTTAACACAAAATATTAGGGCCGACAATTTAGGATATGATACGAAAACAACATGAAATAAATATATTTGAACTGCACGTTTAATAATTGAGTCAAAATTGGATTGACACGTTTAACACGAAAATAAACGGGCCAGAAACGAATTAACCCGATTAACTTGTCTAACATATTTATTTAAATGGATTGTAAACGGGCCAACACGACTCAACCCTTTAATAACCTATAAATATAAAATTTCTCAATATATTTAAAAAAAAAACCCTAAAAATAACAACATATATAAGCCTAACCTTAACCCTAATAACCCGTTTATGTTTTATTCTAAAATATGTTTGTCTTAATCATTATGGATATTTGATAATTCTAGTTGTTAGTTTTGTATTTTATATGAATATGATAAGTTTCTTGTGTTAGTTAATTTAAAATTTTAAGTGATTTTTTATCCAAAATTTTTGTGTTAAATAGGTCATAAACGGGTTTTACGTGTTAAATGGATCATAAACGGGTTTATTTTCGTGCCAACCCGTCGTGACCCATTTAATAATCATGTTCGCATGTTGTATCATGCTACCCGTTTATTAAACGATTTGTGTTCGTGTTTAGGTTTCTAGCCTGTTTATTAATTATATCGTGTTTGTACTCATATTTATCGTGTCGTGTTGTAATTGGGTTAACCTAAATCCGGTCTACCAACACAAATTGTCAGCCCTATAAAATATAAAGCTCAAGTCTCCATATCTCAAGTTTTAAAAAAATTAAGTGATTGTAAATATATAATCTAACATATATCACACCTAATTCGACCATAAGTTGCAAAATTCAAATTTTTACATCTTCAAGTTCAAAAAAAAATAATAATAATAATAGAAAAATGCAATTATTTTTAGTCCTTGAAAGAAAATGAGTGATTTTAATTTTTGGACTTTGAATTTTAGAGGTTGTTTAGTTACTGACACTCAAAGTGCTGCAATCCCAAGGTTTCTTAGGGTACGTTTGGTTCGTCGGTTGAGATGAAAATTTTAAAGTTGAAGTTGATTGACTTTTTAAAAACTAATTATACATTTTATTGACTTTTCAGTAAAAAGACAAAAACTAATATGAAAATTTTGAGTTGAAGATGTCAAACCTACTATAGGAATGGTCTTTTGTGTCTAAGTTAACGATCATTTTCCTTTAGGGTAAATTATTAGGTTGGTTTCTGAACTTCTAATTTTGTGCAACTTTGATCCCTAAACTTTTTTCGTAGTTGGAATGTCTCTAAACTTTTAAAATATTGCTACAATAGTCTTTTATGTTAATTTTTTGACAATATCCATTAGATAGCATCATTTTTTGACCAAATTACTAACATATTCCATTAAGAAAGTAACAGAAATTATTATTGTAGTAACATTTTAATGGTTTAGAAATATTTTCTATAATTTTTTTAATAGTTAGAATAATTATAAATTATCAAAAAAAGTCGCAATAATATTCATTTTCGTTAATTTTTTTAACGGCATCCATAGTTAGAACGAGTTTTTGATCAAATTACTATATTGCGTCTAAAAATTGATAGAAATGACTATTATTGTAATATTTTAAAAGTTTAGAAGTATTTTAGCTACCAAAAAAAAAAGTTCAGAAATCAAAATTGCACAAAATTAAAAGTTTAGGGACTAAATGAGCAATTTACCCTTTCTTTTCTTTATTTCTATTAATTTTTTGGCTAATTTTGTTTGTTATTAACTTGTTAGAATTTATTTTATTTTATTTTATTTTTTTAAGAAAAGGAGTGGATAACCTTTCGGATTTGCATTCAGCAATGGAACTTCCGGTGTAAGGATCCTTTTGTGGTTTCAGGGTAAAATTTTAGTATGCTCGAGTCAAAGCTAAATGCTGCCTTTCTCTCAGCGTGATGATGTTCATAGAGCTAGAAATATAAATTTGGACACAAAACATTAAAATAAAGAGAAGGGTTGTAGTAGAGACCCTCAAAGGATCTCTATCGGTAAAGTCTTTTTTTAGGTCGTTGAGATTTAATCGAACGGTTGAAAGATTGTTGGTGTACCATAGTTACCATACACCTTACCTCATATAAACTTTCCCACCCTTATCTTCTCCGTCGTCGGCGACCGTCCCGCCGCTGGTGACGGATGCCGGTGACCCACCCCTGACGCCGGCGACCCACCCCCGACGCCGGCGAACAACCTCCCCACCATTGGCCCAACCCCCGCCGGCCGGCCGCCGGCGACTTTCTCTCTCTCTTCTCTTCTCCCTCTCTCTTCCTCTCTCTCTCTCTTCCTGGCCGGCTCCCTTCCCCCAGCTCGCCCGGCGCCCCCTACTCTCCTCTCTCTCTTCCCGGCAGGCCCCCTTGCCCCCATCCCGCCCGGCGCCCCCCCACCCCAGCCCACCTCCCCTAGCGCCCCCGACGGGAGCCCCCACGCTCGTCTCTCTCTCTCCTCTCTCTTTTTCCCTCTCTCTCTTCTCGGCCAGCCCCCTCACCCCAGCCACCCCCTACCCCCGGCAGCCCGGCGCCCTCCCCTGACGCAAGAAGAGAGAGAGAAAGAGAGGGGAGTCACGCATCGGGGGGCCAGGGTGGGGGGCCGAGGGTTGGGAGGAGATAGAGAGATAGAGGAAGAGAGAGAGGGGAGGTCGGGGGAGGGGGCCGCCGGCAGGGTGGGGGCATTCGGGCCAGGCTGGGGCCGCGAGAGAGAGGGGAAGAGAGAGAGAGAGAAGAGAAGAGAGAGAGAGAGAGAGATAAGAGAGAGAAAGTCACTGGCGGCCGCCCAGCCAGGGCTGGGGCCTGTGGTAGGGGGCCGGAGGTGGGTCACCGGCGTCGGGGGTGGGTCGCCGGCGTCCATTGCCGGCGACGGAGAAGAAAAGGGTGTAAAAGTTTATATGAGGTAAGGTGTAATTATAGTACACCAATAACCTTTTAACCGTTCGATTAAATATCAACGGCTTAAAAAAAGACTCTACCGGTAGGAACTCTCAAATGGTCTCTACCAGAACTCTTCCCTAAAATAAAAAACATGTGAGGGACACAAATTTTAAATAGAAGCTCCTTTACAATGGGAAATATCTCAGATTTGTCTTGATATTTTTTGCATGTAACTATGTGAATGATAGACAAGAGACATCTATGTTTGACAAATTGTTTGAAAAACAAATATTTTTAAAAAAATCATAGTTCAATTTAAATGTTTTACCTTTTCAAAATCTGCCCCATAGTCGTTTTTCTTTATCTTAATGTCAATCCAAAAATATTGTCATTTGAATTGGAATATATATACATATATATATATATATATATATTTACATTTTCCTTTTTAGATCTATTTGTCAAAAATAGTGTAAGATTGTAGAAAGATGAAAAAACCTCTAGCCTATTGTAATTTTGAAACCACATATGACCAGCCAGAAAATCACACTTGTTTCATAAAAAGAATTCATGATTGTGTTGTGCTAATTCAACGATGACCGGTTTTGAAAACGAAAGCTACTCTTAAAATCAACAGCACTCAAAAACTAACCTTCGTCTTTGATAACTTTCTTAATTATATTCTGATCATAGGCTCATCAAACAATTCAAATAATAAATTCAAATTCTTATAAAAGAAAACATTAGGAAAAAATTGAAAAATAGGTTTAAAACAGAGCGTTAACTGTGGTGTAGCTTATGCATGTTTCAAGCATGTTAGAGGGCTCTCTTGCAATCTCTAAGGTATAAGAAAACCATTTGAATCCAATAATAAGAATATGAACCTTACACTTGTTAGTTTTAGGGATATTGTGATTGGATTAAAATTGTAATTGCGTTGGATGATTGTAATTGACTTGATTGTATACCTGGTACGAAGGCCAACTTGGGGCTCAAAAGGTTCATGATGTTAATTTGCTTATTTTATATTTGATGAACACAAAATGTTTCTATAGTTTAATAACTAAGGCTTTGTTTGGGATCACATTTGGAGATAGTGTTTTGCAGGTTGAAGATGGTTTGAATTTTGAAATTGTGCGTTTGGTGAAAATAAACTGTTTTGAGTGAAAAAGTGTAAAAACTTAAAATGTATTTGGAAAAAAAAAATTAGATATATGGATTTTGTTTCATTTATCTCAATATTCTATGCAATTTGAAAAAAAAAATCTCATTTTGATTTAAAATGATAAAGTTATGAATTTTTAAAGTCCAAGTTTTTTTAAAATACTTAGAAAAGTAAATAGTAAAACTAGTGAAAAAAACAAAAAAACTTTTGGAAACTTGTCCCCAACTGGGGCCTAAATATCCTCAACTACTATTGTACAAGACAAAGGTAAAATATACGTATCTTAATGGGAGACTAAATACATATACACACCTCAGCATCTTCCACGAGGCAAACTATTTTATAATATCTTTTTAAAATTTTTTAGAAAGAGTGAGGCTTGTTTTCCTTAACAGAAAAAATCATTTAAATATATATTTGGGACGTAAGAAAATAAGAGGGGAAAAGAAATATAATTTAAACTTAGTAAATAAAGGGTTTTATACAAGGATTTTTTTCAATTAATTTATTCAATGTGACTCGTATATCACAGTCACTTTCGTAATTTAAACTCATATTTGGGACGTAAAAAATTAAGAGGGGGAGTGAAAGATAATTTAGGGGGTGTTTGGTAACTAATTTCATTTCAACTCAAACTGTACTTTTTTTTGTCTTTTTCTCAAAAAATTTTTATCTTTTTCCCAAAAAGTTTTTTGTCTTTTCTGAAAATTTACTATTACAACTAAAATATTTCAATTCAAACTAACCAACCAAACAAACCCTTAAACTTAGTACAGAAAGGGGTTCATACAATGCTTTTTTCAATTAATTTATTTAGTGAGGTGGCCAAATAAGACTTCGCCGATCTCATTACTACAGAGTCAATTTGAACAATTATAACTTTGACTTGACTTTAGGTGTGGTCCATATTTGGTTAAACAGACATTTTCGAAAAAAAACTGCCCAAGGCTAATTGTTGTGGATCTTTTTTCACAATAATTATGATGGAGAAAATGACAATTTCTTGAGGACAAGAGTTAAGAAAAATAAGTTTTTCATTACTTAAAATAGAATGAACACTTAGAATAACGGAAGAAATTGTATTTGTTGAGAAATGTAAAATCATATGGATACGACCCTCACTGTGCATCTGGAGCTTCACTTATTCCTTTTATCAAGAATAATGATGTGAATTGTGCTTTAATGAGTTCCAATATGCAATGTCAAGCAGTTCCGCTTTCTCAATCGGAAAAGTGCATTGTTGGAACTAGGCTGGAATGTCAAGTGGCTCTAGATTCTGGGGCTTCTACTATAGCCAAATATAAGGGTGAGAAGATCATTTTATCAGGCAATAGAGGTACAATAATAAAAGCCTCAAACACTCTGAAAATGATATGAAGTATTCGAAAATGATTGAAGTATTGAAGTATTTAATATAGGAGGATCACTATGACTATAGCCCTTGGTAAATTTACCAAAGACAAAAATAATTTATTTGATATTATGGATGACTAGTTACGGAAGGGCCGTTTCGTTTTTGTAGGTTGGTTTGGCCTTGTGCTAGTACAGAAAGGGTTCCATACAATGTTTTTTTCAATTAATTTATTTAGTGCGACTCATGTCATAATTACTTCCATGAATGATGGGGTTTTAACCCACTCAAGTTAAATAGAACTGCTCATATATGGGTGGGCTTGTATTCTATATACTTGGACAAATACTCTATTTCTTCCTTTTTGTTAGATGTGGGACTCATCTACGGTCTATGTTTTCCTCATTTATCTTAATGGATTGTCCTTTTTACATTTTAATTCAAGTTAGCAAGTCCTCTAAGATGTTCCAACAGCAATTCATTAAGCCATTGCAAAACCTATGATCTTGTTCTTGGGGAATAAAAACTCGTCGCATGTACTAGTAGACAAAAGCTCTCAATTTCCTTCCAAAGCAGAAACCGTAAATGCGAACTAAAACCATATTTAATATATTGGTCTATATTCATACTATATTTGTTACAATATAAGGTGATGCTAAAATATATAGTGTTATTTCTAATACTATATCTATTTTTTGTTGTTGTTATGCTGCTTTGAAACTCGTAAGTGTGAACATTCTAATATTAAAACTCATAAGAGTGAACATTCTAATATTTAGATAATTTAAAAACAAAAGCAAAGACATAAATAAAAAATAATCAAATGTAAAATTTAACACCGGTTATACTTTGTGACAAATTGTCACAGAGTTTAGCATATTGATAAATTTGGCATCACAACCAAGACTCTGTTGGAGTTTTTTCCTTTTTCTTTTTTTCTTTTTCTTTTTAAGTCTAATGTCAAAATTTAACACTGCTATAATTATTTAACATTATATTAAAGATGCTCTAAGTTATAAAATGAATCGTCCCAATTGTACTCACTTCTACCATGAACTGTTCTTCAATACTTTTTTTTTTTTTTTTTTAAATCATGGTTTCCATAGAGATCTCTCCAATGGTAAAATAAATATTAAGGGAAGAAATTTGAAGTTTGCTTTAAATCTGAAGGGTTTTCTTGTAATTTCAAGATACGTATGCCGATCCGAAAGAAAAGGGGGGGGGGGGGTGTGGGGGAATTATATACGTGTTTTTATGTATGTGTGTGGTTACACATATGTAAATAATTACGCCTGAAAATGCATGAAACTTATATTGAAGAATGTGTGTGTATCAGTGTATGTATACAATTACGCCTGAAAAATGGACGAAAATTATATTGAAGACAAGATGCCATGAACTCTACCTTGAAATGCTCAACCAAAATAATTATACGAACATATCCAAGAAACAATATGGCATTATTTTCTTCTTTTTTTTTTTTCTATTTATTTTATGCTTGAGGAAGCAATATGTGGCATATTAATAACAAGAATTATGACTAAGGATACTAAAAAAATCAAATCCAAGCTAGAAAAGTTAGAATATATAGTAATCTCCTTCTTCCATAAGAGAAAATTTGTTTTTTCTCTTTTAAAAAGTATTTCCTTTCTTCTTCTAGTAATTATGTAATGTTTTTAAAGCAGTATATACACAGAATGATAATCTATAACCTAACTTAAAATCTTGTTGAACCAACTCTGAAAGTTATCACATCACATTATACATAGACATATTATAACTATATTGTATCGTCAATTCCACATGAATTCATAGAGGATAAGAAAACTTCTTTGTAGATGAATATATGATGAAAAATTACTAGTAATAATTAAGTGTTTAAACCGCAGCTCGCCTAGGCGTGCCCTTCCTTCTTCTCCGTCTATTTGATACGTGATCATGAAAGCGATTGGGAACGACGTCGGCATGATCTTGATGATCAACAACGTTTTTTTCCGATCTCTCGTCGCGAGAAGTGCTAGTATCGGCTAGTGCCTCTTTACTCTCGTCATGATCCGGAAGCTGATGCTCGGATTTCTTCACATCATTGTTGTTGAGCTCGTCTTTGGTGCTAGAACTAGTACTACTATTATCCTTCTTTGGCCTTCCTCTTTTTCTTTGTTGTTCACTAGTACTACTCTTATTTTCACCACAACTCTTTACGCTGGTCTCTTCCTCGTTCACGGTAGAATCCATCTCTACGGTGACTAATTTGTGGGCACACCGTGAAGTTCTTTTTATTAAGTAAATTAATGAACAGCATTAACTTTTTAATTAATTTGATTAGCCTAAAAGTAGTTGTGAGATATGAATTATAAGAAGCCACTTTCAGAACCCAAAAGTGGAAAAAAAACACAAAGAAAGAAAGAAATTGATTGATGAGCATGTGGCCGGCAGAATTATTGTAGACACCCAAAACATAATACTAGAACTTTTTTTTTTTTTTTTGGTAAATAAAAGATATGTGTTATTAGGATCTATGAATAATGGAAAATAGTTAATTCTAGGCTGCACGGTGTATAAATTGATGGGTGATGTAAAAATTTGGGAAAAAAAATTGTTAAAAGCTTTTACTTATTAAAAAAAAAAAAAGAAAAAAAAAGAAAGAGAGAGAATTATTCTCATGCTGATCCCTCAATTTTAGGATCATTCTCATGGAGACCAAGTAAGAATCTTTAGAAGATAAAGTGAGAATGACTTAAAATTTAAGTGTAGGTGAGTAAGACCAAAAAATTAAATAAATATATATATATATATATATATATATATGAGTAAGTAAACAACGTGATAATATGACCCTTTCATACATTATCCTAAAGCCTATGATAAACAAATTTGGATTGAATTGCCAAATCATGATTAATGGGACGAAATTTTTTTTTTTTTGGTTATAAATCACCATAAATATTCCTAGTATAACCTAGTACTTTAATGAAATATCAACTAGCGAACAGACCTTAATTACTGAAGTAGCACTATTTTCATACATTCAAAATCATAATTATACAACAGCATATTAGCTATTAGCTATTAGCAAGTGATCATGTAAGTAAAATCGTAGGAACAATTTGCAGTATAAATGCTAAACAATTATAAATTAATGTGTCAATTACAAATTTTAACATATTAAAAAAGTTACTCTTAAATAAAGCACTACCAAAAAATAATATATAAAGACACCAATTTTAATATAAATTTTTAAGCACAAACTTATGTGGCATATGAATTCTCATTTTTTTTTAATTAATAGGTCTTTGCATAATTACCACATCCAGATTAATTAATTATATTTAACAATGAAAAAAATGACAACTTATTACCGCGTAAGTTAGTACTCAAAAATTGATATACGAGTTGATATCCTTGACATAACTCATAAAGTGTTATCTTTAATGCTATATTTGTTAGATGACAAACTTTATCACAAATTTACCACACCAAATATAGCTAATAGCAAATTTAACATCTGCTATTTACCAATATTTTCATTTTTAAACATTTAAATATTAAAATTACTTTTATCAGTTTCAAAGTTTAATAAGGATGACAACATGTATTATATATTAAAAAAAACCATTACACATAACAATACAATATAAGAAAGTTATTTTTTCACACAATTTAATGTTAAATATAGTAAAAAAAAGTAACATATACATTAAAGACAGCCTTAAAGCATACATATCTATGCATATATAGGCCATATTGGTGCGTGTGTATATATAGCTCTTGTCTCCTCTATAATACTACTAACCCACTAAGGGACATGCAAGGTTGTAATGGAGAGAAGAATGACTTTACCTGTAACCTATTTTGGGAACACCTAATTAAACCTATGAACTGCTCCATGCATAATTGCTTAATTACATAATAAGACATGATAAGCATTGTAAGAAACCTAGCTATGACCTTAGTTTGGAAGACAGTGAAGATTGCACTCCATTTGACGTATTCGCGATCAAATAAAAAGTGAATGCTCCAAATCATTAAAAAAAGAAAAAAAGAAAAAAAAAGAGAGAGAGAGAGAGAGAGAGAGAGAGAGAGAGAGAGAATTTGATACTTTGTTAAAGAGAGAGGAGCAGAAAAAAATGCGGAAAAACAATCTTCCCCTCCCCAACCCATCACCGCTGTTAAACTCACGTGCCGGTGAATTATCATACTTTAAATAGTAAATGTTTTTAAGGGGGAGTTTGGATCACATTCCAACTTCAACTCATTTCAAACTTTTTTTTGTCTTTTTTCTAAAAAATTTTTGTCTTTTTCCCAAAAAGTTTTTTTGTCTTTTCTGAAAATTCAAAAAAATTTACTATTACAACTAAAATATTTCAACTCAAACTAACATACCAAACACCCCCTAAACAATGTGACAGTCATGTTAATGAAGAATGACAACTCATATGTCATATAAGATGATATTCAAAAGTCGAGATCAGAGTTGGTGTTTCTAATGAACCTATATATTATGGTGGACATGAATTTAGGTTTGAAATTATCATTATGTTATGCCTGTGACAACTTAACGACCGTTTTTCAATATATTCTATGTATGTCTGGATCTTGCTCGTAACATAATGGTCGGTGGGAATATGAACTTTGTAGTAATAAATCTAAAATTTCATAGTTTCAATATTTTGAGAGGAGAAAGGGAGTAAAACGGTGGATAGTCTTCAAAAAGAAGAAAAATTAAGCAAATAAATTAAATATTAAGTGAAGCACAATCAAGAGAAAAATTTTGAAGAAGGGATGGACAAAATGGAATTGAATGGCGGCTCTTAAAAAGAAAAGGAAAAAAATAAAAAAAGAATCAAAGTATCAAGTGGAGAGACAATCAAAAGAAAAATATTTTTCTAGATATTTTAACTGGAAGAGCGAGAAAATGAATTAAATGGTGGCTAGAATCTTAAAAAAAGAAAAAACAAATATGAGGCAATTTAAATATAAAGTAGAGCACAATTAAGAGATATATATTTAAGTGAGAATGGGGAAAGAAGGCATTAAATGCTGGCTTATGGTCTTAAAATTAATGAAATGAAACAATCAAATAGCAAAGTGGGGACACAATCAGCAGAAAAATATTTAAGAGGGGCAATTGATAAAAATGCAGGAATTTATGGGAATAAAAAACAAATCTCAAAATTTGAACGGGGGCTCGCTATCATTGGAGCAATATATGTTTTTATAATGTAAGATGAGATCCCAAATATAGTTTTATGCATTCATGTTTAAATATAAAAAGGGTTCGTTTAAATCATAGATTACATTTGAATTTTTAAGAATATTACCATCAAATTAATCGAATTGTGCAATTAAATAAAATATGTGTTTGTATAGTTTTGTTAAATATAAATAAAAGTAGAAAAATAATTGTGAAACAGATTTCTAATTATGAAGATCTGGATTGATTTAGTCGAATTATGGTGAATAATGAAAACACTTGAATTTTTCACCACCAACCAAATACACATTGCATTCAAGTGTAAAAAATTCGAATTGAGTAACCCAAACAACCTGAACATCTCACGAGAGAAACATGGGTAAAGACTCATTCCAAAACACTTCAAGTTTATGGACTACTTAGGAATTAATTACTAAATATTATCAATCAATAAGGTAATTCAATCACACTTTCTGATGAAAATTTTCAATTAGTCAATCAAACTATGGAAGAAGTCCCAATGCCGTAGCCTAACTTTTTTTGGCGGATCAAATTGAGGAAGCAAAAGAAGTGTGTATACCCATCAAATTAAGAAAACAACGAAACAACAAGTATCAAAATAATTATATGCCATTTTCAAATAGAGTCACGGATGTTGAAAAGATTTCAAACATCAAGAACGACATGTTAATGGAGAAACTTAATAATAATACATTTGCTTAGAAAAGAAGTAAGACCTTGGAATAAATTGAAGGACCTCAATAACATATAACATGCAAAGAACATCACCGCTGATCTGAAAAAAATTAAAGTACCTATAAACTTCATATTGGAAATAGAAAGGATTTCAAGATATATGGATTTATTTGTCTTTTGTGAACGGTTGTTTTATTCTATTTAGGTTGGATGTTGATTTATTTATTTATTTATTTTTTAAATAAAGTTGAGGATGGCTTTAATTCTTTCTCTACTATTTATATATATAGATATGAATACAATCTAACACTTCTTCTTATTATCCAAAACAAGAAGATAAATTTATTAAAATAAATAAATGCATATATTATTAAAATAAAGCAAGGTGAATACAATGCAACACCACCGCATTACTAATATTAAACCAATCAAGATCAACAGAGACAATCACATTGAGAAACTTGTTGGTACTATAGACATATTCTAGTTGTAATTTAATACTTAACTCTATATATAAGATATAGAACTTGAATCATCCGATCTAAAAACAAAGAGGAAGGCTTTTACTTTTTTTGCTTATAAGTCTATTGGTTATAGTTGTAAAAAATTTTGCACCCTAATTCTATATTAGTAATAGCAATAAAATTCGTGTAACAAAATAAACAATAACAAAATACATAAATTTTCATAAAAATTCATCTTAATGTATGAGACTATGTTCCTTCTAAGTCTGTTGGCTTTTTTACATTTTTCGCTTATAAATCTATTGGCTGCATATGTAGACCGACCCCATCCCTCCCTCCTTCCAACTCTCACGGTGATCTTATTGCTAAGGGGTTAGACTGTCTCAGCATACGAAGTTTATCGTGTGATATTAATTAGACTCCGTAACTTACAATAGTAAAGAACATAGATATCCAAAACCAAAAATGACTTCCTTTTACTAAGTGGATGTTTTGTATGAGTTCTTTTATTAAAGGAAGGAGAGAGATTTTTGACACATAGATGTTTTCTCCACCTCTCCATAACGTCTACGTTTTCTATCATTTAATTGACAACACAATCAAACAAAATACTCAAAAATTCTCAAAAATCGTATTGATTTTGATTACACAGAATCAAACAATATAAAATTAAAATTTTAATAATTTGATTATCGTAAAGCGATTTTCTGATTATATTTGATTATCACCGAACAAACACTCAACAACACACTATAAAACACAGTATATTGTATTCATGTATATATGGAGATGCATACAAAAAGATTAAACCGTTACATGCATAAACTTGACATAACTTAACACTCTAGAGGACCTAGAACGATAAAAAAGCAGCCTCCGAAAGCAATGTCAAACGGCCTAATAACATGGTAACAAAAATAACCTAAAAGGCCCATTTAATGCACCCCCGGGCAAAGGTTTGGAGTTTGGAAGACCGCTCCAAAGCAAGAAAACTATTAGACGATGAAGACATTGAGGACGAATAGTTGGACGAACTTGAAGCCGTTGAAGAATTGAAAGGGTCATGGTAATCGGATTTCGGCAAAATTCCGTCTAAACCACCGAACACGATAGGGCCACGCGCCACCTCCTTGAACGACGGCAAAGCCAACGGCTTACGCCTAACCTTCTTCACCGTTTTCTGCCCCTTCTCGATCAGCCTCCTCCAGAACCGAACCTTCGCCTGCTGAGACACCGCCTTCCCGGCGGCGCCTGGTGGGGGACACGGCGGCGTGTGACATTCAGGTGCCTCCTCAGACGGAGGCGCTTGAACCTCACGCGCCTCCTCGAACGGCGGCGGATCGGAAAAAGAGTCACCCTTTGGCGGATCTTTAGGTTTTCCGGGCTCAGATTCCCAATCGAAGGGAACTTCAGCCGTGGTTCTGAAACTCTTTAGACGTGAAGAGCGATTTCCGACCGAAGAATTTCTTGAGAGGATCATTTTCACAAACACCTTGTCTGCTTGTAAAACAGAAACTGGTGGTTTCTGACAGCCCTCTCTGAGAACTTTCCCCATTATTATAATTTTATGATATTGTTCTCTCTGGGGTTTTCGTCCTTTTCTTTCTGCTTTGTTATATAGAGAGAGAGAGAGAGATATATATATATATATATATATATATATTTTTTTTTTTCGGTAAGATAGGATAATGTCATATCACTAAAGATTTAGTCAATATCTCAGTCAAATTCTTTGTGTAATCTCGGATTTAATTGACTTTCCAAATTTTCAAAGTTTGCAATAGTAAATAGGATCTGGTAATTTTCTTATTCGGCATTCCCCCCCTATTTTGCGGAGCAATTTATTAAATGAATAATGCTAGGCATGAATTTTATGCTTCATTTGATATTTTAACTTAATTTTAATTAAATTATATATTTTTATCTTAATTTTTAATTTTGATTTTTTGAAAAGTCAACAAAAATTATAATCAGTTTTAAAAAAAAATCAACTAACCCGAACTTAAAAATTTCATCTCCAATCAGCGAATGAAATGCAAATTAAATCTTAATTTTTAGGAAGAAAGAAGTAAGTATCATTTTTCCATTAAAAAAAAATTAATATTAAGTATCATTTTTACATTAAAAAAATTTTAAGTCTTTAATATTTTAAAACTAGTATATTTGTTTTATTTAATTATCACATTATTTAAAATTAAAGTATTATATCTATTAATAAAAAGATAATAATTCATTATTAAGTACTAAAAAAGAGATTGCGGTTGGTCGAAGTGGCACTATTGTATTTATTTGTGTGTGTATATATATATATCCGATTATTTTCTTGAAAATATTAGATGAAGAGTCATGTTTTGAGTACCTTTTTATAGTTTTCCTCATTCTTTCATTAAAGTTGATAATTATAGTATTATAAAATAACAAAATTATCAAATTTAATATTACGACGGATATAAATAATAAGGAGGTGTCAAATTCATAACATTGTTGCATATAACTCTATATTCTTTATGTGCAGATCTTGTCAGCTATTAAATTCGTTTATATATAAAGGGTTTATATATATATGTATAACCACATATGAATAGGTTGCCTTTATTTCCAATATATATATATATATAGGTTGCCTTTAAAGGAAAACTCTTATTGAGCATTTTTCATAGGCATGGAATTTCGGTGCATGGTGCACTTGCCATGTGTAACTGCATTGTCAAATATTCAGAAAATATATGTTTCTACATACAGGGCTCCTATACAGTACCGCTTTCATATGCCAATTATAACATGCTTTGTATCAATCAGGTGATTGAAATGAATTTTTTAGTGATGATTATCTTTCATATCAATACCTGAATAATATTATATGACAAGATTTTAAATATAAAGTTGTATGTAAATCAACTAATTATTACAAGTTTTTAAATAAAAAGTTATAAATACCGCATGATATGCAGTATCGTATATGAGACATTTTCTTTTTCTTTTTCTTATTCTTTTTTAGTAAAATAAGAGACATTTTTAATGTATGCATATGTATTTATATTGGCAAGGCAAATATTTACTGAAACTCGATAAATGCTAGCTGTAGATTGTTTGAAATCACATACATAGGTTGAATTACTTTGCGCTTAACTAATTATTTAGCTTTAATAATGATCTTATTTTTCCAATAATCAATTGAAGTTTGTCAAGATATAACTTTTTTTTTTTTGAAGGAAAATTTATAAATTTAATATACTCTATTTTTTCTCTTTGTTTTCTTCTTTACCGGGTTTGATTTTGAAGTCTTTTGCTCAAATACATGATCACTTGCTAAACTAAACATATTTTCCTATTTAATGTTCTACGAATAATTCCTTAATTCCTGTTAACTTAATAGAAATCTCTAGGGCCAAGATATTCTGGGAAACTAGTTGGTGAGTAATTAATGAATAATGAGTAATGACTGTTCACTTGTTTCTTTATTTGTGCGCATCGTCTTCCAATTAAACATTTTCAATTTACAAATTTTGATTGAAGGGGAAAAAAAAAATCTAAAATTTTATTGAAAAATCCTTAGATGATCTCCAAGACTAATTCTAGTCAAATAAATCCAGCCTAATAATGATAAATAAAATTGACGGTTTACTTTGTACATAGACGATGAGAGAAATTACCTTTTAGCCTAGTCATTAGTGACCAAAAAATGCAATATAATTGATACTCTTAAGCCGGCGAAATTAAGAGAGAATGAGGGAAAAGAATCACTTAAAACTCCAAATAATATACCATATCAATTTTTTTTTAGTTATCTATATCGAATCATATCATAGTAATTTTACGTGACGCTATTAAGTTATGAGCATACATTCTAATTCAATACCTTTTATATTATCCAATCTAATTGAAATTTCCTTCCAAAAATGTGCTCATCATTATTAGGATCATTATTTTTTGACTTAAAAAAAATTAATTTGATTATAGGTTTGATCTATGATCAACATCGTCTACTTTATTAACCACACATGATTATCATGTTTCAAGTCACAATCTTATCGGTACGATCATAATTATGTTCCCTCATAGTGTACCTGGTTGCCACATAATAAAAATCGAACAAATATGAAAATTTACAACTCAAGAACTTTACGGACTTTGCGGGAGGGAGGAGGGAAAGATATATATATATATATATATATATATTGGATATTTTACTAAGCCTACTATCTAGATATTTACAGTCATTTTAGTGAAAAGGAGTAAGCATATATATATATATATATATATTTTTAATGAGGAGTAAGCGTATCTAGATAGACACAATATATAAAATATATATCTCTATATCTACCCTATTTATTGAGAAATGATAAATTCCATGATTTACTCTATGTGTCATAATTTTGAAACTATTGTATAATATTTCAAATGGGATATCTATTAACACCCTTCCATTTAATCCCTTCTTATCTCTATTTAAATAAATTCTATTACTTATTATCAACAAATTACTATAAATAAAATCACATTTAAGGAAAATGGTGTTTGAAGAAATAATTTTCATACTTCGACTATAATGGGTTTTTGTTGTATTGATCTTGGTATTTTTACAATATCTATAAATCTAATTTCGATTTAATGAAATTTCCATCTTTTATTGAAAAATAATAATGCCACTTATTCCCCAAAAAAAAAAAAATAGTACAAGTAATAATTTTTCTTCCTCATGTGAATCTTAACCATAATCTAATTCTTTATTGGCATAAAGTACTATGTTCTTGCTCATCTTAAAGCTAAGATAGTTATGACAGACATTCTAAATTATATAATATGTTTTAGACGTGGCAATTAGTTAATTAGCACGTTTTCCTTCTAAATTTAAAGTGAAGAATATTTCGTTAATGAAAGGCCAAATGAACAAGAACCACGGAAGCAATCACAATTGGGGATGGCCACAGCCATCTACAAAAAGTGCAGAGTTGCATCTTAAACATGCAGATTAGTCAATTAATTATTGTCATGTGCTAATCAATGAATAAATTCATGGACTTAAAATTTTTTTTACCAATTGAAAAATAACAACTCATTTGACATAATTAAATCTTCATCGCATTATCCAATAAAAGATACAGCTTCTTCCAAAAAAAAAAAAAAGTTTAGCAAATAACTTGAAATTACTTGTATTATTATCTTAAAAATTTTTGCCAATTTCGTTTATATCTCTAAATTTTAGGCTCAATCCCATTTTACTCCCCAAAGTTTTAAAACTATTACTTTAGTTTTATAAATTTTAAATTAGTCTCACTTAACTTCTTTTATTAGAGTTAAAAAAAACATATGGGAAAAGGTAAATTAGTCTTATTAAGCCTCTTTGGTGAGTATTTCTCTTTAAAAAAAAAATCACATAATCATAATTAACTTACTTTTTTTGTCTAATTTTTTTAACAAAGACTCTAATTGAAAAGGTTAAGTGGGAACAAATTCAAAATTCAAGAAACAAGAAGAGTTTTTTTTTTTTTTTTAAATTCATAAAATAAAGCGCAAACAATATTAAATTCTAAAGTATAGATGAAAGTAATGATCAAAATTTAGAATATTTTTCAAAATAACAGCATTTAAGGGCATGTTTACTACTGAGTAATCAATTCACGAAAAAAGAACTAAATTCTTGATTTTAAATTCCAATATTTACTTTGTATTTGAGAATTAAATGAGGTGAGTCTCACCTAAAAATAGGGAATTAATTTCATTGATAAATGTGAACTTATCTCTCATCTACTACCTGCGAAAATAAATTTATTCCCCTAAAAAATAGGAAGTAACTAACTATATACCAAATATATCCTTATCCTTATTTAATTTTTTTTTTTCATTTAAGGATAATTTTGTAATTGCAGTAAATATATTCTCAATCCTTATAACTTTTAGAAAGTAAACAACTTAATATAAATTTAATTCCTCAAGTAAATAGATTCTTTGATAGATTAGTAAACATTTTTATTTAATTCTGGAATTTAATTCAGTGTAGTTTAAGTCTTTTTTTCATGGAATTAATTTCCTATATTTAGAATTCCCCACAAGTAAACGTGCCCTAAAAATTTAGCTTAGTAAAATAATAGTCTTTAATTTTAATATGAGAATGACCGTCTAAAAAACCAATCAATTCCGATTTTTCTCGGTCATTTCAAGTCATTTTGGTTTGTTAGCTCATTTTCAACTAAAATGTGCTTTTTTATCTTAATTTTTGTCTTTTTCTAAAAAATTTTTTGTCTTTTCTGACAAATTTTCAACTCAAACTTAAAATTTTCAATTCAAACTTAAAATTTTCAAACTCAACTAACGAACCAAACAAAGTCTTAAAATTTTAACTGAGTTGAAGAGCAGATTCAATGTCAAACAGATCAAGCCACGCAAAGTTCAAAACCAACTGAGATACTTGAAAAGACCGGCCAAATTCCAAATGGCCAATCAAGACAAAATCAAGTTACATGAAACAACCTTAAAAACTTCCATTTTACGAAATGACCTATAAAAAAATTCATATTTTACATTGACGTCCCAACCATTTGCGACAGCTAGAAAACTACCAACTGAAGATCTACAAATTTTGTGGATTAATTTGATTGTTAGAACATTAAAAGTCCACTATATTGATCAAAGGGCCGTATACAATATGCAAACAATAAATACAAGGAAAATACATATAGTTTCAAGATTGTGTATAACAAAAGAAAAAAAAAAATCATAAAACTACACAATTATTTTCCAACATGCTTTGCAAGGCTAACCAGAATAGAACTAATGTTCCACGGGCTGCAACTAGAAGTCGACCTGTTCGGAGGATGCCAAGCCGGAGTATGAAATCTTGACGACTGCCTCGAAAGAGCGTTGGAAAACGACAACGATGATAAAGACGAATTGGTGCTCGAATCACGCCTAGGAGACGCCATGAATTCACAATCCGAGCAGTAAAAATCGAATCTCTCGTCTTTATAATCCGAGGCAATGCCATCGCCATTTTGATCCTCTCTTCTTGCTTGACCAATTTTCTTAACTTGTGGTGTATTTCTTCCCTTACTAATTAATTTCCTCCAAAACTTGAGCTTTAACCTTGACAGAGGCTTAGGCTCTTCAATGTTTATGCATGGCTTGGGCAGCCCTAAGCTGAGAATCGCCGGCGGAGGACTAAGCGGCGGAATTGCCTCTTCCTTAGGCTGATCTTTCGGCGTCCCCGGCTGCATTTCCCACTGAAAGGGAATCCCCTCGCCGGCGCTCCGGTAGTAATAAATTCGAGAAGAGCAAGTACCAACAGAAGAGGTCCTTGAGATCATTTTGTTCAAGGAAAACTCTTCCACATTAACTACTCTCCGAAGCTCACAACCCATTTTTCAGTACTAGGGAAATTTTGTTTTTGTTTTTGGTTTTTTTATTTTGGTTTTGCTATATATGAAGATATTTTTGTAGTATATTTGAATAGGTTTTCTGGGTATTTGAGGAAATGATGAATTAATGTTAATGTTGTGATGGAAAGAAAAGATTATGAAAGGTGTGTGTATATATATATATCGGGTTCTTGGTAGTGCCGGTTTTTCAGGGTTTGTGATGGGTTTTTGGGGTGCATGATCCTCTTGTTTTGATAGTTAAAATGTCAACAGTAGATATTAATTAATATCAAGTTTTTTTTTTTTTAATGTAGGTTTTCTTTTTGAGTTAAATTTGTAGGATATGTGGGTATAAATGACCTTTTCTTAAGGACATTTTTAATAAAAGTTCGAATTTTGTAAAATTAAAAAAAAATAGTTTTTTTAATGATCAATCAATCAATCAATGATTTATCATGGTTGATCAATATTAAAATGTGTTTTTAGCTTATTAATTATAATCAATCAATAGTCACCCGCCATCTTTCTAAAAAAAAAATTGGTCTTTTTTTAAGAAAAATAAGTGTTTAAAAGCTACTTAATTATTTGCTTAATTAACTAATTATTATTTATTATTGAAAAGCAATCTAGCAAGAGGAAGAAAAGGATGTACAAGCCTATAAGGGTATCTTTGTTATTAAGTTTACGTTAGACATTTTGGTACGGCTTGGTTTACATGTGCTCAATTACCTAATCCTTAAGACAAGGCTATACCTTTGCTTGATATTTACCACTCCATCATTCTGTGCATTGGGTATGTACAATAAGTTTATGGGACCTATCCATTTAGACCAATCACCAAGTTCCACGTAAGCATCTAAATAAGGTTACGTGGCATAACTATCCCCTCTACTTTGTAGTCATATGATGAACAAAATGAGACTTCTTAAAAAAGTTCTTTCAGATCATTTTAAAACTTGTAGAAGAGTTCTAATAAGACATTATTAATTTTAGAAAAATATTTTAATTGCTTAGTTTGAAAATTTCAAAATCATTATTAATTGTTAAGTTTTCTTTCTTTCTTTCTTTCTTTTTTTTTTTTTTTAAATGTGATTCCTAGTATTTATAAAAAAAAATTATAAATTATATTTATATTTTACTATTAATTAAAAGAAAAAACTTTGCGAGACGAGGACTATCCATATCTTCTACTGTAGAATTAATTTTCTGTTATTTATTGGCCACGACTGGCTGCAGAAAAACAGGCTTGCCCATATGGAAGTAACAAAGTTTTTATTGTAATTAATGTTATGATTCAATGAATTATATCTTGAGTATATAGGGTTGACTTTGGAAGTTATGTTTTTCTTACGCTTAAATTAGATTTTTTTTTTTTTTTAAAGGACTTAATTTAGATTTCATTACTGGAGAGGTGGTGATGATTAAATTATTATGAGAATAAAAAGTAGATAACCAAATAATTGAAACGACCGGCTTAGTAATTCCTAGGCCAAATCAATGTTCAGAAAAACAAAGGAATAGTTTCCCTTAGGATTGTTCTCAGAATCCATGAATCCACTCAACTTAATTTATTCGAAAGATTAGACTGGATTAAGAGACTCTTCTCATATAAATTATGGTTCGTTTGGTGAATGAGTTTGAGTTGAAAAAGTACAGTTTGAGTTGAAAATTTTTGTTGATTTTTCAGAAAAGATAAAAACTTTTTCAGAAAAAAGACAAAAACTGATATGAAAAAGTACGGTTTGAGTTGAAACCTCAAACGAGACATTAGTATTTTTTTTTTTTAATAATTCAGTTGTTATTTAAATTGGAATTAGGACTTCTAATGTATTTAGACAACTACACATATACTCACCGACCCTCACCAAATATCCTATGATTGAGTTAGCACATGTCAGTCTAAAACGAAATGATTGACTAGAAAGGTTTGTTGTTAAATTGCTCAAAGTTGATTTTCGTTATTTTTCATTTTGTTTTGTTTTTTCTTTTTTAAATCAAAATGAATATTGAACTTATACCTTTGAAGAGATCATACCTTCCCTTCAAACCATATTATCTTTTCAAGAACCAAAACAAATTTAAAGAAAAAAAAAATGCGTCTAAGCAGGCCCTATATTAGTGAAGCAAAAATTAATAGTTAAATAAATAAAAATGTATACATTAGAACATGATTCGAAAGGGCATGATGAATATTTGTTATGTATAATAATTGTGTCGTGGATAAAAGAATTTTGCTAGAATGTTTGATGATTGGTTATTAACGACTGAATATTTAATCTGTTTCCAAGTGTTGATCTCCCGTTTGTCGTGTTTTAAAAATGGTTTTGTTTTGGATATAAAAATAGAAATGATAAATTTTTTTTTTTTGGAATGACATTTAGATCATTTGTAAAATTGTATTTAGAATAATAAATAGTGGTCTATTATCAGATTCAATATTGTAAATAACGTTACATTAATTAAGCAGTGATTTTCCCATTAGATACCAAAATTAGCTTTTCATATGAATTTGTAATTCTATTAGAGACACCTATTTTTTTATTTTTATTTTATTTTTTATTTTACTTTTTAATATCAATATAAAGATATTGATTCAAGTTCTTTCCTTATGAATTAGATAGATTTATATATAACAGAGATTGACAATTAATTCTTTCAAAATTGACTATCTTTTTGTTAAAGGTGATCTAGAGAAGTCTGCAATAGAGTAAGTAACTTTACAGATTTGCGAAAGTTATACCTTTTGTTACCATTTTATAGAAAATTATTGAGTATAGATATATTAAACACTCGTAACTCGATTGATAAAATAACATCTCTCTTAAAAAAGACTTTTTTTTTTTTTTAAATCGCTATGTACATTAATATCCATATTGGAGATAGTCCAAGAGACAAAAGCGTCCAAAGAGTCTAGAGAGTTGAAGAAAGTGATACCTTAACGCTTAACCATAGATCGAGCCAACTCGAATATTCTGCTGGTGAGCTGAAAATAACCATTGTAGTCGACTAGAGGTTTATTGGGCTTTACAATGCGAGTGTAATATTATCTTCTTATAAGTGTATTCGTTTTTGACTCGACCGATTTACTTGGGACATTTTCATTCCATTAGCCGAACTATTTTTACTCAGTCAAGTGTTTGAAAGGAGGAAAAAGTAGAAGGAAAGAGAGAGAATTTCACATTTTATGATTGTTTGATAAGAGAGTAAAGATGAATAAAGGAAATAGAGGGAATTTGAATTCTTTTAAAATATCGTACTTTTAATCTCTCGTAAACTAATGAAATCATAAGACGGATTACAAATCAGACATCTTAACCAAAAAAAAAAAAAAAACTCTCACTCCTTTAGATTGCGTCAGATGAATCGAGCAAACTAGACTCCATAGATTGTTTACATGCAACGTTTAGTGCATGTTAAATCAACATAGATTTGCTTGACTAGTTGATCTCAAGAAGTCTGGCGAAGTGGCATCCTCCAGTTGCCACTTGTAGTTGCTAGTCATCGGTTAAGGTTGACTCGACATGTGGGGGGTAAAGATTGAAAGATGATTCAAAACAATCACGAGGATTGTTTCCTTTCCAACAAGTGAATCAAAATCCTCATTCGACCACCTTTGAGTCACCTTAAACGAGTTGAGCTGATTAACTACGTACATCGTCTGTTTGTGACCCAATTAACGTTATTCTAGTTATCCCATCTCTAAGGGTTAGTTTGGTGAATGAGTTTGAGTTGGAAATTTTAAGTTTCAATTGTAATTTTTGTTGACTTTTTAGAAAAGACAAAAAACTTTTTCAGAAAAGATAAAAAACTTTTTCAGAAAAAAATAAAAAAAAAAGTACGGTTTATCTTGAGTTGAACTCAAGCACCAAACTAATCCTAAAAATCCTTTCATGAGGTCTGATGAAATAGCAACCTTCAGTTGTGACTTGTAAAAATAAAAAATAAAAACTCCAATTGGTCAATAATAAAAAGTTGACCTAATCCAAAATGTGGGGAGAGCAAAAATTGAAGGACGACGAATATGTAAAACACTTATTTGGAAGGGAGGCCATATTCTGAAGTTTTCTAACAATTTTTTTTTAATTTTTATTATTTGGTGATTTGAAGTTTTTCAACAATGCTTCTTGAAAAATCATGAGCAAATTTCCTTTTAAAAAAAAAAAATCATGAGCCATAATGCACTAAATCTCTTAAGAAAAAATAATGCAACAAAAAAAGAAAACTTTTTTTTTTTTTTCGCTCAATGCAACTTAAAAAAGAGGATATAGTACGTGGTAGAAAAATTGAAATCTAAGGTAATTAAATATATATATATATATTAAGCATAGTGTATTAAGTTTGGTGGTAAATAAATTTTTTTTCTTGAACTTTAAAGTGAGGTATTTAAACTCTATATTTTCTGATGAATTCATATATGAAATTACTGGTAAAACTATGTCTATAACAATTTTCTTTCTTTGAAATGTGAAATAAAAGAGACGTTCTTTTAGCACTCATAACGTCCAAAGTTTATATTCTGTTACTTGTACATTTACTATGTTTACAAGTTAATTCCAATTTTTAAAAAAAATCTTTTCTGATTCCCAAGCTTATGTATTCCTTTTTCATTCTAGAGAATTGCACTTTTTATAACACATTAGAAACTAGTATCAACGAATAAGATTGATTTTATTAAATTTTTATTGATTAGTTCTTTAGTAATTATCCTAAATAGTTAAATATATATATGTTAAAAGACACATTTATTATATATTTTGTAAATCAGTGTATATATGAAATACAATATGCATTTAGATGTCCTCTTTATACATTATATTTAAATGTAATATGTATATTTGAGCTGTTTACGTTTGAAAAATTATTCTAATGTGTCCTATTGGTGAGAGATTGAGCGTATGTGATGTGATTGATAAAAGTAATAAAAAACATAATAGATAAATAGTAAAATGAGTAATTGTGCTACTCAAATATATTTGTATTAGAGAATATATGAGGTACTCAAATAAATATTGCATTAAAATTGAGATATAATGTAGAGTGAATTTGTCTTCCAAACACATCAATAATATTGTTGCTTCCTAAACGTGCTACTCTTTTGTAACCTGTCATCCAAACTTTTAATTTTAACAATTTACCTCCTGGACTTTTAAATTATTGCAATATATTCTCTTTTGTTAACTTTACATTCAATTGAAGATTTGAATTTGTAATATTTAAATTAGGGTATGTATCAGATTTAAAAACTTTTGATCGGAAATATGATTTATAGTCTTTCATAACTGGTCTTAAATTTATCACTCTTTCCTAACCTGCCTAGCTCCAACTTTTAGTTTGGCAATTTATCTTCTGAATTTTTCAAATTATTGTAATATATCTCTTTTAATTAGCTTTAGGTTAAATTGAATATTTGATTTAAGATTTTTATTTGATTTGAAATAATCGAAAAATATAGTTTTCAATCTTCAAATAAGATGTATGTGAACTTTTTGTGATCAATTTAACAAGAAGTTAAATCACTGTTTTAGTTATCAATTTGCTTCAAAATTTAATATTTATCAGATTTATCAGATTTAATATCAAAAACAAAAATCACGTATGATTTACTATAAATTTTTATTTCAAAAACAAAAGTTAATATATGATTATAGGTATAATATAATAGTAACATCAAATCTGATTTCATTGCCGTCGAGTTCGAATATCTTATATCTAAGTTTAAAATAATAATAAGGACAAATTACATTTTTCCTCTTGAACTTTATGCTTTGTCACAAAATAACCCCCGAACTGCAATTTATAACATTTTTTTCTTTTGAACTTTTAAAGTTTGCGAATTTTTCCCCTCAACTTAATTTTTGAGAAAAAAAATGCATCTGACACTCCGTGGAAGCATCAGTTGAGGTATTAAGTATATAATTATGAAATGACACATATTGACAGCACTTCTGGCATCCGTTACCCTTATTAAAGATGAAATTATGAAATTACATATAAGAGAGAGATACAAGGAAAAAATGACAATCAACTCTAAATATTTAATTTTTTAACTTAATTATTAGCGTTTCACATTTAATATCTACAACACATATTTCAAACGAGTGTTATATGTATTTTTTTCATCAAAGAATTAATTGAGAGGCAAAATTCCTAAACTTTTGCAAAGTTCAGGGGGAAAGAATGTTACAAATTAAAGTTCAAGAAACATTTTATGATAATGTCTAAAGTTCAGGAGGAAGAATGTATGGCACAGTTTGGATGGAGTGTCTATTTTTAGAAAGGAAAATTTTTTTGTTTCAAATGGAAAGATTTTTTATTTTGAGAATAAGATGATGTTTGAATTTGTAAGAAATTTTGTTCTTGAAAGCAAAAAATTATTTGGAATAAGAAAAAATGGTGTTGAAAATTATAGATTGTGAGAATATTTTAAAAAGATTATTTTTCTTTTTTCAAAAGTAAACTGTACAAAATAAGTTTGAAAATTAAATAATTTTTCTTTTCAAAATGCGAAAATGAAGAAAAAAATTGGGAAAATATATATATATATTTTTGTAAAATTTTAATTTTAAAATTGGATATGTATTATAAACTGGGGATATTTGGTGTATGAGTTTGAGTTAAGATTTGTAAATTTTAATAGTAATTTTTGTTGATTTTTTCAGAAAAAATAAAAAAAATTTTCAGAAAAAAAAAAAAGAGTTTAAATCCATATGAGTTTAAATTAAGTTGTCAAACTCATCCAGCGAGGTTTATTTGTCCTAATAATAATTATCAATTTTCTTTCTTGTGCCCGCCTTTTTGAAGTTCCCTCCTCATTTCCCCATTCCCCACCATCATTCCACGCACACTTTTCTTCTCTCCCCTCCATACGACAAATGGCCGGAGTGTCCCCAGAGAACCTCCTCCGCCGCCCACTCACGGCCCAGAAATGCTCGCTGGGTTGCCCTCTCCTCGACCGCAGCCTCGGCGGCGGCGTTCCCTGCAACTCCGTGACGGAGCTCGTCGCCGAGAGCGGCTCCGGCAAGACCCAACTCTGCCTCCAACTCTCCCTCTCCGCCCAGCTCCCGCCCTCCCGCGGCGGCCTCTCCGCCTCCTCTCTCTTCCTTCACTCCGAATTTCCTTTTCCCCTTCGCCGCCTCGAGCAACTCTGCCTCGCATTCTGCAGCCTACACTCCATTGGCGAATTCAATCCTCTCGATAATGTGTTCGTCCGCGCCACGCATTCCGCAGATCAACTGCTTGATGAAATGCCCCAGATAGAATCCTTTCTCTCCGAGCCTAAATCTTGTTTCCCGGTTAGAGTTATTGTGATTGATTCGATTGCCGCACTTTTTCGATCCGAATTTGACAACACCCCTTTTGATCTTAAGCGAAGATCGTCTTTATTTTTCAAGATATCCGGAAAATTGAAATCGCTGGCGAAGAGGTTTGATCTTGCGGTTGTTGTGACGAACCAGGTGGTTGATTTTATGGGGGAGAATGGAGGCATGAATGGGCTGAGGATTGGGAACTTGAAATATTTATATTCGTCTGGAAGGCGGGTTTGTCCTGCTCTCGGTCTAGCATGGGCAAACTGTGTGAATTCCAGGTTGTTCTTGTCAAGAAACGAGGAAGTTGTTGCAGAAGATAATAGCTCAGTGAATGTCGGTAATGGGGATACTCTCCGCAGGCAAACAAGGAGACGACTTCATGTTCTTTTCGCTCCTCATTTGCCCGAATCGTTGACCGAGTTTGTGATCAGAAGAGAAGGGGTTTTTGGAGTTGACAGATGAACGATGTGTATCTTGGCATGTCAATACGTGCATTGTAATTTTTAGTAGCTATGTTTATCTTTTTTGTAGCTGCTTCGGTAATTATATGTTTCAAGTTTCTTCTTGAAAATTGAAAATTTTTACAACCAAACGAAAGGAAAAATGATAGAGCTGGGCAATGAATTTGAGAACTCGAGAATTCGAAAAAGTGACAAGTCAAATCTCAGTTTTTAATTTGGCTCTTTGTGGAAGTTTTATGTTTCTGAATGGCATATGGGTCCTTGTTATTCTTAACATTTGGGTCCTTGGCGATTTTGTTAATGGATAGCAGCAATATCTGCAGCATTACAGTAAAAAATACATTCTAGAAAATCTCCAATCCAAACAGAGCTAATAAAATTAGACATAAATAGTTTAGCTACGGCGTGGGCAACTGCATTTCCCAGGCGATTGATATACCGACAGGAACGACACAGAGCTAGGGCCATAGAGGCTTTAGTATCACCCATCACCGGACCTTCAGGATGAAATTCTCCTGGCTAGACAGTAGCTTAACCACGGCCAGGGCATCACTTTCCACTGATTCAATCATCGATCCACGTTCAACAACAAAATTGAGGCCTTCTCGAATAGCAAGAACTTCAGCAATGCTAGCAGAAAAACCGTCCTTCACCCTTTTGGACGAAGCGGCAACAACCTCCCCTCCTGTAATTACGAATAACAGCTCCTACCCCAAAGAACAGGACGCCTGGAGAAGCAGCTGCATCCACATTGAGTTTACGGAGTCCTGTTGAAGGAGGAGACCACTTATCAGTAACCCGTGGTCTATCTTGAGACTCAAAATTTTAGGCCTCCTATTTTTCGGTCTTAGAGTTATGTAATAGTAATTGGCATATTGTTTTGGACCCTACTAAATAAAAATTATCCATATCAAAATCCTTACACTAATCCCTCCACTCTTTTCCTTCTCTCACTTTTCTTTCCTACCAAACACACCCTTAAGGAGAAAATTCATTGAATGAATCAGTCTTGCAAAGAAAACTCAAAAAGACTAACAAATATTACCCCTCATAGAATTTGAAGAAACAGATTTGCAGTACTTAAACAATAGAACAAAGGCAGCAGATACCCCTTTAAGGAAACCATTCTAAAAAAAAAAAAAAAAAGGGTTTGCCAAAAACGATCCAATTCATTTCAAATCCAGCTTCTTCAAGCTTTCTTCCAAGATGGCACTGAAACGGCTCATTCTTTCTTGGCTTAGTGCCAAACCGACTTCGATCCCGCCTTTCTCCTCCATACTCGCGGCAACATAAATCGCACCTGGCCCTTTGACATGGACCATCTCCATCCTTTTGAGCCTCCCCCACCCGAAATCCGCCTCATAAATACCCGGTCTCGGCGAGCCTGCCACGGTGAGCAAATGCTGCGACTGTTCCGATATTTCTCTCCACTTCGCCATCCACTTGTCTGCTCCTTTCAGAGCTCCTCCCCTTCCCAATGCTTCCCCAACTTTCTGCCCTATCGCCTTCGCCGCCGCAACTATCCCATAATTCTCTCTCATCACCAACTCTTTCCTCTTGACTTCTAAAGGACACATTGCTAAGCAATTGCCGAAGTAGGTTGTTGGTATCGGAATGTTCTCAAGGCGATCTCGACAATCGAGTAAGAAGCAAAAGTGGCAAGGCTCCTCTTCGGTGAAACTACTCTTTTCTTCTTCTTCTTCTGATTTTATCAAACAACCCCATATTAGCGCGCAAGTGACAACAAACGACGATATGCGTAACGACGATGAATCATCATCGTCGTTTGTGTTGACACACCGCTTTAGTTTCTCGATCCGTTCTCGGCCGACGACAAACGTTGCCCGCACGTATCCATCATGGGAAGTAGGGTCCGGAACCTCGTTGCTGCTTGAAGACGCCAAGGTCTGCCGGTAGTTATCCAAGAAGATAAGCTCCAGACCATCCGGGTCCTTAATCGCAGCCCTATCGTGAGACGGTAGAGTCAAACGATCATCCGATCCATTGTTCTTACAAACCAACGCCCATGATCTCATGAAGTGGTTGAACGCACTCCCGTCGGCGGCCACGTGGCAAAACCGAATCCCGATGCAGATACCGGAGTTGGGAAAGACGGTGACTTGTAGCGCAAGGAAAGGGCCGGCCACGCGAATATGCGTCTTGTCACGCTCGCTGCCGCCGCGAGGAGGCTGCAAGTTGGGGACTAGGGGCTGCAGTGCCTCGACCGGGCGCGGGTGACGAGCTGCGAGGAAGTGGAAGTCGGCGGGGGACTCGGCGACGGTGAGAGGGACGGAGTCGCCTTCGGTGAAGAGGATGTAGGGCTTAGCCGGGGGCGACGGAGGGCGAATGAGGGCGGCGGCGAGGGGGAAGAAGTGGCGGAGAGTAAGGGAGAGGGAGTGTTTGAGATTGGGGAGGACGGTTGATAGGAAATGGTGAGTCGAGTGAGGGAATTCGTAGAAGTAGAGGCGTTGCATTTGAGGGCAAAGAAGCCATGGAATGTCGAAGAAAGTGAGAGGGAGAGAGGCTGTGGGGACTGAGCCCGGCGGTGGAGATACCTCGCCTTGCTCTAAGATCTTCACTTCGTTAATTTTTGGCCAAGCCATCAATGAACTTATTTTGGATTTGTTGTTAATTCAGAGAGTCTATGCTTCCACACACACACACATATATACAGCTGTGTGTATATAGATATATACACGTGTATTATGCAATATGTATGAAGTGTTCCATGATCTTCGCATGGTTACATATTATATTATACTCATGTTAAATAACAATTAACAACTACTAAAAGAGGAACGGTTGGCTTGAGTTATTTCTTATTTTTGTAGATTTTTTGAATATTAGTTTGATTTTTGTGGATATTGTCGAGTGCTGTAGTTGACAATTTGAATTTTTTGATGAATTTTTTCATTTTGATATTTTTTGCGATACTTTTTTAGTGGGCTGGGATTTTATAGTTACCATTTGTGTTTTATATATCGACAGGGGTGATTATCGATCGATAACTAATGGATGTACTGTTGATGAAAGTGATTACAAACTGATAATCTATCGGTGGTATTGATTATTAATCAATACTGGTAATTAGGTGTTGGTCAATATCATCATTCATATTTGATACAGGTATCAAATATGGACCAGTAATTTAAAGGTATAATTAATATAGTTGGTATCAAATATGGACCAGTAATTTAAAGGTATAATTAATATAGTAAAGGAAAGATATAAATAAACATTATGTGATGAGATGTTGTGATATTTCTTATAATATATTTTTGGGTAAGGGGTGTTTGGTTCGTTAGTTTGAGTTGAAATATTTTAGTTGTTAAATTTTTTTCAGAAAAGACAAAAAACTTTTTACTTTTTGGGTGGAACGGAAAATTAAAAAAGTCCTAGGGTCCGTTTCATAACACATCTCATTTTCAATTAAACTATATTTTTTCATCTTAATTTTTATCTTTTTTTTTTGAAAAGTCAACAAAATTTATAACTAATTTTTAAAAAGTTAATATTATTTAAACTTAAAAAGTTCAAATCATCTCAAACTCAACTTATTCATCAAACATCTTATTAATTATGAACTTGTCCAGGCTGGAGTTTAAAATTTTAAAATTTTAAGTTATAATTAGAATTAATAAATAACGAAACTAAGGGGGTGTTTAGTGAATGAGTTTAGTTTAAAATTTTTAAATTTCAATAGTAATTTTTGTTGATTTTTCAGAAAAGATAAAAAACTTTTTTAAAAAAGATAAAAAACTTTTTAAAAAAAGATAAAAACTATGATAAAAAAATATAATTTAATTTAAAATGAGATGTTGGTCAAACATTCCCTAATTGATTTAAAAAAAAAAAAAACCAAACAAAAACTAAACTGAATTTTTTTTAAAAGATTAAAACTGTGCAGCAAACAATTGTTACTTGTCTCCTCGTTGAAAAAAGGGGGCGTCTAATTAATGCCGTCAGAAGTTCTGAGCAAAGCTGGCCGTACCTGCATTATCGGCGTGCCAAATTATAAATAAATAAATAAATATAAATGAATTTATTTGACGAATTAATTGAGTTTGAATGGAGATGAAATTTTTAAATTTAAATTGAATTGACTTTTTAAAAATTAGTTATAAATTTTATTGATTTTTTTATAAAAAAAAATAAAAATCAAATAAAAGAATATAATTTAATTAAAATTAAACTCGAATATCAAATAAATCCTATATATATATATCTCTCACACACCCGTATTATAAAAGCAACAAATTATATTTATATATATACAACTAAAATTTTTGAAAAAATTTTTTGTTTTGAGTGACAAAAAGTTTTTTGTCTTATCTAAAAAGTCAACAAAAATTACTATTGAAACTTAAAATTTCCAACTCAACACTGATGAACCAAACGGAAAGAGAGAGAGAAGAGAGAGAAAGGGAAGAGAGAGAGGGAGTGTTCGCCGGCGGCCGGGGCTGGGTGGGGCGGCCGTGGCTGGGCCGGTGTGGGGGGTTACCGGGGTTGGGGGGTAGTTCGCCGGCGGCGCTGGGTTGGGCTGCCGGGGCTGGGCCGGTGGTGGGGGTTGGCCGGGGGTGGGGGGCCGCAATAAAAGACAACCGGTGGTTGGGGGTTGGCCGGGGGTGGGGGCCGCGGGGAGAAGGGAAGATATATAGATATAGAGATATAGAAATAGATACAGTTCGCTGGCGGCGCTGGGTTGGGCTGCCGGGGCTGGGGCCGGTGGTGGGGGGTTTGGGGGCCGCGGGGAGAGAGAAGAGAGAGAGAAAGAAGAGAGAGAAAGGGGAAGAGAGAGGGGGTCGCCGGCGGCGGGGTTGGGGCCGGTGGTGGGGGCCGGATGTGGGTCGCCGGCGTCTGGGGTGGGTCGCCGGCGGCGGAAACGCGTTTTTTTAATGAGTTGACAAAAATTTATATATATAATACTCTATTATTATTTATTGGTCCCTTTTCTGACTATCGTCTTTCACTCTTTTGTGTGCCTTCTAGTGTTGATAAAGCTGTGGGGAAAATACCAAGTTGATGCAACGTGAAAAGAAGTGCCTTATCCAATTTGAGATATAACTTAACAGATAATTATATTTATTTATCTTAATAAGATGTTAAACATATAAATCCCTCCAACCGTAATGTTTAAAAGAAAAGAAGAAAAAAAGAAAGAAAGAAAGTGAAGTGCTTTATAATTAGTTCTTCGAAGATCAATCATTATTTTACTTCTATTACGAGGTCAAGCAACTGAAGAAGAATAATATAATTGATGGTCTGTAATTTCTTTCTCAGTTTCCGATCAACCAAACAAGCAGTGGTTACCCGTGGTGGTGGAACAACAATCTTGGATGGCTTTTTTAGATCTCTCTCTTAGAATCAGAGTTTAAATTATACTGGGGAGTTTGGAACTTTTTTTGTTTTTGTCTGAAAAATTTTTTTGTCTTTTCTGAAAATTTTTTTATCTTTTCTAAAAAGTCAACAAAAATTACTATTGAAATTTAAAAATCTTAAACTAAACTCATTCACCAAACACCCCCTTCATTTTGAGGTCACGTCTTAAAAGTGACATTTTTTGTAAGAATTATGAACTTGTAGTTAATTGGGTATGTTAACTTGGATTGAGTCTGATAACCAATTGGTTACCCACTAGTTGTCGGTAATTAACTGATTACCCACTAGTAGTCGATAATCAACTGGTTACCTGTCGACAGCATCAGTAACTAACTAGTTACCCGCCAGTGAAAGAAACCAACTGGTCACAATGGTGGCCGGGTTGTGACCAGTTGGTAACCCTTTGGTAGAGTCATTGATATCAATTAGTAATCATAATTGATATTTTAAAATTAATAAATATTTATGGTGTCATGTTATGACATTTTCTGTAAGAGTTTTTTTTTTCAGTGGCAAAAATCAATCCAAGGTATTAATTCACCCCTGCCATTTTTGAATAAGGTTTGTACTACGGATAGTGTGTGTTTGTTGCACGAGATAGATTGGGGTACTGAAATTGCTAGTCCCAAATTCTAAATTTGGGGCATGTTTGGATGAGAATGAGATCAACAATTCGTTCCACCAAAAACAATCCGTTTTGTAGAATTTATCCCTTGGAAAGGCTTATCCATCTTAAGTTTCAATTCTCATGGTCCTCTTAATTTTTTTTTTTTTAATTTTAGAATCCCAATTAAAATGCAAAGAATTAGGGCTAATAGATAAACGTATTCTTAAAATTGCTAATTGAATCTTAATTAAAATATCAAACATTTTGGTAAATTAAATTCACTACTATTATCGGCCTGTTTGACAAAGCTTTTACTTATTCTTCTGGCCGGTAGAAGAAAAGAAGCAAAAAATGTGACTTTTTAGCAAGTATTTGGAATCAAAAAGCTTTTGAGGTGAAAATGATCTCTAAAATATTTTAACAAGCTCTAAAAATGTTAAATGAAGTTTATAATATATAATTTAAATTTTATTATAAGTTTTAAAATCTATTCAGAAGAGTTTTTGCCAGAAATAACATTTTTTGACTTTAACAAGAAGTATCTATGAAAAATGGAAGTTTTTCTGATAGATCATCCAAACACTTTCAAAAGCTATTTTAGACCTAGGAAGCCAAAAACAACTTCTAGGAAGCTCTGTTAAACAGACCCTTTGTCTTTTTTACAAAGCTCTATTTGCTGTTGAAAGGTAGAAAGGTCTTGCCGCCCATGAATCCTCGCAAAGCCTCAGGTATCTCAACTCCATCTTTCTTTTGGTAGTTCTCCAGAATGCAGCACATGGTCCTCTCCGTCGCCGTTAGAGTTGAGTTCAGCAAATGAACAAAATTTGTCTGCTGATCCTTCACCTGCAACACCGACCGACCAACCGATAGTTCCATTAAATCATTTTCGTATTAACATCAACATTAAATGCTCATGCTAATAGCAAGATCCCTATCCTAAACACAAACATATGAATTGTTACACAATTTAATTCATATATATAAACAAGAGATCTCACTTATAGAAAGAGGACCTACCTTTTGGCCATACCGAATCTCTAATCTTCTGGCCTGATAGTCTGTACAGTTTGAACATGACACCAACTCCCTATAAGCTTGAGCAGCAGGAAACCATGCTTCCAAATCGTACTTCTTTGCGGCTGCATCATTCAAAGCACCGGAAACGATGGACACAACTCGATAGGGGATGTTTAGCTGGATTCGGCAAATTTAAAACCAAATCACATCAAAATGTGTCAATGTTTTCTTTTCACAAAACAAATGTACGCTTTGGATTCAAAAAAAAAAAAAAAAAAAAAAAATCACAACTAACGTACCATCTTGTAGAATTCCTCAGAGTTCTTTATCATCTCCTCGTGCATATCCCAAGAGTCATTCCCGTTTGGGCTTGTAATGCAAAACTGCTCCACTTTTTCAAACTGATGAACTCGGAATATCCCTAATGTATCACGACCGTGTGAACCGGCTTCTTTGCGAAAGCAAGAGGAGTAACCAGCATACCTGCAAAATAGATTCCAATGATTCTGATAGGCATAGTGGAGGAAAAGAAGGAGGGGGAAAAATACATATATATATATATATATATGTATGTATGTATGCACACACACACACTAGTGAGGAACTACAAGAAAACTATTAGCCGAACCTTAACGGTAGCTTGGAAGGATGGATCCACTCTCCCTGATGATAGGCACAAAGGGGCTGCTCAGCTGTAGCAATGAGGTACTTGTTATCTCTCTCACCGGTGACCTATTAACACCAATATATAACAAAATCATACTCCGCATACTAGAAATTAGATTTTAAAAAAATCGTCCAGTTTGGCGTTCAAGCTGGAAAAATTCAATTTGAATTGAGAATTCGAAAATAATTGGTGTTTGGTAGAAAAAAATAAGAATTGAGTATGGAAAATCAATTGCAATGAGAAGAAAATATTTAGTCATACAAAATCTAAAAATATTAAATTCAAGAAATTCACAAATATTACCTTGTAGAGTTCATCATCATACTGCCCTAATTGGGCACAACATGACATAATCTCTTCTTTCATGAAGAATGGAGTTTGCAACAGTGTATATTCCCTTTTCTCCAAAAAGTCAAGTCCGAAATTAATAAGAGCTTGATTAAGACGCACGCCATCTCCTTTAAGATAAAAACCTCTTCCTCCCGCTACCTTCGCACCTAAAAGAGTTTCCAAGAATGAATTCAATTTGATGATAGACATACCGAGAAATGACTAAAAACGAACAAGAGTTTTGGCGATTAGAGGAAACATGAAGAATCGTTAATTTACGATGAAAAGGAGCAGATTTAGAGGTAGACCACATTCAACAAAGCACAAATCTTAAAAAAAAAAAAAAAAAAAAAACCCACATCAAACTTTATGCAATACGGATTGTCATGAAACTGAAACAACAAGATTCAATACCTTTCTCCGTATCCGCAATACCAAGGAGCTTGGTGAGCTCAACATGATTCTTTAGTCTTGGCTCCAAGCGTTTCTCACCCCATGATCTAATTACAACATTATTTGCCTGCAAAATACATTTTAAACCCAATGAAGGCAATATATATATGCGCGACGGGAAGGCAAAATCTCTAAAGAGAAATGCTAACTACACTCAGAATTCGAGTGCAGGATACGGGCCTGCTCGGGGTCCATATGATTCAACGTCCTAGATTGCTTATCCTACTACTTGCAAGTACATTTGGCATTCCTACACGTACGTGTAAAAAAGTGTTACCTCGTCATTGCTTATTGGAACTGAATCATGGACAAGGTTTCCAACCAATTTCCATTTTGAATCACGCTGCTCCTTAGCCTCGCCAACTTCAGCTTCTTTTTCCTTCCTCAATTTCTCATTCTCCTCTAATTTTTTAGTCATCTCAGTCGCATCCTCGCCTTCCTTTTCACCCCAAACAAATTTCGTAATTCAGTTCTTGTTAAAAACAAAACTCAAGTAAGGGCAAAAAAAAAAAAAAGAAAAAAAAAAAGGCCAGCAAAAATAAAACAAGAAGACAGATCTTTCAATTAACATATTACCTTAATTCGTTGTTTAGTGTTATTTTGATCTGAATTTTTTTTTTTTTTGGGGGTTCTAGGTTTAGAATCATTGTTTAGCAAGTGCTCTTACAGTTTTTCGTTACAAGGAAAAGACCTTTATGGTATTTCTGAAAAGGCCATATGTTTAGTTATATATAAGAATGTTCGTTTATCTTTTATTTTATACTTTAAAAAGAGGGGGAAAAAGATCCATACAAAAAGTTGTTCTTACTACCTTTTTTGTTTATTATTTTTTAAAATTGAAAGTGCCCCTTTAATTTTTGCTTAGGGCCCAAAACTGCTGCCCTTATGCAAGCAAACATATACATATATAGATATATAACCAACGAAAAAGGATAGGCAAAGCAAAAGTAGCAAAGTAGAGACAGTAATTAATAAGAAAAAAAAATTCGAGAATAATGAAAAATACTAACTTTTTTGAGGTGTATAGCTTGATCCCTGATTTGTTTTGCCTCCTTCCGGAGGTTCTCAAGCTCGAATAGGCCTAAAGAATTCACAAAAAACTTATCAACATACACACACATACATAATATAAATAAATATATAGGTATACGATATATATACACACACAAATAGAGGGAGGGAGGGCGTACGTCGACGATATTGTCTATCGAGGTCGATGATTTGGTTGACAAGTTGGACGTGGGCAAAACGACGCCGTTGCGACTCGCGAATGATGTCCGGATTATGGCCCTTTTCTTCTCTGAAAAGATTGATATCCAACATGATGGCTTCTAATGTGCGTGATGCTGATAGGATTAGTAGAGAAGAAGAAAGAAATAAAACGTATGTTTTGGGAAATCTCTCTTTTCTCCAAACTTGGAAAAAAAAAAATATACACACACACTTATACGTTACTATTTCAAGAATCGAGAATAAAAAACATATATTATAATTTCCGAGGGAGGAAAAAAAAAACGCTCTTACGTTTGTCTTTTTTTAATTGGAGAGAATGTATATAGAAAAATCTTAGAAGAATTATAATTTTGTGTAAGTATCTGCCAAGTTTTAGTAACCGCTCAATGAAAGAAAAAGAAAAAAAAAAAAAGGGTTATAGTAACCGCTCAAAGCAAAAATAATATTATCCTGTTCCACACACACATATATATTTATATGTTAAAGAATTGATTATATTTATATTAGGATTAGGATTAATCTATTAGGTTCAAGTTTATATTTAGCATTTGATTTTAAAAATATACTTATGTTTATCTTTTATATTTATATTAGGATTAGGATTAATCTATTAGGTTCAAGTTTATATTTAGCATTTGATTTTAAAAATATACTTAAAAATATCTTTTTTTTAATCTTTTTTTACACGAACCGAGTTCTTTTTTGTTATTTTTTATTTTTATTTTTGGCTCATTTAGGTGAAATAACCATTGACGAATTCATTAAAAAACTGGAAGGACTTATGGGGGGGGGGGGGGGTTATTTATGTTTTTTACTACATATTTTGTTTTTATTTAGAAAAAATACCATGAGTTTTGAATTTGTTATATTTGTATACCATCATATGACAGTTAATATACAAATTTGCATCCTTTTTCGATCACTTAATTTTGACCTTAAATACCTAAATTATTCTTAAAAAGAAAGACTACAATCATGTATTTTTTACATTTTGCATCGTGTATTTTGTTTTTATTTAAAAAATAGACGATGTTTTTTAAAATTGTACATTTTATATAATTAGATTCATTTAGAATCTAAATCTATATATTTTCTCAATTAACGCTTATTTTTTACGTTTAAAATACCCAAAATATGCTTGAATTTAATTTAAAATATATAGATTTATGAGGCTAATATTGAAGGTAAATATTGAAGGGACCTTTGCATATTCGAGCACAAAGAAGCATGAATTTCTTTCTTTGGAGGTTGAAAATAAAAACAAAAGTTTGGCAAGGATTTGCAAAATTGTTTCACCAACAAACGCTTTTTTGTGAGAGATCAATCGAGAGAATTCTTTGGTCAAAAAGTAAACTAAAAGAAACAAACACAGAGTTCTTATTCCAGCAATAATGCAAGAAAATCTATCTAGTTTATGAAGAAATCACGCGTACCTGGATTCAACTTCACCTCTGAGAGAAGAGAATTTCGAACTTTGCTTCTCCTCAGCTACTTCTTCAATTTGCAGAGACTATCAGGATTGTTCAAGCATTAGCAAAAAAAATATACATAAAAATAACATATGTTTACATCAAACCAAATAAACACACATATCACACGCACACATATATATATACTTGTGAAGTTCGTCAAAAGAAAACCCAAAATTCAAGAAACAAGAAACAAGAAACAAGAAACAAGAAACAAGAAACAAGAAAAACCCACAGCAATGCTTCGGCCGGGCAAGGAAGTGGAAGTCGGCGGAAGATTTGGCGACGGCGAGAGGGACGGAGGAGTCGCCTTCGGTGAAGAGGATGTAGGGCTTATCCGGGGGCGGTGGCGGGGCGAATGAGGGCGGCGGAGAGGGGGAAGAAGTGGCGGAGAGTGAGGGAGAGGGAGTGTTTGAGAGTGGGGAGGGGGGTTGATAGGAACTGATGAGTCGAGTGAGGGAATTCGTAGAAGTAGAGACGTTGCATTTGAGGGCAAAGAAGCATTCGAACGTCAAAGAAAGTGAGAGGGAGAGAGGTTGTAGGGACTAAGCCTGGCGGTGGAGACACCTCGCCTTGCTCTATGATCTTTACTTTGTTGATGTTTGGCCAACCCATCACTGAAATGATTTTTGGATTTGTTGGTAATTCAGAGACTCATCTTTCATATATGCATGTGCTTGTGCGTGCATGTGTGTGTATATATATATATATCTATCTTTTACCTTATTTTAAAGGACGAAGTGCTACGTGGCATTTTTGAATAAAAATTTAATTTTTAAAAGTAAATTTTTTTAAATAATTTTTTTGGTTAATTTTTTGTTTTACTTTATTTATCTATTTCACGTATGTCTTAAACCCGTCACAAGACAATTATAAAAAAATTTTAATTTTTAAAAATTAAAAATTTTAAATTAAAAATTTTTATTTTTTTAATTTACTTTGCTTTACTTGTTTATTCCACATGCGCAAAGTGTGTGCATTTCAACTAGTATATATATATATATATATATATATATTTATGTACACATATCATGTATTATGCATATATGTATGAAGTCTTCGATTATCTTCATATGGTTACATATTATATTGTACTCATGTTAAATAACAATTAACAACTATTAAAAAAGAAACTACTGGTTTGGTAGCACGTTTCCTTCTAGAAAATTGAATTATGATTATTTGTCTCTCTCCTCTCTTTCTCTCACTTCATTTCCTCTGTCAAATCTCAGCAAAAAAATAAAACCTAGATTAAAAAAACCCATAGAGAACGGACCTTGGTAGGGTCTAGGGCTGCGTCTTGATTTTCGTCTTCTTCGTCGAGTGTGAAACCCTAATCAGAACGTGCATTGGGGAGGGGGGGTGGGGAAACCTAGATCAGGGTCGAAACCCAAATGTCTAAATTATTTTGATAAGTGCTTAAAATGTTAAATGAAGTTTATAATATCTAATATAAATTTTATTACAAGTTTTAAAGTCGACTCATAAGAGTTTTTGTCGAAAGTCATATTTTTTGGCTTTAACAAGAAGTATTTATAGAGAATGGAAGCTCTTCTGATAGATCATTCAAATACTTCAGAAGTTGTTTTTGGCTGTTTTGGACTTAGGAAGCCAAAAATAACTTTTAGGAAGCTCTATCAAACATGCCCTATGTCTTTTTACAAAGCACTATTTGCCATTGAAAGGCAGAAAAGTCTTGTCGCCCATGAATTCTCGCAAAGCCTCCGGTATCTCAACTCCATCTACCTTTTGGTAGTTCTCAAGAATGCAGCACATGGTCCTCTCCGTCGCCGTTAGAGTTGAGTTCAGCAAATGAACAAAATTTGTCTGCTGATCCTTCACCTGCAACACCGACCGACCAACCGATAGTTCCATTAAAACATTTTGGTAATAACATCAACATTAAATGCTCATGCTAATAGCAAGATCCCTGTCCTAAACACAAACACATGAATTGTTACACAATTTAATTCATATATATAAACAAGAGATCTCACTTATAGAAAGAGGACCTACCTTTTGGCCATACCGAATCTCTAATCTTCTGGCCTGATAGTCTGTACAGTTTGAACATGACACCAACTCCCTATAAGCTTGAGCAGCAGGAAACCATGCTTCCAAATCGTACTTCTTCGCGGCTGCATCATTCAAAGCACCGGAAACGATGGACACAACTCGATAGGGGATGTTTAGCTGGATTCGGCAAATTTAAAACCAAATCACATCAAAATGTGTCAATGTTTTCTTTTCACAAAACAAATGAACGCTTTGGATTCCAAAAATAATAATAATAAAAGGAAAAAAAATCACAACTAACGTACCATCTTGTAGAATTCCTCAGAGTTCTTTATCATCTCCTCGTGCATATCCCAAGAGTCATTCCCGTGTGGGCTTGTAATGCAAAACTGCTCCACTTTTTCAAACTGATGAACTCGGAATATCCCTAATGTATCACGACCGTGTGAACCGGCTTCTTTGCGAAAGCAAGAGGAGTAACCAGCATACCTGCAAAATAGATTCCAATGATTCTGATAGGCATATAGGAGGAAAAGAAGGAGGGGGAAAAATATATATATATATATATATATATATATGTATGTATGTATGCGCACACACACACACTAGTGAGGAACTACAAGAAAACTATTAGCCGAACCTTAACGGTAGCTTGGAAGGATGGATCCACTCTCCCTGATGATAGGCACAAAGGGGCTGCTCAGCTGTAGCAATGAGGTACTTGTTATCTCTCTCACCGGTGACCTATTAACACCAATATATAACAAAATCATACTCCGCATACTAGAAATTAGATTTTAAAAAAATCGTCCAGTTTGGCGTTCAAGCTGGAAAAATTCAATTTGAATTGAGAATTCGAAAATAATTGGTGTTTGATAGAAAAAAAAAAAAAGAATTGAGTATGGAAAATCAATTGCAATGAGAAGAAAATATTTAGTCATACAAAATCTAAAAATATTAATTCAAGAAATTCACAAATATTACCTTGTAGAGTTCATCATCATACTGCCCTAATTGGGCACAACATGACATAATCTCTTCTTTCATGAAGAATGGAGTTTGCAACAGTGTATATCCCCTTTTCTCCAAAAAGTCGAGTCCGAAATTAATAAGAGCTTGATTAAGACGCACGCCATCTCCTTCAAGATAAAAACCTCTTCCTCCCGCTACCTTCGCACCTAAAAGATTTTCCAAGAATGAATTCAATTTGATGATAGACATATCGAGAAATGACTAAAAACGAACAAGAGTTTTGACAACTAGAGAAAACATGAAGAATCGTTAATTTACGATGAAAAGGATCAGATTTAGAGGTAGACCACATTCAACAAAGCATAAATCTTAAAAAAAAAAAAAAAAAGCACACATCAAACTTTATGCAATACGGATTGTCATGAAACTGAAACAACGAGATTCAATATACCTTTCTCCGTATCCGCAATACCGAGGAGCTTGGTGAGCTCAACATGATTCTTTAGTCTTGGCTCCAAGCGTTTCTCGCCCCATGATCTAATTACAACATTATTTGTCTGCAAAATACATTTTTAACGCAATGAAGGCAATATATATATATATATATATATATATATATGCGACGGGAAAGCAAAATCTCTAAAGAGAAATGCTGACTACACTCTGAATTCGAGTGCAGCATACGGGCCTGCTCGGGGTCCATATGATTCAACGTCCTAGATTGTTTATTCCTACTACTTGCAAGTACGTTTGGCATTCCTACACGTACGTGTAAAAAAGTGTTACCTCGTCATTGCTTAGTGGAACTGAATCATGGACAAGGTTTCCAACCAATTTCCATTTTGAATCACGCTGCTCCTTAGCCTCGCCAACTTCAGCTTCTTTTTCCTTCCTCAATTTCTCATTCTCCTCTAATTTTTTAGTCATCTCAGTCGCATCCTCGCCTTCCTTTTCACCCCAAAAAATTTTCGTAATTCAGTTCTTGTTAAAAACAAAACTCAAGTAAGGGGAAAAAAAAAAAAAAGGCCAGCAAAAATAAAACAAGAAGACAGATCTTTCAATTAACATATTACCTTAATTCGTTGTTTAGTGTTATTTTGATCTGAACTTTTTTTTTTTTTTTGGGGGTTCTAGGTTTAGAATCATTGTTTAGCAAGTGCTCTTACAGTTTTTCGTTACAAGGAAAAGACCTATATGGTATTTCTGAAAAGGCCATATGTTTAGTTATATATAAGAATGTTCGTTTATCTTTTATTTTATACTTTAAAAAGAGGGGGAAAAAGATCCATACAAAAAGTTGTTCTTACTACTTTTTTATTTATTATTTTTTAAAATTGAAAGTGCCCCTTTAATTTTTGCTTAGGGCCCAAAACTGCTGCCCTTATGCAAGCAAACATATACATATATAGATATATAACCAACGAAAAAGGATAGGCAAAGCAAAAGTAGCAAAGTAGAGACAGTAAATAATAAGAAAAAAAATTCGAGAATAATGAAAAATACTAACTTTTTTGAGGTGTATAACTTGATCCCTGACTTGTTTTGCCTCCTTCCGGAGGTTCTCAAGCTCGAATAGGCCTAAAGAATTCACAAAGAACTTATCAACATACACACACATACATAATATAAATAAATATATAGGTATACGATATATATACACACACAAATAGAGGGAGGGAGGGCGTACGTTGACGATATTGTCTATCGAGGTCGATGATTTGGTCGACAAGTTGGACGTGGGCAAAACGACGCCGTTGCGACTCGCGAATGATGTCCGGATTATGGCCCTTTTCTTCTCTGAAAAGATTGATATCCAACATGATGGCTTCTAATGTGCGTGATGCTGATAGGATTAGTAGAGAAGAAGAAAGAAATAAAACGTATGTTTTGGAAAACCTCTCTCTTCTCCAAACTTGGAAAAAAAAAAAAAAATACACACACACTTACACGTTACTATTTCAAGAATTGAGAATAAAAAACATATATTATAATTTCCGAGGGAGGAAAAAAATAAAAAACGCTCTTACGTTTGTCTTTTTTTAATTGGAGAGAATGTATATAGAAAAATCTTAGAAGAATTATAATTTTGTGTAAGTATCTGCCAAGTTTTAGTAACCGCTCAATGAAAGAAAAAGAAAAAAAAAAAAAGGGTTATAGTAACCGCTCAAAGCAAAAATAAGATAGTATCCTGTTCCACACACACATATATATTTATATGTTAAAGAATTGATTATATTTATATTAGGATTAGGATTAATCTATTAGGTTCAAGTTTATATTTAGCATTTGATTTTAAAAATATACTTATGTTTATCTTTTATATTTATATTAGGATTAGGATTAATCTATTAGGTTCAAGTTTATATTTAGCATTTGATTTTAAAAATATACTTAAAAATATCTTTTTTTTTAATCTTTTTTTACACGAACTGAGTTCTTTTTTGTAATTTTTTATTTTTATTTTTGGCTCATTTAGGTGAAATAACCATTGACGAATTCATTAAAAAACTGGAAGTACTTATGGGGGGGGGGGTTATTTGCGTTTTTTACTACATATTTTGTTTTTATTTAGAAAAAATACCATGAGTTTTGAATTTGTTATATTTGTATTAGGATTAGGATTAATCTATTAGGTTCAAGTTTTTATTTGGTATTTGATTTTAAAAATATACTCATGTTTATCTTTTTAGATAATTTGGAATATTTAAAGATTAAGTTAAGTTTATCCTTTTTCTTAGTTTAGATCGTTTTACTAGAAGAATTGATTGATTATCCTTTGACAAACTCAATAGGGAAATTTGGGGCTCAAAGTGGCGTTTACTAATTTTCTGAATAGAATCAATTCCGATTAAAAAAAACCAAAACAAAACAAAACAAAAAATGATGCGCGGGGTATTGAAATTATCCCAATTACTTAAATAATCGCATTGAACTTTTTTTTTTTTTTTTTTTAAATACACGAACTGAGTTCTTTTTTGTTGTTTTTTATTTTTATTTTTGGCTCATTTAGGTGAAATAACCATTGACGACTTCAATAAAAAACTTGGAGGACGTATAAAGGGGGGGGGGGGGGGTTTATTTACGTTTTTATACTACATATTTTGTTTTTATTTAGAAAAAATATCGTGAGTTTTGAATTTGTTATATTTGTATACCATCATATGACGCTTAATATACAAATTTGCATCCTTTTTCGATCACTTAATTATGACGTTAAATACCCAAATTATTCTTAAAGACAAAGACTAGAATTATGTATTTTTTACATTTTGGACCGTGTATTTTTTATATTTAAAAAATAGACAATGTTTTTTAAAATTTTACATTTTATATTATTAGATTCATTTAGAATATAAATCTATATATTTTCTCAATTAACGCTTATTTTTTACATTTAAAATACCCAAAATATGCTTGAATTTAAAATTAAAATATATAGATTTATGAGGCTAATATTGAAGGTAAATATTGAAAGGACCTTTGCATATTTGACCTAGCATCTACAATATAATACTAAATTATTATGTCAATAGTAAATTTTAACGTTCAGATTTAAAAAAAAAAAAAAAAAAAAAAAAAAAAAAAAAAAAAAAAACTCTCCAATAAATTGCTATATTTGATATCAAATTTGTGATATGTTAAATTTGCTATATGATAGATCTAAGATTTGATTTTAATGTGAGCATGAATGAAGACTAAATTTGTTCACTAAAATAATTGAAAAATGAGGTAAATTTTCTAATATGTACTAATAATAAAAATATGCCTCTCTGGAAAAAAAAAAAATATTTTAAAGCATTTTCATGCTACCATGTCGCTATATGATAACCTCATTATCGATATTCTTAAACGTTCCTTTGTCATTCATTATACACAACTCTTCATATTGAGAAAACAACTTGTCTCTAACTTTATTAACAATGATGATGTAACAATGATAGGGAAAAGTCGACCCCGCTCGTGGAGGACCACAACGGGCCCATTTTTGAACAAAAGTACTTTACTATAATAATCAATAGTTCAAAACAATTCCGAACCAAAAGTAATTTTTATGGATTAAAAAACCCTAAAAAAAAATCATAACTAGGGAAATTTCTTTTTTCATAAATAGACAAATAAAAAAATGATATTTCTTGTTTATTTGCTTGATTTATTATTTATCTCTTCACAAGAAACAAATTTTTTTTTTGTTTCTTTATCAAATTTTTTTTCGGATTATTAATGATACGTGGTTTTTTTAATTGAAAAAGATTATTTTGGAGATTGTTTTGAGCTTATAGATTTTTAGGGTAATATAGTACTTTCGTTTTAAAAAAATCAGATATTTGTTGGCATATTTCGCGAGTTGAGACTACCTTTTCCATTGTTGTCACACCATTATCGTACCCCACCCTTCGTCCAATATTTTAACATAGGGACCGAAACACATCATTTTTAAGACTTTATGAGCATTTAAAAGAAAGATTGGATACCAAACTCTCACCTACTCGAGAGTTCAGAAGCAGAGACGGATGCATATTAACACCTGTGGGGCACGTATCGCCCACTGAACAAAAAAAAGTTCTTATTAGAGCATTAGATGGGCGGGTTAGTTTGGACAGGTTTCATGCTTGTGCCCCTACTGTATAATTTGAATGCCATCATGCCTTGGCATGTTGGGCTTTGGGCTATATATATATATATATATATATATCCCTCTCTCTCTATATATATATATTAAGATATCTAAGCTATGCTTTTGGTAATATATTATATAGAATTACGGACTCTTTAGTTTTTTTTTTTTTTTTAATTTATGAACTTTTTAAATTTTAAGATATTAGTTTAACATCTGTATTTGTATTTAGATACATTAGAACCATAAAATCCATCAAGTAGAATTATAATATGTTAAATACTTAGTAGAAGTTCATTACTAAAAAAAGATCACAGTATTTAAATGTTTTTGATAAATTTAATTTAAAATTGTATTTTTGTTGTGTCCCACTGAATTTAAATTCTAGCTCCATCACTGGTACTTATATGTATATGTGTGTGTGTATAAATTCAACATCAAACTCTCACCTACTTAAGAATTTTCAAGGACCAATAAAACAATTTATCCTAATATTTAGGTTTTGTATAATTTAGAAAACGCACTAATTATCTATTATAAGTTGATAAATTAAAAAAAATACATATTAATGGTGCCAAGTGGTAAGTACTATTAATTTAAGGAAAATGACCGAATTATTTACCAAAAAAAAAAAATATGAATATGAATGAATAAGAAAGGGAGTTCATTGAGTACTGAAAGAGAGCACCGATTAAAAAGGACAGAGAAAGAGAGGGAGCATTTAATGAAAAGGTGGAAAAAAATTTTTCTTGAGTAATAAAAAGTGAGAATGAATATATGAGATAAAGTGTATTGAAAGCCAACATGAGAGAGAAATTGGGATGGTAATATTCTCTGTCGGGACGGGACCCCATGGAGATCTGTCCCGAACGGAATGGGGATGAAGATGAAATCTTATCTTCAAAGATTAGTGAGGCAAGGCGGGGTGGTTATGGGGAAAGCAATCTTATCTTATATAGTTGCCAAAACTATATATTATTTATTATTCAGTACAAAAACGAATTACTCACTCACAGTTCTCACCAAATTATATAGATACACACACATATATAATATGCGAGTACGAAACTATACTCGAAGATGTTGCCAATGAATTAATGTCTGCACATATTGTCCCCACTCGTTCCGCACCTCGTTTATATCCTCGTCTTTGTACTCGGTAATGCCACCAAACTACAAGAACAAATGAATAAAATATGTGTATATCAATTAATTTTTTTGATGGTATCCTCGTACCCTGACTATCGTTCATTTGGAAATCAAGTAAAACTAACATGGGGAATGATGTTAGGACCTAATTCAATCTCCTATCAAATTCAGTCAAGAATTACTCAATCCACCACAATCCTATAGTACATAAGAAATCAGGAATGACGGTATTTCTCGTAGGGACGGGATCCTATAGGAATCCACCATGAATAAGACAACGATAGAGAATCAAGTATAGAGATGAGTTATCCCTAAAGGTCAGCAGGGTGGAGATAGGAAAAGAAGTCCCTACCTCATCTATGCCCGATATATATGTTTTCTATATATTTTCAAATAAATGTATATCTTATATTATAAATAATTATCTTTAAACATTATTAGTCTATTATTGAAAAAGTAATAACAGACTCTCCACTCAAAACCCAAAGAGGCTATTAATATGCTATTGTTATGTGTACTAATTAAGCATAATTAGTTTTTTTTTTTTTTTTAACTAAAAAGAGGACTTAGCTTTTTTTTTTTTTCATGTGTATTTATAATAAATGAGAAACAAGGTAGGTATAGGGAAAGTTCTCCCAACGTATGGTGAATCCCCGTCCTTGGTCCTGCTTCTATGAGTTCTATTTAGGTGGGGAAGGGATGGGGATAGGGATAGTTTTGCGGGGGATGGGGATGAGAAAGCAGTCGTCGACCATGCCCTGTCCGATTTCCATCCCTACAAATAGTACCACTTTTTAAGGCTATATTTTAGAGTGAGAAGTCTATTTGGGAGCATTTTGAAAATGATTTTGTTTTGGATATGAAATAGAAATAAGATTGTTTTGTGAATAATTTTGAGATATTTTTTGAAATTGTGTTTCATTGTGTTTCTAGAGAAATAGGTTTGAGTATAAGAAAAAAAATATTGTGTTTTGGTTTTTTTTTTTTTTTAATTTAAAATATTTGTTGAGTATATAAGTCTTAGAAAAAGAAAACAAATGAAAAAAAAAATTAACTTTTCTTCATTAAAACAAAAAAAAGAAAAGTTTTTGTTTTTCATTTCTCTTTTCTGACTTTGTATAAAACATATACTATTACAGAATTATTTTCAAAACCATGATATTTCTTTCTTAAACAATACCAAACATGGTCGAATTCCAACCATAATATTACGATTAAGAATAGATCATCTTGAAAAAGTATTTATGATTGTTATGTCACTACCACCGTTAAAACAAAAAACCATTAAAAAAAAAAAGCAAAAAAATAAAAAAACAAAAAACAAAACAAAAACAAAAACAAAACAAAAAGAAACTTACATGGGTTGGAATAGGGTTCCACTCCTTGTATATAATATCCCGCATGTACTTCATTACATAAAATCCACATTCCACGCTTCCAGGTTGCATTGGGATATGCTAAATGTGAACATATCAATATTACTAACAAACACAAATTATATCTAATTTTTAATGGAAAAAGATAATATATATATACTTAAATACCTGGACTATAATCCATTTTGTCTTCCCTTCTGGGTGATGAAAAGTCACGTTCTCACAATCTTTTCTTAACTTGAACATATCGAGCGCCCTAAATACAACACACAAACGGTAGATGAGATGACTAAAAGTATATTAGATGAGATGATGAACACTTAACATTTTATTTTTGGGTAAAAATTCACAAAACCGGTTTGGCAGAGCTTTTATTTACTTTTAGTCATTAAAAAAAAAGATAAGCAAAAGCTGTAGATTTTTAGTAAGTATTTAGTTGCCACATTTTTAAAAGAGTTTTTGAAACAAAAATGATTTTAAAGTTTTCTAATAAGTAATAAATATATTAAAATAAAGTTTATAATGGCTATTTTAATCTCTGATTCAAGTTTTTAAGTCTATTCAAAATAGCTTCTTTCGAAAGTTATATTTTCTCCTTTTGACATGAAGCCATTCTGGAGACCATAAGTACTTTGACTAGATCATTTAAATACTTTTAAAAGCAGATTTTAGACTCAGAAAGTCCAAAACAGTTTCTAAAAAACTCTGTCAAACAGGTTCACAGTTAATCCCTGAGAATTATGCACTTGTCTTACTTTAGTACTTGATATTTACTTTTAGAGGACTAAGTACCCTGATGTTCATGAAATATACAGTTTTGAGTCGTTTGTTAATAAACTAGCTATTTTCAGTTGGAATCTAACAAGGAATTTATATGTGAGGATTTTAAAAATTATAAAAAAATTTAGCAAACTAAAAAAAAAAAAATCTAGAATTAAAAAAAAAAAAAAAAAGAAAAGATGTGTCTCTCGGTCAATATCTTTTTTTTTTTTTTTTTGGTTCTTTTAGAACATATATATTTTCTTTTCTTCAACCATTTTAACCATTTTATACTTATGTCAGGTCATTTTCATGTTATACTATTATACTAAAAGAAATGAGATTTTCACTATTCCTTCTACAGTGCTCGGACCGTTTTGCCCTTTTACCTATCCGCTACTTCTCTTCTCTCTCTTTTTTCACTTTTCTTTGGGTTTGTCTTTTTGCTTTCTCTCTCTCTCTTTTCTTTGCTTCTTCGGTCTTCTTTCTCTCTCTTTTTATGTCTCTTTTCTTCGCCTCTCTCTCTCTCTCTACATTTTTTTGGGTGCTCTTCTTTGCGCTCTGTCTCTCTCTCTCTCTCTCTCTCTCTCTTTGCATTTTTTTTTGGGTGTTCTTCTTCGCCTTGGGTCTTCTTCGCTCCTCTCTCTCTCTTTACATTTTTTTTTGGGTGTTCTTCTTCGCCTTGGGTCTTCTTCGCTCCTCTCTCTCTCTCTCTCTCTCTTTACATTTTTTTTGGGTCTTCTTCGCTCCTCTGTCTCTCTCTCTCTCTCTCTCTCTCTTTACATTTTTTTTTGGGTGTTCTTCTTTGCTCTTTGTCTCTCTCTCTCTCTCTCTCTGCAACTCAGTGAATCTTCCAACGCGCTTTCTCTCCCCACTTGGGCCGTACATGTTTTCAGTGTGGTCGAATGGTTAGCCAAACAATTTTCCTGTCACACTCTTGGTGTTTTCTCTGATTTTTGAGAATTTTTGTTTATTTATTCATTTATTTATTTCATTAAAATTTTTTATTTTATTTCATTGGAATGATAACAACTATGGCTTTGGCGTGGCAATATGGGGAGAAATTTGGGAATGACTAGATTTTGATTTTGGGGGTTTTTAATTTTTTATTGCTTATTTAGGGTTTTTTTTTTTTGGCATGTTTGATTAAGTTTTGGTTTTTTTATTTCGGTTATTTTGTTTATTTTTTCATTGTCTCTGTGGTGTATGTGTGTATTGAAATAACAGTTATGCCTTCTGTTTTTATTAGTTTTGTGTATTTTTATCTTTTTCTGATTTTATCCCTTTTTGTTTATCTACATTATCGTGCGTAGCATGGGTATTAGACTCGTTAGATTCTAAATGAAAATAGACATTTTTTAATAGATGGGACAAAACAATATATTTCAAAAACTTCAGGATAGCTAGAAAGTTAGGATTATTATTATCTATGTCCCTTCAATTTTAAGGTTATTCTCACTTTGTCCTTTTGAATTTTAAATTTGTCTCACATAATTCATTTTATTAGAATTTTGGTTAAAAACAGAAATAAATAGGGGGAGATAGTTTTACCAAACCTAATCTGTTAGTACTTTTGCTAAAAATAAACAGAAAAAGATTATTATATTTAAGTCATTTTTTTTCATCTTGAGCAAAGTACAAATATAGGTCAATCTTTTCGTTTTTAACTGAAATTCTAATGAAAGAGGTTAAGTGAGACTAATTCAAAATTCAAAAGATAAAGTGAGAATGATTCTAAAATTTTAGGGACATATATGAATGTAATCCTTATCCTCCTCCTTTTTAATTTTTTATTTTTAAAAAAATTAAAGAATTGAACAAAAGGTTAGGAAGCTCACTTTTGCACCACTCTTTCCACATCACTTGGGATGGCATTACGAAGGGGGTCAAGCCAATACACCTCATCATCCCACGGATTAATGACTACCAACATCCAATGCCGTCCTCCATTGTACGGCCAAAGGAACTGTTGGCCTTTCTGAGCTCGTGCAAGAACGTCATCATAGAGCATTTTTGCTCTTTCCATTTCCATGTCCCCGATTTGTTCGGGAACAAAGGCGAGGCGCGACGGGCAGATGAAACCGAACTTGTTCAAAATTCGGCGTTTGTAACACCTCAAGTACAATTTCCTAGCATGAAAGAATTAAGCGCCATAAGAATTGTTATTGGTTTGAGAAATTCAGACAAATAAAATGATGTTTTAAACAACAACATTTGTTTACTTGATGTAAGCCGAGATACAAACTGCACCTATTTCCGCCATTCTGGCAAACTCAAGGATTTCTTGCTTGTCAATCCAAAGATTGTGTTCGTGTCCGACAACGTCCTCGGGCATGGCCAACTCAAGTGTTGATCGTCTATCCATGTACTTCTCTGCATATACCACTACAGGCCTCAACATTACTGGTAAGGAATCTATGTCGATCACGGTTTTTGCATCTTCCTCTCTCAGTCGTTGCTCTTGCACGAAATGGGACGCGGCCTCGGTACAATTAACTGACGTTGTACGCCCGCTAGAATTTTTTTGGTGCGCCTTCGAGAAGTCGACAAGGATAGAACAGAACAGGTTAGTGAAAATTGTAAAACAACATGTTGATTAGAATTTGTGAGAGTTAAAGTGTGCTTATACATTGTGTGAAACAAGATCTGCAGGAGAAGAAACATGTCCATCATTCACAGTTTGGGACTCTTCCTTTATGAATGCTTTTCGACGTGAAGAGGATTTCACTCTAACTTTCGAATCGCCTTCTCCTCCCAGCGAATTTCGTGATAAATCATATGCTAACCTGGAATCAACGATGCGGTCGTTGTCTTTTCCTACCAACACCAACCTACAAGGCTCACCCTGTCCACGAAGTAATCAAAACATGTTGATATGACAAAATTTTGAAATTTAATAGGAAATTACATTGATCACCATGTATGTAACTGTCCGATGCTTACATCATTATCCGGCGATGCTACTTGTGAGTCTGATTGATAGAGGTGGGATGTAGTACTAGCCGTAGTGTCTATATCTTGCTTAACCGTAGAAGCGACTTCTTCTTTTGGCACTACCCCATGCTTTTGTGCACAGACCTCCCTATTTAGTTGCTCATACATGGTCATTAATTCACAGACACGAGTCTTCAACTCCTCTATTTCGGTGCTTTTACTAGAGTCGCTACCTCGGATTGATTCGATGTAACTTTCTTGTTTGACCCACTTATGCTCTCCCTTCTTATCTTGAGGTGAAGTTTTCCATCGATTCGCTCTATCAGTCTTAGCATCCGATCTTCTTTCTTCTTGCTGCGCTCGAGCATAAGAGCTTTGGTTTCAGGATACAATCTAAAGATTTCTAAAATGACGAGAGTCAACAATTGGCATATTTCTATTTAGAGAAATGTACTTACCATATTTTTCTGCACTTTTGAATATTTCTCTCGAGATATAAGGCGGTGATCATGATCAAACTTGTTCTGCTGAGTGCTTTGCTCTGCAGATTGTGCTTCAAAATCATCATCCTTAAGGCGGTCAGCCACGAATAGTTCCCAATGTCCTTGATCAATGTTTTTGTATTTTTTTGTAACCTTGAGAGGAATGAATTTGACCTTAGGATCGTTTTTATTAGGCTTGACGTGTTTTTTATAGAGGTGGTCCTTGAACTTCCTCCACTTATCTGCTGCAAAAATCATCAGCGTCGTTTTTTTGCTCTCATCAAGGTTAAAGCTTTCCTAGAAAATAGAAAAAGAAATTTGTCAATGCAGTAATCGATCAAAGTTAATGAAGTTGTTCATTATTAACAAAAAAACTAAGATAAAAACTTACAGTAATCTCATCCCAAATTTTGTCCGTGTACGATCTAGGGACGTTTTTCCAATCCGAAAAGCTAATTGGAATATGCTCTCGTACCAATACTCCTATGTAGCTCTGCAACTCTTTACTTACATTCGGTAATGGTTGATCTTTTGCATCAAATTGTACATTGATCTTCTCCCCTTTCTGTCGTTGCTTCATTACGCGATAAATTAGTGTTGCATCTACTTGATTTTGTTTATTCTCTAGTGAGCATCCCTCAGCTGAGGCGATGGTGCCATTCGGATTGTCTGATGAGGATGAACTACCCGATTGTGGCCGATCCCATACATGTGCCATTAGCCTTTACAAAATAAATTAAACCGTTAGAACAGAACAAACCAAGAAAAAAAAAATAAAGTTACTGAGTTATTTCCGTAGAGTTTTGTTAGGAAACAGAGAGATTGAGAGTGGAACTTCATGCTTTTTACAAACCAAACAACTTGAAAAGAAACAGAAAAGGCACGAAAACGAAAGAAGAAGAAACCTTGTATGATAATTTTGGTAATTTAGCAAAAATATAAGCTCTTTAACAATTGTGTTCGAGGAATGTACCTATTTAACCTCTTATTACTTTGATGAGGTGCATTACCACGCGACTTATCATCAACTTGTAGATGTTTCAACAATTTTGAGCTACCAAGTCTGTACTTCTTGTAAGTCATCCCTTTACATTTGTACCAAAACGAGACCGATGGTACGTGCTTGATTTTCCAATAGTCCGAGCCGCCCTCTGGTTGCAAAGCAAGCACGAATTCCTTAGGCATATCTGTAATCTCAAGGGATCTGAGGTTTGTCATGTGTTGGATATCAGAAGGCATCTCCTGCATCAGCGGCGAAGGCCCGATGTCTAACTCCTCAAGAAGTGGCAATGCCCCTTTGTCGATTTTCACTGCCTCTAGCTTTTCCAACTTTCGTAAACTGAGTTGTTTGAGTTTTTGAAAACCGCCTTCCTCGAAATGCAGTTCTCCACCATCATAAGTCAAGTACATCAAAAGGAACGCCAAATTAGGCAAACCTTGGAGGTGTCTTAATGGTTCATTGGCAAGCCTTGAGAAAAATAATTCTAATCCCCGTAGATTCTGAAGCTTTGATATCCAATCCGGGAAATTTCTTAATCGACATTTCAAGCTGAGAAAACATAAGAAGGGAAGAGGCGACGAAATGCCTTTTAAATCGAAAATTTCATCTTCATTGATAGCAGTCAAATCTAACCTTTCAAGGTGACTCATTTTCTCAATGCAGGTGCCGAGACTATTCCCGATCTCTGCAGTCACTTTTGAAATGCCCAAACTCCTTAGACCCCTCAGCATCTGTAGATCTTTCATGAAACTAATATTGCCGGGACATGCTTCCACACGTTCTAGTGTTTGCAAATTCTCCAAACATCCGATCCCTTCATGTATCCTCACACCGCGAAATGAATCTGAACTTGCCTCCGCTTTTGTTTCATTCCTAGAAGCTAAAAGATGTCGTAAATGTTCAAGCTTATTGATCTGGATCGGTAGCTCGGACACTAAAGTATCACAAACATCCAAAACCTCAAGGTTTCGTAGCTTACCAACGGATACTGGAAGCGATTTTACGCTTGTACCTTTCAAACTTAAGTACTTCAAGTGGAACAAATTCCCTACTTCTTTTGGGAGATTATCAAGATCAGAACCTTGAAAATCCAACACCTTCAGAAGTTTAAACTCTTCAAAGAGTCGAACTAGGAAAGACTTGGTCAATTCATCACCGCTAAAAAGAAAAATAGATCGGATGCTTGAATCTCCAACATATTTGAAGACACTTTCTGTAGTGTCGTTGATCGATAGCCGGCGAATTTTTCCACTAAATTTCGACTTATTTCCACTCAAAGTTTGACAAAAGGATAAATCATCTACTGCTGCTAAGATGACCTCACGTACCAAATCATGAACTCGGCAATGTCTTTCAAATCCATCGCGAATTTCGAATGAAACCAAGTTTCTCTGGATGAGTTCATTTAAGTACTCTTCAGCAACCTTCTCCATAGGCTTGTTGTCTCTTCTCAATTTAATAAAGTCCTCAGCAATCCAGAGTCTATATAAAGTTTGCTCATCAATTGAATAGTTCTCAGGGAAAATTCCAAAATACAAGAAACAAGGCTTGAGACGGTGAGGGAGATCATGATAACTGAAAGCGAGAACTTTCGGAACATTTTTAAGTTGGTTAATTTCATCAAACTCAAAATGAAGATCCTCAAGAACTTTTCGCCATTCTGAATCGATCTTCTCTTTGGTTGATAGCAAACCAGCTATAGTCACAATAGCAAGTGGAACGCCTACGCATTTTCTAACAATTTTACGAGATAGCTTCTCTAACTCTTGAGGGCAATGATTCTCAGGCTCAAAGGGAAATGTCTTTTTGCAAAACAGCTTCCACGACAACTCGGGAGACCAAGCTTTTAGCTCTTGGACAACATCACATGGGGTTGTTTTACAGGAGTGGGCAATTCTATCATTTCGAGTTGTCATCATTATCCTACTACCAAAATTACTACTTGGCAGAGCATGTTTGACAAAATCCCAAAAATTTGTTTGCCATATATCATCGAAAACGATCACGTACCTCTTTGTTTGCAAATAATTCTTCAGAAAATCGATTAGTCCCTCTATCGAGCTAATTTCTCCTGAAAGTTGGTCTATTGAAACGCATATCTGGTCTTTGATGGTCCTCAAAATCTTCTCCACGTTGTCCGATGGAATGATGTTGATCCAAAAACGACAATCGAAATGGCCTTTCACTTCTACATCCTCGTAAACTTTCTTTGCAAGAGTAGTTTTGCCGATTCCTCCTTCGCCTACGAGTGAAATCACCACACGTGCGGATGGCCCCTCGACCAAGCTTCTTATGAGTTCCTTCGACATAGAATCGATCCCCACAAGTTCTTCTTCTCCAATGAAAAGAGAATCCAATCGAGGGTCGACGGTTTCTTCAACATTTGCAGTTGGGGAAGTAATTGCTCCTTGCTCCAACGGTGTCGTCAACCCATAACTTTCACCTCTTTCCTTGATTTCTCGTAACGACTCCTTGATACACCGAATCTCAAAAGCCATGTCATAGCGCGATTTCAAGGCTTTAACAGAGCGTGCTGCTTTACCGAGGGAGCCAATGAATCCGCTCGGACGGCGATCTTGTGCCAGACGGTGCATGTATTCATCAACAACATTTTCTATGTGATCGGCTTCCTCTCGCATCTGTTTTAGCCATACTTTCGTAACGCCGTTGAGTTCTCTTCTCTGCATCTTCGCTTCTGCATCCACAAGGAAAGGCTGGATGATGTCCAATTCATTCTTCAGACTCTTGACGTCTCTGTGAACTCCTTTAATTGACTTTGCTTCTTCAGTTAGTAGCTCGACCAACTTCCATATGACGGGGCTCAAGAACGTCTCCGCCATTGCCTCTTCGTGCTTCCGATCAGAAGAGAAACTAGAATGTCCCAACTAGATCGGCACCCTCTGACAACTCTACCGAGCGCCCTAAGGGAAAAGAAGATTAAACAGATAGATTTTTTTTTTTTTTTACTTCCAATTAATGTCTATCAGAAGTTCTAACATAAGTTCCTTGTTTGATTTTCCTCTTGTATCTGTCTTGTTTGTTTGTAAGGAAAAGCCTCATTATTGAAAATTCAAACACCGAAGCTCCGAGGAAAGTTGGCCACCACTTGCATTATTGGCGTGCAAATTTTTAAATATATATAGATATATGCATACACTCGTATTTAACAAAAGACAAAAGACAAAAGATACAAAATAAACGAAAAGAAATATATGGAATTAAAATAAAAGAAAAAACGCGCTTTGTTTTTTTTTTTAATTTTTTAATTATTTGCAATCATGATGTCTATCCTATTATTGGTCCCTTTTTTTAAACATCCCTTTCTCTCTTCTGTGTGCCTTCTAGTTTCGATTGAGCGATGGAGAATATACCAAGTTGATGTATTGTGAAATGAAGTGTTTTAAGATATATAAATTAACGGTAATTAAATATATGTCTTAATAATAAGAACTTAAACATATAAATCCCTCCAACTGCAATGTCAAAAAAATAAAAAAAAATAAAAAAAAAAGAAAGCAAGTGAAGTGCCTTATTAATTATTAGTTCCTTATTATATTTCTGTTAGTATCTTAAATAACAGAAGCATAATAATCATTGAGACTCCGCAATTTCTTTCTCAGCTTCCGATCAACCAAACAAGCAATAACCATAGGCGATGGTGGTATAGCGGTTGTGCAAGCTTTTTTAAGGGGTTTTTCTCAGTCTCAGCATTACAATTCGAATTCTCGGAGTCATCATTTTGAAGACATTCCATGTGAAAACTATGAACTTGTAGAGGATTGTATAACTTTGAACTAAGCTTGATGAGAGAATGAATCAGGTCCTAATACTGTTTCTCTTGTAATATTGGGATGATCCCAACTTGCCATGAAACACTAATGGAATCTGCAACAAGATTTCCTTCAAGCTCTATGCTAGCATATAACACAAATCCCACAACAACAACAACAACAACAACATAGCTTCTTGTCCATAAACTTAGGTCTCGTTTGGAGGAGTGTTGAAAACAATATTTTCAAAATTTTTATTTTTTATTTTTTTATTTTTTGGTCTTCTTCTCTTTCTCCAAAAAAAAAAAAAAAAATCTCTCTATTTAAATATCCAAATCTCTACAATAAACTCAAGTTCATAATTTTGTTATTTGGAGTCCAAATGAGACATTTTTTTTCTATATTACATAGAATTTTAAAAAAAATGAAATAAAATTTATATTGATATTTTTTCTTTTCCAAATACATTTCAAGTTTTTACATATTTTCACTCCAAACAATTTTTTAAGCCAAACACACATTTGCAAAACTCATCCCATCCTCACTGACGTGAGAAGAGTGAAAGACGTGAGCAGAGAGAGAGAAAGGAAACCGGAAGAGAGAGAGGGGAATAGATAGTGAAAGGAGAGGAACAGAGAGAGAAAGGGGAAGAGAAAGAGGGGGTCGTTAGGGGGTGCCCGGAGGGCGGGGGGGTGGGGGAGGCTGAGGGAGGGAAGCCTGGGGTAGGGGGCGCCGGCGGGGGAAGAGAGAGAGTAGAAGAGAGAGAAACGGAAGAGAGATAGGGGGGTGCCGGCGGGGGAGGGGGTGGTCGGGGCTGGGGCAGGAGGTGGGGGGTGGGGGGAGGTCGGGGAGGGGGCCTGGGGTGGGGGGCGGTGGTGGGGGAAGAGATAGAGAGGGGAAGAGAGAGAGAGGAGAAGATAGAGAAAGGGAAGAGAGAGAGAGGGGAAGAGAGAGAAGGGTTGCCGGCGGGGGAGGGGGCGGCCGGGGGTGGGTCGCCAGCGTTCGTGGCTGGCGGCTGGAAGATTGCCGGCGACGGAGAAGTCTTTGGGTGGGAATGATTATATGAGGTAAGGTATATGATAAATATGGTATACCAATAACATTTTAACCGTTCAATCCACTGCTAAAAAGGAGTTATACTAGTAACGACCTTGGTCTCTACCATAGATTCTCCCTAAAATAAATGACAATAAATGTAATATAGTCCACACACATGACCACAGTAAAAAAAATTTTAAATTATTATAGACCAGCAAAGAAAAAAGAAAACTGAAAGGAAAAGTACATCAGATGATTCGCCACTCTACACAGCGGGTTCGAACTCCAAAGCTAAAAGGCATCACTCCTCGCATCATCCGGGAGGGGTTAACACATTTAATACAGAAAAATGAGAGAAAGGCTCAACAGAACATAATTTATTAAATACAAGATTTTTCTCCATTCTTAAAATAAGTCCCAGCATTAATTAAATAAATAACCGATCAATCATTAAATAAAATGAACACAAATTAAATTGAGAAAGTGGAACAAATTAAAATAAGTACACTACCTTTTCAAAAAAAAATAATAATAATAATAATAAGTACACTGCTACTAGCCGAACTAACCTCACGCAAGTTTAGGGACCTACTTCTAAGGACATGCACTCCCTCGACATGCCATCATCTACCACGGATCCATAGTGTTTAAATAAAAAAAAAAAAAAAAAGCCCTACTGAAATCTCTTATTAGATAGGGTTTTTAACCATTTAAATCGTGCTTGAACATCACTAGCTGAAGTCTAAATCATTTTTCCAAAATAAATAAAAATATACATATACCGTACATTTTCACAAAAATATTGTATGGTATACTTTTACAAACATTTTTATTCAAAAATCAATAATTTTCCCAATAAATAATAAAAACGATATTTATTGCCAAATCACATTTAAATAGGGCTATCAAGAAAGGGAAATCACGTATCCTACCTATTAATAATTTATCTACTGATAACTTCATGTAAATCGAGATTCTTTATTCCGGTATCAAATTCTTAAAAATCTCACAACATGATGTCTCTAAATTGTTGGTGTGTCCTCAACACGTAGCATTTAGCATTAATGTCTCTAGATTGTGATCATCTTTTGGCAAGTTACCTCCAACTTTCAATTTTGATAATTTATCTCTCAAACTTTTTAAATTGTTATAATAACCTCATCTAGTTAATTTTATATTAAATTAAAGATTTAGATTTTGGAAGCTTTTGCAATAGGGTTTATGTTATATTTGAAAATTTTTTGTCTGAATGAAACATAAGACGTACATGTACTTTTCATGACTAATTTAATAAAAAACTAAGTTTATGAAGTTCGTTGCAACTATTTAGAAATATTTCCTTTTCGACTTGTAATTGTCATTTAAATATATATATATATATATATATATATATCATTAGTACCATGGAGATAAAAGTTGTCGTGAGTTGTAAAGTAAGAAAATTAGTGTGCAATTAATTAGGTTTATTGCATTTAATTAGTGTGCATTAAGAAAATTGCTGAGAGAGAGACTCTTTCCTAATATATATGCTGGTAGTGGTGGTCATTGGCTTTCGGACTGTTTCCGCTGAAGCTTTTCTTGTATTTCTCCTCTGCGAGTAGGGTGAGGTCTCATCTCTGGTTTTTGGCAATCCCTCATTAGAGTGATTTCTTCGACTTTTATACTGCGCCAAAATTGGTATCAAAGACTTGGTTCTTGACTTATTTCTCAGGTTTTCCGACGACCGGAGGTGGCGAAGACAGTCACCATCCCAACGCCGACGAGCTTGGTGTGTGGGCCCTTAGGGTGGAAGTTCGTAATCTGGACGCGATGTTCACTAGCCCCTCGCTTAAATCTCAGCTGCGATTCCAGATCTGATGAATCGACCCCAGCCACCTCACGATCGGCCTCCTCCGCCGCCGATCGAGGTGTTCCCAAACGACCGATTGCTTCGCCGCCGATCGAGGGACCACTTTCCTGGACGCCTAGTACAACCAGTAGAGAGATAGCCTATTAGTAGGAGGATGGCCTAAGGACACGTAATTTAACCGTAGTAAACTATGTCTTAGCTCTCTCTCTTACCTCAAGGAAAGACTTAGAAAGTCCTTTGGGATATATAGGCTCTAAGCGACACCCCTGATCTTGGCAAGCTCAAACATCTTTTTGGAGCTTTCAAACTTCCTATTAACTAGAGAACTAATTTCGACATGTTCTTTGACTCTATATCGGTGTGTGTGTGTTTGTGTGTGTGCAGAGCAACGGTATACCGGTCTGACACGGAAAATAGCTTAAGGCTGATAAACTATCGAATTGCCCAAAAGGAAAAAAGTCATGACAAGACACCACACTTTTCTTAACAATAAAACTTCCTTAAACTGATATTGTTGCCAAATTTAAATATAGGCTAAGTTTGGCAACCATTTCATTCCAAACTTATTTCAAATTTTTTTTTGTCTTTTTCTTAAAAAGTTTTTGTCTTTTTCTCAAAAAGTTTTTTGTCTTTTCTGAAAATTCAAAAAAATTTACTATTACAATTAAAATATTTCAACTCAAACTAACCAACCAAACTCACCCATAATCTTAGTGGGTTGTTAAGTTTTACAATAATATCTAATGAAGTGTTTGAATGAACCATACCAATAATTATTATAGAACTGTAGTATAATATCCGTTTAATTCAAATTACTGAAGTGTAATTATTTAAATGCTTCACTATTTTATAGAAATTCAACTCATATTCAAATTTAAATTTTCACTTTTTAGAAATCCGTACTATTTATTTTTTTACCTTTACACTATTTAAATCTTTTGTTTAACAAAAATTACTCAAACACATGTATTTAATTTGAATTAACATTCAACTTGTGATCCAAACTGGTACTGAGTTTTACAACAATAACTAAGACTAAGCCCCCTTAACTGAAAAAGTTAAAACATGCATATGTAATATACATGTATATACATACAACCTCAGAATGTTCTTTGTTACTCGACTAACCTTTGTTCTTCTCCAGGTAAACACCAGGCGGCTCAACAAGTTCTCTGTCTGATATAAAGAAAGCATAAGGCAACTTCTCTTCCTGGAAAAAATAAATAAATAAATAAATGCAATTAAAAATATCAGAACTAAAAATTGAAAGAAAACAAAATGCCCATCAAAGCTTGCGTTGTTAAGAAGTTGATTAACAATTTGTCGAAGATGTTGAGGGCCAAATGTTGAAGGAAGGAACGTGGGAGTTTTCAAAGGATTTCCTCCTGGGTCTTCCAAAAGGCACATCACGCTATTGCCCGGATCTTCTTCCATCCTAAAACACAAAAAAATAAAAATATATACGTGTGTGTGTGTTTTCTCGAATCCATCCTTGAAACAAACCGAATCGTTAAATCAAATCATCGGTGCGACCAGAGTGCCGTCAACAAACACAGCCGAAAGCCGCTGAACCACCGCGCCGGAGAAAGCAAACAGAGCAGCCGGGCCACGCCTCACGGCGTCTCCAGATAAGAGAGTCCGAGTCTCCTTCACTGAAAGCGCCGAGTCGCCGCCCTCCCGCACCGAGTTGTTTGAGTCTTGGCGTCACCGTCAGTCTGAATCAGCGCCGTTCTCTGCCGCCTCCAAAGCAGTGAGGCCACAGGAACCGCCCGAGTCTGCCTCCGTGTAGTCTCGTACCGTGCAAGGACGATTTCGTTGCAGTAAATATCATTACTTGTGTGACAAGCAAAAAAAAAAAAAAAAACATTACGTGTGTATTTTTTGTCATGTGCAGCCCGTAAGAAGGTTTTATTTATTTATTTATTTATTTTAAAAGGCCACAAAAAAAAAAAAAGAGAGAGAGAGAGAGAGAAAGAAAGAGTTAAAAAAAAAAAAAAAAGCATTTGCTTCTCTAAAAAATGAATTTGTTTCCTGAAAAAAATTGAATTTGAAAAAACAAATCCTTCCAAAACCACAAAAAAAAAAAAAAAAAAAAAAAAAAGAAGGATGATGAGCAAACAAAAATATTGAATTGTATGGTGGTCTTTCAGAAATTTACTTGGGAATTTATAAATATTCTCATTATCATCAAATTGGTCATATCAAAAAGTGTTCTTTGGAATTGATGGAATATTCAAAATGATGGGATCATAATTGATATTTAAGGATGAAGAATTTCAAGATTGAACAAGTGTAATCAATGATAACATCCACATTTGTTTTAAACATAGGGTGCATTTGGCTCACAAGTTCAACTCTAACTAAACTGTACTTTTTCATTTTAATTTTTATCTTTTTCTGAAAATTCAACAAAAATTATAACTAATTTTTAAAAAGTCAACCAATTCAAATTTATGAATTTCAACTCAAACTGCTTTATCAAAAGCATCAATAGTATATGGATAATTAACTTTGGTGCTATTGATCATATTGACATTCGATTTTAAACAGTGTCAACTCTTAAATCATCCCTACAAAAATTTGTTTCTACTGCAAATGTTATTTCCACCCCAATCATTGATGAAGGAATTTTGACCTCACTAACAATTGAAACTTAGATGTTGTTTTAATTATTTCATCATTAGATTACAATCATTTCTCAATCTCCTAAATGAATTTTAAGCACAATAAAAAAATAGAGTATATCATCAACAAAAAAACAGATAAGAAATCAAAGGATATTTCGTGCTATATAGACCCCTTTAATATTCAAGAATGCTCTGCAATATTAAGCAAATATGAAAAGTCACATAATAATTAAGGATGTGTCACCTAATAAATGACTTGACTGTCACATGACAGTTAGAGATTAAAGGATGAAATCACTGGACAACAGAGCTTTGTCATTTTGGACAGGATTCAAATCTTCTGTTCAATTTTTGGTGTCCCAAATGATGTTTAATCAATAATATTATGTCATATCATTTTAAAAAGTCTGAAATTTTTATACCTAATTTTTTATCCTTTAATATATAACTTCTTTCAATAATGTGTCATAACATGATTGATTAGATAAAATTTTGAACACCAAAATTAGACAGAGGATTTCAATAATTTAATATATGTTTAAGAGATCAAAAGATAAAAGATATAAGAATATAGAGAGAATGAGGGAAATAGCTTTTTTTTAAAAGGATAAAAGCAAAATTGCATTTTTCTCTTTTTGGAAATTAAAAATATCAGCATATTTTTAGAATAAGACATTAAAAATCCAAAAATAACCCCCAATTGTTTCCCTACCCCAGACCCACCAAACATCACTAGTGCCGACATCGTCTACACCAACTTCAGCCTCATGTTTGGAGGTCCACGTTCGTTGCTATCCATGTTGTCGTTGTCATCACCATTGAAAATCATCGGTTGCAGGAGAGCCGATAAAGATCACTATCACCCATGACCGCACATGAGATCTTCAGCCCTTCCTCTCCTAGCGGTGTCATCTTCTCTGGCGATGGTAACCTATGTGTTGTCTCCGATCGGGAGAATCTCAAGAAAAATCACAAGTTTCGTCCTCTCCGTCGACTATCTACTAACCTAGATCGTGGGATCTCCGACAATCCCCACGGTGGCTTTCGCCATACTTGTATGCCACCCTGACCTCGCCGTCGCAGCACCATCATCGTCGTCACTGCCAGAATCACGGTCATTGGCACGGTAAAACTCTCATCGGAGGGAGAGATAGATTCAAACTCAATGGAGGAGAGAGAAACGAGCAAAAAAAATGAAGGAGAGAAAGTAAATAAGGAGAAAGAAAATAGATCTAACTAAAAAGAGAGAGTAAACATATGCTATAATTTATTATGGGGAGAGGTTGTATTAGAGCCTTTCCTAGAGTAACTACCGATAAAGCACTTTTTTGAACCGTTAAAATTTAATCGAACAGTTAAAATGTTGTTGGTGTACCATACTTATCATATACCTTATCTCATATTACCTTTCCCACCCAAGTCTTCTTCGTCGCTGGCGACGGACACCAACGAGCGCTTTGACGCCTGCGACGCACCCTCAGCCCCCTACCCTAAGCCCTAGCCCTGGCCTCCCCTACGGCCCGGCACCCCGAGCCCCCCTCCTGGCCGACCCCCCACCCACCCGGCGGCTCCCCTACCCCAGGTCCCCCCTCCCTCGGTCCACCCTGGCACCCCCTCGACGGGAACGCCCCCACCCACTCTCTCTTCCAATCTCTCTCTCGCTTCCCGGCTCGCAGCCCCTCCATACCCCGACGTGACCAACTCCCCCCGGATAAAGAAGAGAGAGATAGAGGAGAAGAGAAAGAGGGAGTGGGGTGGTCCTCGTTAGGGGTAGGGGGTGTAGGGTGGTCGGGGCAAGGAAAGAGGACAAGAAAGAGCGAAAGGGGGGAAAAGAGAGAAAAGGGGCCGGGGAGGCCTAGGTGCGGGGGGCTGCCGGGCTTTAGGGGGAGAGTGGGTGTCGGGAAGTAGGGGTGCCGGGGCTGGGGCTGGGCGGGGGCCGGCTTGGTGATGGGCATGGCCTGGGGTGGAAGGCCTGGGGAGGGGGACCTGGGGTGGGAATGGGGTTGGGGGGGGGGGGAAGGGGGTTGTTGAGGATGGGGTGGGGGGCTAGTTGGGCCTGAGGTTGGGGGGGCCGGGGGGAGGCGGTTGTCGGGGATAGGACGGGGGGTTGGGGGTGCGGTCGCCGACGACGGGGCGTAGGTCACTGGCGACGGTGGGAACGTAGTCGGTGACGGAGAAGATTGGGATGAGAATGGGTAAGATGAGGTGAGGTGTATGATAATTATAATACACCAACAATATGTCAATCGTTCGATTAAATCTTAACGATTCAAAAAAGAACTTTTACCGGTAGTTGCTCTAGGAGAAGCTCTACCACAGTCTCTCCTTTTATTATGATTTCAAAAATATATTATAAACTTTAAAAGTATATATAAAATGTACAATATGTTACCATTTTCCGAGAATTTATATTCAAAGTTAAAGGGGATGTTTGACCACCATTTCGTTTTAAACTAAACTGTACTTTTTTCATCATGGTTTTTGTCTTTTTCTAAAAAAGTTTTTTTTCTTTTCCGAAAAAGTTTTTTGCTTTTTTTGAAAAGTAAACAAAGATTACTATTAAAATTTAAAAATCTTAAACTAAACTCATTCACTAAACACCCCCCAAATTAAAAAAAAAAAAAAAAATGTGTGAGAATAGGGAAAATGAAAGTGGGCTAGATCTGACTAGTCTCAATTAGGCCCATAATTGCCCAAATCTCCTCTTCTTCTTTACCCCTATCTCCACTACCCTCAACTGAGTCCACAGGCCGAGTCCACCGAGTGCCCGACGATTCCATCCATCTGTCTCTCTCTCCTCTGCAAGTGGAAAAAGGTACTCTCTCTCTCTAAACCGAATTCAACCCTGATTTAGATCTCAAATTCCCATTCAAAATTCCACCTTCAATCGAAACCCTAGTTTTTCAAATCCATATCGTCCAATTCGAAAACCAAAACCATGTCGTAAGAGAGACAGAGAACGATTCCGATCGAAATCCGAAACCCTAGGACCGGAATTTCAGATCCGTTAGGCCTTTTCTCCTACCACGAAACCCTAGCCATGTCCTGCTTAGCCCTCTCTCTCCAACCCTCCAATGGCTCCGACATTCTCCTCCAGACCCGCGAGTGGTTCCCTCCCGCCCGAGCCCTCGTCGCCCTCTCCGCTTTCCGCCAGACCCGCCTCGCCTTCGCCGCCGCCAAACACCACCAGACCCACCACCACCAACACTCCGACTCCGATCCCGCCGTCGATTCTATCGGCGACGATCCCTTGGCCGCCTCCAGCGGCCAGGTCATTGTGGGCGTCGAGAGCCGGTACCGAGTCGTCTACCGCCTCGTGAACTCCATCTACGTCCTCGGAATCACCACCGCCGATCACGACAACTCGATCAACGTCTTTGAGTGCATCCACGTCGTCAATCAGGCCGTCAGCGTCGTTGTCACCGCCTGCCGTGGCGTCGACGTTACGCCCGAGAAGCTCGGACGGAAGTATGCCGAGATCTATATGGCACTGGACATTGTTCTCAGGGGAGTTAGCAATATCCGGCTCGCGGCGATGCTCGGTTCGATGCACGGCGACAGCATTGCGAAGATGGTCCACTCGGCGCTGGACACCGAGAACAAGATCCGCGGGGCCGAAAGTTGGAGCAGTGTGGAGGGGAATTCCATCGAGCACCTCGCGAACATTGAGGTGTTTTCGAATGCGGTGTTTGAATTGCCACCGGAGACGATTGCTGCCGGGGATGAGGTCGTTGCGACGCTCGCTCCCGCCGTGCAGAGCGAGCAGCTGGATCAGAAGGAGGAGAAGGAGGAGGAGAGTGAAGCAGAGAAGGATCCCTTCGCTGCGAGTGATAAGATTAACCAGCCGGAGGAGCTGGTGAGTGGGTTCAAGAAGACGAGAGATCCTTCCGCCACAGATTTGACGAAGGCTTTGGCTACTCTCGAGGTGACGACACTGCCACCTGCAGAGGCGACGCAGTCCACGCACATTGCTGTCGAAGGGTTTGAAGGAGAATATGGCGGGATTGAGTTTGCAAATGAGCAGGCTACTCTGGGAGAGACTTTTGAAGGTTTCAGCGAGGCGTGGGGTGGAGGGTTGGACCCCTCGGAATTCGTCGGACCGACAAAAACTGCAAAACCACAGGGTCTTGGAGGGCTTGAATTGCTGCAGACTGGGCAAAGTGAGTCTGCTGCGAAAGTGGATGCCGCTGCCCCAAGTGGAGCTTCAGGTAATCCACTTGATAACCTTGTGAAATCAACTGAAATGAAAGGACCAGAGATGTACGTTGTGGAACAGATTAGCGCCGAGTTTAGAGAGTCATTGCTTGCTAGAGTAGGATTAATGGGAACCGTCTATTTGAAAACATTGCCCCCAAAAACCTCTGGCGATAATAAGGAAACAGAGTTCTCATTCCGAGTTGAGGGCACAAGTCCAGTTAAGAGATTTGTTATGCAGAATTCGCGCATTAGTAGTCTAGGCAATGGAATGTTCCACGTTAGGACTGCAGCTTCCGATGAGCCTTTGCCAGTTTTGAAGTATAGTCTACTTCCCAGATCCACACCATTGCCTTTGAGGGTTCGTCTTGTAAAACGTCACAGTGGAACCTTACTTTCCGTGATGATCCAGTATGTATCAAACCCCGATTTGCCTGCGCCATTGAATGACGTGACGTTTGTCTTGAAACTACCGGTTGATCCTTCATTGTTGAACGTTTCGCCTAAAGCAGTCCTGAACAGGGCTGAGAGAGAATTGAAATGGCATGTTTCGGAGATCCCATTGAAGGGAACTCCTGTAAAGTTGAGGGCGAGGATGCCCGTGGATTCTAGTGAGACTAATGATGGTGAAGAGTTGGATATTGTTGCTTATGTGAAATTCTCGGCGCAAGGGACTAGATCGCTGTCGAGCATTTGTCTACGTCCTGCTACTGAAGGAAAGACCGACTGTTATGAGGTTAGTCATAAGTATGAGAGTGGGGTGTATATGTGCAATTGATCCATGATAAAAGAAAACTCGCTCTTTTGTTGTAGAATCCGTTTTTCTATTCTTCATTTTTTGTTCTTGAGGAGGTTGTGTTATGATGTGTTTGTATCATTCTTTTTGAAAGATTTTCCGTTATATGAAAGCCCTTTTCTTTTTTTTTTGCCCCACTCTTTTGTTATTGTTTGTTGATCTTCATCAATGTAACATGCATTTCGTTGTATGTTTATACATGCTATCATTTATTTTAAGACATTCTAAGATTGAACCATACAAATTAAAAACTCCATGAAATTCTTGCTGATGATCTGAAGAATTATTGTTCTGTTTCGATTTCCATAGCCGAAAGTTGAGCGGTTCGCTCTTCCCCGCTCGTAGGTTCCCTGTTTCTTTTCTTTTTTTCCCTGGTTGCATGTCTTTGGTATCAAGTTCTATTACAGTAATGATACAGGGAATTAAACCTAGAGGAAGAGGAGAAAAAGAGATCAAGAAATGTAGAATGTATTAAAGTGCTGATACAGATGTCAGATTACTGATTGCAACTTGTATTTTGAAGCTTCTCTTACCTATTGAAATATTTTTCCGTTTGGAAAAATGAAAATAGAAAACTCTCTAAGGATTCTTAAGAATGGCACATGCGACTTTCTTTTCCAAGAAAACAGTAGCAATCTCAAGAAAGAAACTAATGTTGAAAGCAATAAAACATGCTGTTTAGACCTGAAGAACATGACAGTGATCTACTTTTTTTCTTCTGATTGTTCTGACTTTTCTTTTTCTTTTTCCTTTTTTTTTTGTTGAATAAATTTTTCTTTGGAAAATTAACCCGAAAAATTAGGTTAAAGATGTGGTGGGAATTTGTGGTTTCTCCTGAACCTGGAATTGAGTTTTAAATCGTTATCAAGCAATTTGTTTGAGCTAAATCAGTAGTATAATGTCATTTTGTTCAAACTTGTGGCAGATCCTAAACTTGAGACTACCCAAACCTTAGAAGATTTAAAAAAAAAAGATGGTGGTAAAGTTTATTTGGTGATACTTTCAATATTAGGTACATCAAAACTTTTTTTTTTTTTTAAAGTGTTACATCAAAACTATAAAGAATATTAGGTTGGGTGGTCTTTTTTAATCACCTAATCTAACAGATGATCTAATTTTTTTATTTAGAGTTATTTTTCATATTTGATCAATCAGTGATTAACAATAAAAATTGGTCATTGACTATAAAATTTGGTGATTCACGTTATGGTTGTGATCAATTACTGATTGATTATTTAAAGAAAATTAATTAACTATTTTAGAAAAATAGTTTTTTGATTAAACTTTTTAAAACTTTCGTCATTTACTAAAAACTTCCTAAAAAAGGCTAGTTAGCTCTAAATTCCAAACTATTAACTATAATAGAAATGACGCAGCAAGAAGTTTGAGGAAAGACAAAATCCATGGAAAAGATAAACAAAAATCCTCAAATTAGTCCTAACAAAAATTATCACAGGTAGTTGTCATGGTTACTATGTAGTTACCATATGGAAAAAGAAATTATTGTTTCATAAACTAAGGCCTCGTTTGGCAATGCGATTCAAATTGTATTTTTTCATCTTAGTTTTTGTCTTTTTCTGAAACAATTTTTGTCTTTTTCTGAAAATATTTTTGTCTTTTCTAAAAAATCAACAAAAATTTTCAACTCAACCTCATTCACCAAACGGACCTAACTCTATCCACAAAAGCAAATATGCTTGATGTTTCACTTATCATTCAAATTAGAGACAAGTAGATAAAATAGTTTATAATAGTCATATCTTATCTTATAATCCTATATTAATCATCAACAATGTGGAAAATATGAAGAACCTAAACGAAAAAATGCACCAGCATGTGAGAGAGAGAGAGGGATTTAGATCTAGAAACTTTTGGGTATTTTCGATAATTTAACTATGTGATACCCTCAAAACTTGATATAGCAATGTCACATGAGAAAGTATTGAAAAACGATGTTAAATTTGAAATTAAAATTTTTAGAAGTGCTATTTTTGGAATTAACCTATAAGCATATTAGAATCAATTGACAATGTTTTATTGAAATTCTAGTATAGGTTTTAACATACGTTTACTTAGAAGAGCTGTTTTGAGAAGCCAGGAAAGGCTCAATTTAGGACTGTTTTTTACTTTTACTAGCAAAGAGTAAGCGACAAACTATAATTTACAAAATCTAGCCTCTCAAAATCACAAATAATGGCATTAGCTTTCCTGCAAAGTGCCTTTTTTTTTCTTTTTTTTCTTTTAAGCACTTGTATCAAACACTTTAGTTGCATTGGTTTTTGTGCAAAGTGAAAACCCACGATCAATCCCAAACTGGGTTTTGTAGTTTCGGAGAATAAAAGCTCTTCTGAAAGATCATATAAATATTGTATTTTACAATATTTAGAACTCATTTGAGGGCATGTTTAACATATGGTTTCTAAATTCTTTTTCTTCAACTCAAAACTACGTTTCATGATTTATGTATCTAAATATTTATAATAAACTCAAATTTTAAAAATCCATAACTTTATTATTTCAAGTTCAAATAAATTGATTTTATTTTTTTAATTGTACAAAATTTTAAGAGTAACAATACAAAATTCATATTGATATAATTTCTTTTTAGAATATATTTTAAGATTTTTTATTTTCACTCCAAATAGTTTTTTTTTTTTCCCTCAAAACGCACATTTTTTAAATCTCATTTCCAATCTCTTCTCTAAAACCTCCCCGAAACGGGGCCCTTAGATCCAAAAAGTCGAAGTAACGTTTTGCAAACCCTCACTGAAAAATTCTCTCCCAACTCGTTCAAGGTCTCCAATGGCAGCAAATAGACTTTTTATATAGTTGTGACTTCTCAATGAAACATTAACTACTGATGTTGACACTTGTTCGCGTTGAATCTTCGACTTGAAATCTTAACTCCTCGTACAAAAACACGCCTTTTCTTCCAACCACACAACCTTTAGATCTGCAAAATTGAAAATTAACCAATCTAGAAACAAGGTAATCCAATTTTTTATCTTTATTTTTTTAAATTTGATTCTATCTCTTTGACTGGTGAGCCAATTTTTTTTTTTTTTCTTTAAAGCCGTCTAGCGTCTCTGTCAAGGTTTTTTAGCTAGTAGACAAAATTTTTATGAGTTTGTAATTTTTTTTTTAATATGGACATTCATAAATTCAACGGTTAACAATTTAATCTGACGGAAAAAAAAAAAAAAAAAAACCTTGCTTTGCCGATAGGGCAAAACAAAACGCCATATTGTAAAAATATCCCTTTTATATAATAAACTTTCTAGATAGAGTTACTCTTGAGATCATTATGAGGTCATTATTCCTTTTTTATTTGTTGCCAACTCTTAATTATTTGTTTTCTTTATTGCATTCTCCTGTAGAGCTTTTTACAATAGGATATCATGTCGATAGTGCATGTTTATGAACATTTGATATTGTCTAAATTATATTAACGTAAAAATAATATATATGTGTGTGCATGTATATACAAAACTGACAAAACCGTATATACAAATTCGATGTTAAAAATAAAATCTTGCTAATAGAATATTATCCCATACCAACCATAAAATTCTCCTTCTACTCCCAACATAAATATTCCTAAGAAGAAGCAACATCTGCTCTAAAATTTTCTGGCAGCTGAAAATTGTTTTGAGTATTGCAATTCCTTAAAAGATGGGCAACAAAGAAGCTTCACCAAGAAAGAATGATACAGCTCATCCTTATAGTTTCAATTTTATTCCTGTACATTTCATTTATTTCAATTTCTGTCATAATGTAAACATCATTAAAAATATATCTAACCAAAAAAACAACATTAAAAATATAATATTATACATCAAGAAAATAAGGTGTCACAATTACATGAATTTCATAACGTAAAAATTTACAATATTACCGAAATTTTGTTACTTCTCATATTGCCACATGAAATGATTTGTCATGATTAATACTAATTTCATATGTTTGAATTCCTATGTTTTCAGTTATTACCCTCCAAAAATATATGTGTGTGTGTGTAGATATATATATATATATATATAAATGTTTAAGCTCTTTACTCCGGGTTCCAAAAGAAAAAAAGGGAACAAATAATCTTTGCTTCTAGTTAGTTGAGGCATGTAAAAAGAAAAAAAATGAAATGCAAAAGCAAAATTAATTTTAGTTACCAGTAAATATAACGAACAATAATTCCCCTTAAAAAAATATATATAAGAAACAAAAATGTTAAAGCGTCTCTAATGGTGATAAATAATATGGTCAGTGCCATTAATTTATTATTATATGGTTTTTTTCCCTTTTTTTTTTCGGAATTATTTTTACTTGCAAATGACGAGAGTTTTATTGACAAATTCCAATAACACTAAGGCAAGATTTTACTTTTTAAGTGGTCTACCACTCTCCCACCAGGACTGAGCTTAATAGGTGAAAAAAGAGGTTTAGAATCTTAAATCGAAAATATGAGAAATTTTACTTTAAAATTAATAAAGTGGGTGTTCGTAAGAATCTATATCAAAAAAAAAAAAAAAAAAAAAAATGGCTTCTACTATTGAAAAAATAAAAAATGAGATTTCTAAAAAATGAAAATAAAAAAATTTCTTTCTTCATTAATATATCTTGCAAATAGACATATAATTTGTTTATTTCTTGGCTCAAAGATAAATTGTCCCTTCTATCATTATGAAGTACATTCTTGGCTTCTCCTTTTTAATCCTACAATTAAGTCTTTTAATCATATATTAGTTTCATAATTACGATATCAAATTACATGCAAGAACACATTTTACGCTTGGTAGAGTCAATTACGTCCTGTAAAACATCATTTCGTTTTCGCTTATTTTCTCAGGTTCCTTGGCATCATTTCATTAGACTTGTTCCCAAAGTATTTCCATCGATGAAACTTGAAAGTAACAAACTTTCATGAAAAAAGCAAAGCAAAACAAAATGGGTCACAAAAATGATGAGGAAATAAAAAAGCTGATTAAAAGTGCAAAATAAATAAATAATAATAAATGATACACTATAAGGAATCTTTAATACCACTATGCTTTGACAAACTCAAAATGCAAGGTTTAAGATAGTAAATATCTTTTTTGTTCCTAAATTTTTTGTTTCTCGTAATAAGCTTAAGGATTTTCGTCCGGTCAATAAATCTGTGTGACGTTATATGATGATAAGGAGTGAAAACTGATCTCATCATTTGCGTAGAATTAGGTCAAATTCAATTCGTTTTATTGAGTAAATAACATAATAGGAGACGAGATGACACCAATAATCTTTTTCTAATTCAATAAGAAAATATATAAAAAAAAAATTATTCGGATCTCGAGATTGGATCTTAATCGATGCATTCTTTTTCTGCATAGTATTGACTAAAATTTAATAAATTAATGAATCAACGATAGTCTATATACACCCTTTTGTTCAGGGAACCATACACGCAATTTACATAAATATAAACACAAAAGCAATATTGAGTTAAACTAGTTCCCAAACAAATTGACCAATCTATACAAACTAAGGTCCACCATTAGGGTCGAAGAAATCAAAATTTGGTCCCATGTCTAATAAATAGGCACAACTCAAATAATTCAATTTCTATCGGACCCAATAAATGGGAGAAATGTTGGTCTCCATATCTATTATGTCTAACTGCTTTCGATTTTTCTCCTCTTCTTTTTTTGTCTTTTTTTTCAATTCATTTATTGATGTTGCACCTAGAAAAAGCTTGTCTGTAACCATCTAACAAAAGTGAAATTTCAAAAGAAGGAAATTAAAAATAAATAAATAAAAGGATAAAAGAAAATTATTTTTGTAGAAATTATACCTTTGTCCTATCAATTAGTATTGTTATTTTTATTTGATCAATTTTTCAACTTGTTATAAATTCTATATGGACTTTCATATATAAGATAGTTAAAGAGTTAGGGGGTGTTTGGTGAATGAGTTTAGTTTAAGATTTTTAAGTTTCAATAGTAATTTTTGTTGACTTTTCAGAAAAAACAAAAAATATTTTCAGAAAAAGATAAAAACCATGATGAAAAAGTACAGTTTAATTTAAAATAAGATGTAAAAACAAACAATCCCTTAATTTAACTACTAAAAAACAATATCTACTCATAAAAATAAAGTAAATTTCTATTATAAATTATGCGATTAACTTGGAGTTGGAATTAATATATTTTGTGCGATTGGTTCAAGTGCAAGAGTTTGTGGAAAAATAAAAAAATTAAAAAATAAAAATTAAAAAATAAAAAGGAAAGTTTCGTCAAATGGGTAAAAAGTCATTTTCTTTTAACATGTAGTCACAACTTGTGGACCGGCATTATCATTCTTGACAGTATAATACTGATGGAATGATTTAGTAAAAGTTTGACTTCTACTAATTACCATTCCTTTGCTTCGCATGCCATATAAAAATGATCAAAATTATGAGGGGGAAAAAAAAAAAAAAACCTTAAAGTTCAAGTCTCAAATTTTTTAATATACTATAAATGGTCAAAATAAATCCGACCATTGAGACTTTTGTGATTGTATCTTACTTGAAAAAATAAATTAAAATTTCAACGGTTTTGATCGATTTATTCATTATCCAACGTCTAAAATCTTATGTCACTAAATGACTGACTGTAGTTCTAGTACTGCAATTTTTTATAATCTATTTGCATCTTTTTTCATGTCCAAATTAAAAAAGTACCATGCAGGTTTCAGAGCATATATGAATATTAAGAGATCACAATTAGTAATTAATAATTATAACAAGATCAAGGCAATTAGTTCAGTAATTATGTCTTAGACAAAAATCGTCTCAGACAAAAGAACAGTATGAGTCTTAATCATGATTAGTTGAGGGATTGACCACAAAAAGTTACGTCTTTTAATTCTTCTAATAATAATATAATATATATATATATATATATATAGATATATAAGCCATCATAAGAAATTTTTTAAGTGATATTTACAATGCATTTAGCACGAGAAATTTTGTTTCTTCTCTAGATAATCATTCCAGTTTAGGTTGGATATATGAAAATAATTAAATTCCTTTTCAAGACATTGTTTTCACCGCCCTATAATAAATATGTTGATAACTTGACTTAAATGGATAATCTCCAAATTAAGGCTAGGAGCTAAATTAAACTCAAATATAAGTACATATAATTAGCTTATCTCTCTCTCTCTCTCTCTCTTTTAATTATTTACATAAATGCCCATTTTCCCTACTTTTTGAAGAAAAATCCAATTCTCACTAAGCATGGAAACTTCTAATCCTGCACAGTCCATTCTTGTAATATTATACAGGAAAAAAAAATCGTGGAGAATATTATAGTGAAATTATTGAACAAAGACTTTTTTTAATTAAACATAAAATTTGAATGAATTTATGACTTTCTAATTAAACATAAAATACGCTTAAAATATATGAGAATACAATTTTCAAAAGAATTATGTATAGAGGGATATATATATATATATATATATATGGAGAGAGAGAGAGAGAGAATATAATAGTGAAAAGTTAAACTTAAAGTTGTTAAGTTTAAATTAACATAGAAAACAAGTGTCTAATTAAGATCAATTAACATTCGCTTAGAATACATGAGAACACAATTTTCAGAAATAATACAGAGCAAAGACAAAAATTATAATATTTTTGTCAAAATTTGAATTAAATAAGTTAGCATATTAAACTTAGACTTTCTGAGCTCTAAAAAGCCTATGCTTTAGATAATGATATGATTAGAGAATTTGAACGTTCGAGCTAAAGCAAATTAGGGTTGTTTGTAGTAATTAAATTATTAAAAAAACATTTCTTAATTAAAAAATGCTTTACAAACTAATTAAGCGTATAAAATATACTATAATGATTTTTCCTAAAATTGTCGGTCGAAAGTGCTCGCACGCAACCATTCAGAATAAATCACCATAGCTGACATATTTATATATTGATTATCTATATATATATATGTATAATTTTATCTATATCTATATCTATATAGATATGTATAATTATATATTAATTCATTATAAGGCATCATTAGGACATATGTAATACCGTATGAAGTTGGTTTACTATAGTAATCAACTTGGCTTTTAAAAAAGAACTAATAATCTTTTCAGTGTAAAACGCCAGCTTATTCCTCAAGCCAAATACTACATCCAACAGAGTAGATATCCGCTAAATAATTAAACAAATAAAGAATTATTAAAATAAAAAAAATAAAAAAAAACATTTTGCGTTAAGCTACGTGCTGTCTTAACAATGACGATACACGAATGAGATAATAACAAGGCAGTGCTTTTGTTTGTTTATCGGAGAGATAAGGGTCTAGAAAGGTGAAGAAAAATTAAATACAGTTAGATACAGTAATAAATCGTCAGATATTTACTATGTTTGGTTAACATTTCATGTGTTTATTAATCTCTTATGATTTTACAATTTAGATTTTGTGTATATTACAAAAATTTCCTTCTATATAATTATATTTCCTAAAAGAAACTTGAAAAGAATACATATTTATACGTTCTAAATGGTTTATAAGTGTCACAATTTCTTTTACAGCCAGTAATATTTTGAAAGTTATAATAAGTTAATAGAGTTCATTATATAATACTTTAGGGGGTGTTTGGTGAATGAGTTTAGTTTAAGATTTTTAAGTTTTAATAGTAATTTTTATTAATTTTTCAAAAAATACGAAAAAATTTTTCATAAAAGACAAAAAAAAATACAGTTTAACTTGAATTAAACTTGTATGCCAAACAAGTCTTTCATTGTTGATTATCCTAGTCCAATAAAAATAACTTTTTTCAAAAATGATAAGGGATTATGTAATCATTATTTCATTCACACATTAATGAAATTAGTGTTACAAATCATTAATCAAAATATTATATAATCGGACTTATACGATCGTCGTACTAAAAACTATAATGTATATATATAGATATATATATATATATATTTAAATTCAAAACCACAAGACCGTTATTTCTCTCTAGGTTTCTCGTGATTTTCATTCAATAACATGGCCACCTAACAAAACAAAAGGCCTTCACATTCAATAACTGACCTCTGAGAAAAGAAAGCCAGGGGAGAAAAAAGGTCATTGTCATGATAATCAACACCAAATTTAAGGCTTCCGATAGGAACAGTACTGTGTACAATCTTTACTTCTACGTAAAGAAATTATAATTTAAATAATTAAATTTACCACCACATATATATATATATATAATCTCCAACAATCCAAGCAAAAAATATATATTTCTGACCATTTTGCCCCCACAAAATCATAAATTCAAAATACTTCAAACCTATTTGTAGTAATACCCACATCATGGGAAGTTGAATCCATACCACTCAGCAATTAAAAAGAGAGTTTTGTGTCGTTGTCGTTTGTTGTAACCACGTGCCTGTCACGATACCACTAGCGCTTCACACTTGAGGCACGTAAAACGACGCCGTTACGGCCACACTTGCATGATCTTTACAGCTCAAAGCCTTGAGCAGCCTCCATGAGCCGCCACCGCCGCCCTTGCTTGAGTTGCTCCGGCTAACCGGAAAATTCCCACCGGGGTCCATCGGAGGGAAAATTGTCGTCGTGATCGGGACGTTCCGCCTGGCCTGCCGGCTCTTGATGTCGCCGAGCTCCATCTCCGTCGGAAACTTCACCGTCCCGAACATTAGAAACGACGACCACCGCAGCCTCGTCGCCGCCTTCTTCGATGACACGTCGGATACCTTTCCGACGCTCTTGATCGAGGGATTCCGCTCAATATCCAATGCCGGAGACACCGCCGAGTTGTTGTTACGCAACTTCTGGTAATCCAAAGACCGGCTGTTCGTCATGACCATCCGGGCCTTAGAACTACTGCCGTACCGTGAAACGCCGGAGCTTTGTAACTCCGATAACGACTCCGAACGTCGTCGAAAACCCGATATCTGCTTCTTATCGATTTCTTCGGAGTAATTGAACTTGGGGGGGCTTGGTTCTCTGAAGGGTACTAATCTCCCGCAGAAGATAATGTCCTCGGCGGAGCACATATTGTTGCTGTCGACGGAGCTGAGGTCGCTGAAGAACTCGAACAACTCCGGCGGCTCCGAAGCCGATCGGCGATTCGGATTCGAATTAGTACTAGTGTTGGTCGTGTACGACATTTTTTGGTCTAGAGGAAGTTCGGAGAGAGAAAGTGCTTCTTCTTCTTCTTCTTCTTCTTCTTCTCCTTGATCTTCTTGATCATGGACGAGATGATGATCAAGATTATCGTCGTTGATTTCCATAGTTGAAATGGTTTGAGAAAGAAGAGAAGAGAAAGAGATAAAGAAAGACACGACAGAAAGAGGGAATTATGATATTTGGAATTATAGTTACTTGTAGAATGAGAAGAGCATACTATTTCTACACAAACATATATATACATATATATACATATAGAGAGAGAGAGAGACAGAGAGAAATAGAGAGAGAGACAGAGAGAGAGGTGTTCTGGAGGATGTCTTGGAATTTTCTTATGGGAAAAACAAAAAAAAATCCGAACTTTTTTTTTTTTTTTTTTTTTTGCCGCTCTTGTTGAGAATGGCTTCTAGAAAGAAAGAAAGAGAAAATAATAACAATCGAAATTGAGAAACGGCATCTAGGAAAGCAAACAGAAATACAGATCTAAATAGAGAGCAGAAAAGGCCAAAAAAGAAATTATATTGGAAAGAGCCAAAAAATTTTTTCTAATGTCTGGAAAAAGAAAAGAAAATATATTGTAGAGACAAAAGTAATTTATTTTGTTTCAGAGTCTAGAAGAATTTTTGTGTCATATATATTAATCAAATTTTTTTAAGAAATAAATTTAATCTCATGTTGTTTGATTAATTTATTTTATTTTGAAAAAAAAAAAATTCTGTTTAGAACTTCATGGTTGGAAAATAATTCTGCAATCCTTAACATCAAATTAGTAAATTAATTGAAATCAGATAAATTTAAAATGTTTCTCTGAGGGAACATAATAAAACATAACACTTCTAAAAATTTTCTCACATATACTTTTTCACATTACTTGGGTCCGTTTGGTGAAACAATTTGAGTTGAAATTTTTAAATTTGAGTTGGTTGACTTTTTAAAAACTAATTATAATTTTTATTGATTTTTCAGAAAAAGACAAAAACTGATTTGAAAAATTTGAGTTTAAAATAGTTTGCCAAACGGAGGCTTTATATAGTTAACTTTCAATACGCCAAAAACCTTATGTTTGGTATACGAGTTTGAACTGAAATTTTTAAATTGAATTTAATTAACTTTTAAATAACCAGTTATAATTTTTGTTAATTTTTCAGAAAAAGATAAAAATTGATATGATAACTTAATGTTCACATTTGAAAGCCAAACAGATGCCATAAAAAAATAATATTTATCTGAAGGAGAATGCTTATCTAATAAGAGGCCAAAAAATAAAATAAAATAAAATAAAATCGAAATCCAGGTTTTTTTTTAAAATATTTTTTCAATGGAATTATTTATTGATATTGTTTTCATTTTGTACGTATATGTTTGAGAGCGATCCGGGGGGTGCGTGGAGGACGAGGTTATTTTGGACAATGCCGTTTGTTGGTTGGTGTTTAATGTCGTTTGATTTTTCCCCTAAAGTTACGATTTTGAGATGGCCACGGATATCCCATTTAAAATGTCACCTGTCCTTACCGACGCCATGGCCACCACCAATGAATGTTTCTCTCTTTCCTCGTTCTCTCTCTCTCTATAAATATACCATATATTTATATATATAATTAAAAAAAAAAGATCTCTTTTATCGTAATTGTAATTTTCTTTTCAGAACCTTATAACCGGTAAATTTATATAAAAATATCTATAATATGGTTACTTAGAACTATTAGTAACGGACATGTATAAGAGTAATGATATATTGAAATCAATTATTTGTTATATTAACGTAAAAAAAAGATTATAAGAAGGATTTGAGAGGATTTTCGTCAGGGTCTTAATCAAAAAGCGAAAGAAAAGAAGGGCGTACCCGACTAAAGTAAAGAGACTTGGGCTTGGCTAGACCAACTGGGAAAAGGCAACCGCTCTCATCAATAACGAAACTAGGATATATATATATATATATGTATATATATTTAGAGAGAGAAAAACTTACTGTAACTTCAAGTCAAGCTCCAGTGGGATCTACTTGTAGTTTTCACTTTACCATCTACAAAGATGACTGGTGCTCTGGTCGCTGTAATAAAAGCTCCCTTCTACCCTCCAAGTTAGGTTTTTCTTTATTATTTTTTTTTAAATTTCGATAAGTAGCTTAATTAGTAATGTTAAGGTGAGTTTGGAGTTTCTTTCATTTCCTTTCTTAGGAATAATTGAAACCTGAAAATGGCATATATATATACGTATTTGCGTATTGTGTAACAAAGATCTTATGATGAGATTACATGACAGAATACTAGTAACCTACTATTCTAAGATCACGTATCTAATTTTGATTTTTCAAGTGATATAAACAGTTGTAAAACATTTCAAAATTTTTAAAATAACATGGTATAATATTATTTACTAGACACCATTTGGGACACTAAAAAATAAACAAGAGATCTGAGTTCAGATTAAAAAAAAAAAAAAAAAAAATAAAAAAGGTGAAATTCTAGTATTGTAGGATTCGAAAAACCTTACTAGTATTGTGAATCATCAAATATATCCTATATTTTGCCAATTTTGCATATATTTTTATGTTAATACAATTTTGTTTATATCCAATTAATGTTAAAAAAATATGAACTATCTATAGAGATACCTACAATACAAAACTCCCATTAACATGAATTGATCATTCCTAGTTATGTCTTATGCATTTTTTTTTCATAAGTATATCTTAAAAAGTTTGAGCGGTACAAAAGAACAAAGAATTCCCAAGCCTGCATTTTAGCTAGTAGTACTTTAATTATACTTTGGTTAGTAGTTGAAAATTTTTCAACTGGTACTCTCATCCCACTCGGGTATTTAGCATTGAGACCCCCTAAATTTATTATCCTTTGATAACTTATCTCCCAAACTTTTAATTTTGTTAATTTACCCCATGAACTTGCTAAATTGTTGCAACGTACCCCTTTTAGTTAATTTTACACTAAATCAAAGATTTGAAATTAGAATATTTGCATTAGAATTTGAATTTTATTTGAACTTTTTAATCGAAAATGTTTTTTTCCGGTCTTCACACGAGGCGTGCATGGGTTTTTCATAATCAATTAACAGAAAATTAATTGATAGGGGGATGCATTGTTACAATTTAGCAAGTTCAGAGGGCAAGTTGCCAATATTAGAAATTTGGGAAGTAAGTTGCCAAACAATGACAAGTTTGATCAGGAGTGTTAGTGTTAAATACCCTATCCCACTCTTACCCACTAAAAGTGAAACATTTTAATGTTATTTATAAGAAACACATACTTGTTTTTTCTTCCCTGATTAGGGTATCATTACTGTCACATAATAATATTGCACAGTCTCCTTGATTATAAGGATCCCCGCTTTAAATATAAAAATTAAAAACTAGTTACAGTACATTAGATCAAAATAAGTTTTATTCGATAAGACTTATCAATTTTGTATTGTTAATAGAAATTGTTATTTCATACATTTGATTAACAATGTTCTAAAGCTCACACGTATTACTGAGGAAGCAGAAGCCCTTTTGAAAGAAGGTATTCAAGAATAAATGGAGCGTTTTCTCCTTCAAGAACAAGTATAAATAAATTGATCACTTTAAATCTAATCTAAAAATTATTAAGTAATTAAGTGTATATAAAAAAGTGGATCTCACCTCATATTATTGTGGGGGTGAAAATGTTCTAAAATTTTGCTTGCATTGTTGTTGCATTATTAGATTGGACCAACTTCTAAAGGGACACGCTTACGCCAATTAAAATCCAAAAACAAAAAACAAAACAAAACAAAACAAAACCTTCTTTAGGGAGAGGAGACCACTTTAACCATGCATGTGCCTGACACTGCTAGGCTACTTAAACATTAATGTGAGGGTTATAGCACTTTTGCCCTCGCTAAATTTTAATGAATAGTTTAGACAAATCAATCCTAAACATAATTAAATGTTGAAGAGTGTTCACAAATTGATCAAGAATGTCAAGTTAAAAAAAAAAAAAAAATGAATGCCATGCACATGATGTAATATGCTTCGTTATCATCTAAAATTGATCTTCACCTTCGAATGAACTCATGCAACACGTTATCATCGATTTGTGTGCATTATGTAACACGTTGTTAAATTTAAGAATAATTTGTTAAAATTAAAGTTTTCCCGGGGTAAAAGTGCATTTTAACCTGTTGTATTTACTTAATTCCTTACCAGTTTAACTTTTGAAGGTCTCATAATAATAATATGTTTGATACAGCTTCTTAGAAGTTGATTTTTACTTACTGAGTCCTAAAAGCTGCTTCTAGAAGTATTTAGATGCTCTATCATAAGAGCTCTCAATAAAAACCTTCATGTCTAAGTCAAAAACTAAGGCTTCTGAAAAAGGCTCTATTAAATAGAGTTTGAAACTTATATAAAGTTTAAATTAGATATTATAAACTTCTTTTGAATATTTTATTATTTATTAGAAAAACTTTAAAATTCATTTTGACTTCAAAAGCTTGTTTAAAAATATGCATTTCAAACAATATTTACCACTACTACAAAATGTGGATTCCATGATGGAGCTTCTACGATCATTTTTATATAAGTTTAAATTAGAAATTATAAACTTCCTTTGAATATTTTTATTATTTATTAGAAAAACTATAAAATCATTTTGACTTCAAAAGCTTGTTTAAAAATATGCATTTCAAACAATACTTACCACTATTGCAAAATGTGGATTCTATGACGGAACTTCTATGACAGTTTTTAAAAAACGGTCGTAAAAAATACGACAAAAACACAGCACGAAACTGGGTTTCCGAAAACGGTCGTGGAAGCCAAAACTTTCACGATTGTTTTTAAAAACCGTCGTGGAAGTTGAAGCTTCCACAACCGTTTCTAAAAACTATCGTAGAAGCCGTGGAAGTTTTAAAAACCATCGTGAAAACATGAATTTTCAAATTTTAAATTTAAAATTTTTTTTTTTTTTTCAGATTTTCATCCGTGGGTTTTAGAGCATAAATTAAAAAAATAAAATAAAATAAAACAAAAACAAAGACAAAAACAAAAACAAAGACCTCATTCCCTCCCAAAACCCATTATCTCTCACACCTTTTTCACTCTCGCCTCCAATCTTTCCTTCGAAACCCATCTCCTTCTCCGTGACTCCTTCCTCCATTATCTCTTGCATCTCTCCCTCTCTACCTCGCCTCCAATCTCTGCCACCCTCCCTCCATTCTCTCGCGCCCCTCACCTTCTATCTCTCGCCTCCAATCTCCGCCAGCCATGTCTCCACCATTCATTCTCTCTCAGGCCTCTCCCTCTCTCTCTCGCCTCCAATCTCCACCGCGACTCCTCCGTCCAATCTCTTCCTCGAAACCCATCCTCCGCCGCCTACCCCGCTACTGCGCCACCCATACTCACGCTCGTGGAATTGGTAAGTCTCTCTCTCTTGATTTATCTTGCACCGTACATATTTTGATTTTGAAGACCATTTGGTTGATTGTGTTTGTGATTTTTGAGTGATTGTTAATTGTGTTTGTGATTTTAGGTGATTGTTTTCCCGAAAAAAAGAAAAAAACTTTGATAACTTGATTATATTTTTGCATATTACATGTTCAACAAATGCCCAATTGTATGATATTTACGTGTTTGGGTAATGATTAGTTGTAGATTGATTTAAAATGTTTGGGTGAGTATTTTTTTAATTGTTTTTTGGAAAAAAAAAAGTATTGATTTTATGATTTATACTTTTACATATTATGTTCGACAAAATGTCCGATTGTATAATATTTATATGTTTGGGTGAGGATTAATTTTAGATTGATTTAAAATGTTTGGGTGAGGATTTGGTTTAGATTGTTTTCCAGAAAAAAAAATGTTGATTTTTTATGCTTTTCATATTACATGTTTGACCAATTAAGAACAATTTTGGAGTTTGCTTAAACTCATTGAATAATGAGACAAACACTATAGTATATGCTTTTTGACAAGTATATACTAAAATATTTCTAAACTGTTTTCAAAAAGACGTATTTAATATTTTCAAATTCAAGAGACAAATCTTTAGCAATGAATATTTTTCCTTCCCTAGGAAAGTCCTATCGTTTGAGCGGTGGCCTTTAAAGGTACAACCAAGGTCACTGCCCTACTTAATTGAAGCCATTAGTTTTTCAACGCAAAATAGTCTTTGGCAATTAATTTTGTCTGAATAATACTTGTACATGCATTAAGAAAGGCAGTCAACCTACACCCACAGGAGTGAATGAGTTGGTAAAAAGGTGGGACACCTTCGTTAGGCTTCTCCTTTTTGTCCACCCAAGTTCGATTTCCATTACCTCTTCTTAGGCCTTACTCTAGTTTCGACTGTTGAAGTGTAATTTGATAATATGACAGGATAGGCCCGGATGGACGACTAAAAGAAACTAGTATAAAGGACATGTCTCTGTCATACTTAAGGAAAGGGGTTTCTGCTTGTGGAATTAAAAACCTAAAAATGATGGAAATACCCAAATCCTTTATTCACCAAAAAAAAAAAAAAAAAAGCCAGTCAACCTGACACTTTATTTTCTCCCTTTCTATAATGCTTTCTATTATTTTATATCGCTACCATCATTACTTATATTTTTCAACGTTACATTTTATTAAAATCATATCAAAATGAAAAAGTATACGAAACTAATAAAATCAGAAATGCTTTTAACAGTTAAAGACAGTAACCTATCGGTGGATTATTTTTTTATATCCTATCATAAAATTCTCATTTTTTTTCTTCTCCCTCGACAAAAAGGGAAGATAGAAATAGGTAAAAGCATTTGACCGTACTTAATTGATAACAAATTAGATTCTAATCTTGAACCACCCACGTATTCCTTAGTTATGATTTATGCGTTCAGGTAGAAGGGAAAAAATTTCCAAAATTTGTTCTACATTGAAGATCATGGTGCAAAAACTTACAAATAGACACACGTCTCACAGAACAAGCAAAAGTGTGAGAAGACAACTGCCTCCAATGAGCTAAGCTCCCCGTTTGGGATAACAACTCCAGATGGATTTTTTACTGCTCAATTTTGAAATTACTTCAAATCTACATTTTCAAATCTCTCTCTTTTTAATTTCCGAAAACTCAATCATTAAAAGCCTTTAATACTCTTATTTCAAGTCGGAAATAAGATAATTAAATATATATATATAATGATGAAAGAACGAAATTAGATTCATATTGCTTATTTTTATCTGAACACGTTTTAAATTTTTATATTATTTTCTATATCACAGTTCATTTTCAATTCACACTTTTCCCAACTACTTATTTTCCAAATTAACCTCCAAAATTCCAACTCCAATTATCACCTGAACGACCTTTTAAGTATTTAGGGATATTCTCCTCTCATTTGAATACTCAGGAACCCTTAATTACGATGAAATGTGGAACAAAAGTAAGCAAATGATAGAAATTCATGGCATGTTTGCCACACATGTTTAAAAAGGGAATTTTTAAAAGATTTCAATACAAATTGAGAATTTTTTTGGATATGTGTTGGAAGAGAGATAAATAAGTGTGCTGCGTTTTTTTTTTTTTTTTTTTTCCAAGCAGTAAAAAAGTTAAGTAATTAAATTGAAATCCTTTTCAAACAAATGTGAATAAGCATAACGGCAGTGTTTCGGAACGAACAAAACAACAGCTAATTAAAAGACATAAACGACACAACAAACTAATAATATGACCCAAACGACAGGTAGTTTCGGAGCTGCCCTCTTTTATTATCGGCAGGTGTAAATGTCGAAAAGGACACTTACCTAAATGATTCACGAACGAAAATATCTCAAACTTGAAAGCTTTAGTTAGTTGTAAATCCTAATAAATCTTTAATATTTTCAGTATTAAAATTTCAATTATATACTTTTAAGTTTGCTTGCACATTTTATTCTAGAAATATCCTTTTCCTATGTAATTTCATGAGATAAGCAAACAGCTGTACTCAATAGACCGGTTTAATTGATTTGGAGTTTGGTATATAGATTAGCGTTTATTAGACAATTATATTTTATATAACAAAAAAAAAAAGTGTGGTTGTGGATTCAAATCCTCCGTCTAATTTTTGATATCTCAAATTATGTCTAATTAATCTTGTTATGACACATTATTGTAAAAAGTTTGAAATATTTTATAACTGTCACAAATTATGTCTAATCAATACTGTGATTGTAAGTAAAATCTAACAGTTATTTCACGATAAACTTCATTTTAACATGTAAAATTTGAATCTTCCATTTCAAGTTTCAAAAATAAAAGTGCAATGTATAATAATTAAACCACCTATCAAATAATAACGATTATTAATGATGTTAAAATCAGATTAGACATAAACAGATCAAGCAGCCTCTTTTTTTTTTTTTTCCGGGGGGCTCTTGGACCTCAGTTTTCTTAATTAATTATTTGCTTTGTGATGATATGTCCTTCACTTAAAACATCAATGATAATATTTTGTATGAATAAAAACCAACGTAATTTTACATGATTAATGCACCTTTCTAAATATTCTAATTTAGACCTCGTTTGACGTTTAAACTCAAACTGTACTTTTTCATCTTAATTTTTGTTTTTTTTTTTCTGAAACAGTTTTTGTTTTTCTGAAAAGTCAACAAAAATTTTCAACTCAAATTCATTCACCAAACAAAGTATTAGACTACAGAAATTAATGTTATTTATTAGCTATATTGATGTCATCATTTCATTTAACTAATTAATTAATCAATCTCACGCCAAACACGTGAGAGCCTTTATGCATTATCTAATATGGTTTTAATATGTGGTTGAGAGAGAGAACAAACATCGATATAGAACATCTTCTAATAATTTAAACTTTTAGAAAAAGTGGTAAAACTATACCTTTTATTTATTTCATTTTCTCTGAAAACTCTCAAGTACGAGAGATTTTTGCACTTCTAATTTCTTAACTATACCATGTACATATATATTTTTACTTTGTTAATTACCTTTTTCCCTTAGAAAACCAATTTTAGAGGATAAAAATTCGTTTTAATTCACCATTTTTCTCCTCCTCCTCGATTGTTCCTCATTTCTCTTTTCCTCACTTTACCACCTCTTACCGTCAGTTTGCACATGGCGTGGGGGCCATATGGTCGTCTAGTCGACGTGATGTGGATCCATCGCGGTGTGGGTGTGGGTGTGGGTGTGGGCACGGGCATGGACGTGTGCGTACGTCTAGCGCTTTGCGCCAACGAGTGCAAGGCCAACCCACCTAACTGGCACGGGCTAAATAACAAATTCAAATTTGGCTAGATTCGGCTTCAACCAACTTTGCCAATGAGTCAATGACCATCTCCAATTTTCACCTAAGATCATCATTATCATTTATGAGCTGAAAGGGTAGGAAGATGGATATGTTTGTACACATTTTTGAGGTTTGGCATTTTTTTATTGTGAAATTAGTATTCTCGGGAAAATTTAGATTAAAAAAAAAAATGAAACGCATGTATTCTCAATATAACCGCTCAAAAACGTTGTGTTCTCTAATATCTCACTTGCTTGTGTTAATTTCAAAAGTAATACGTATATGGAAGCATTTCCATCTAAATTTTAACCATTATCATCTATTTAAGGAGATTCTATAACACTTTATCAAGTTAAAGGTAGTTTACAAAAACTAAAAATTTGGAATGCAAATATATATATATATTTTTTGGCATTCATTTAGAATGCAATTGACCCAATCATACTTCTAGTTATATATATATATATATGATTTTCAAAACTATGTTCCGCTATGCTGTGGCACTCCAAACCAGCGTTGCGGCGCTCCGGAAAACCATCCGCTCCATATTGCAGCGCCCACGGCCAACACTGGGAGCCGTAGCCCGTAGCGCTGCGGCACCCGTGCCAACACTACAGCGCTCCCTTTTTTTTTTTTTTCCTGCTAGGTTGATTCAGCTCCATCTCTACAATACCCTCACTTTTAACGTAGTTGAATTTGCTCAATTTGTGCAAATTCATAAATAAAGAGATTTAAATCTTATGATAAAATTAGATATAGAATTGCCGTCAGATTATGCTGTAATTAAAATTTCATTAAATTTTTCGTTATCCCATATAAACTCTTGGACAAATTCAATGTTGGAGAATTTGCTTAAACTCATAGAAATTGAGACTTGCTTTCATATCACAGTTCATGCTTTCACATATCATACACACACATATAGACGTTAATATTCAACTTGTATGCAGACGACTAGAAAACTGTTCTCCTTCTTAAATCTTTCTAACTCAAGGAAACAAATCAGTAGTAATTAATATTTTTAAAAATTTTTGGTATACACAACAAGCATGCACACATATTTTTATAGGACAGATCGACCACAATGACATTCAGGAAGAGGAATCATGTAGACCCTACTAAATTACAATTTCTAAGCAATTACTAACTCAAAAAGAACTCATGGACACTTCTAAGTCACATAAGGTCCTCACTGTCCCTGAAGGGTCGTACCGATTAAATTTTTTTTTTTTTTCTTTAGTAAGATACATGTATCATATATATTAGTAAAGTCTACCGTTTGATCACCTATTGAACTAGTTTCAGCGGAGTGAGATGAGAAGATTTATATAGGAGCTCTCAGATTCAAAATCTAAAGAGTAGTTTTATTTTTGTTTAATATAAATAAGTACCGGACACATGCAGAAAAAAATTAAAACGAGAAAAAAGTCTATCGTTTGAGCATTGGCTTTTTATGGTGCAATTAAGGTCACTTCCGCACTTCATTGAAGCTTTTTTCCCTTTTTTTTTTTTTTTTTTTTTTTTTTTTTTTTGGGCTGTAACTTCATTGAAGCCATTTTATTCAACACAAAATAGTCTTTTGGACAATGAATTTAGGGTTTTTTTTTTTTTTTTTTTGGGTGGTTGAAGGCAACTAATTTAGTATAAATAATACTTGTACATGCATAATATAAGACAATCAATCTAATCCTTCTTTTTTTTTTTTTTTTTTTTTTTTAACTTTCTACAATACAGTATCATTGCCGGTAATACATATATTTTTCAATTTATATTTGTTCAAAATTAATTACATCACGACAAAATATGTAAAACTAAACAGAATTTGAGACAAATATAACAGTTGGAAACAAAACACTACTGGTAGACATAAATTCTCATTCTTCTTCCCCACAACCAAAAAATTAAAATTAAAAATTAAAAGATAGAAAGGAAAAAACGTGGGAAAATATTTAATTAATAAGTAATCAGATTTTTAACCACCTATGTGTTAAATATCGAGTTAAGTACTCATTTAGGTGTATATTTGTTGAAAAGAACAGTTATTCATATATGATTAATAGAAACTTGAAAGATAAGTTAGTTCCAATTAAATTCTCATTAAGTTTTCAATATATTTCGTATTCAAAATGGTAAGTTTAATTTTACTTGCACATTTTACTTTACAATTATAATTTTTTCTATCTAATTTGGTGTGAGAAACAAAAATGGTACTCAATAAACCGGTTAAATTGGTTGATATTTAGCATCTAAATTTAAATTGATTAGAACATTAATACAATAGAAGGAAAAAAAAAAAAAAAAAAAACTACCTATAACTAATATACCCGTGTTTTGATATCAGAAGTAAATATGTCTATCAGGCTTGGTTTAGAAAAATTGTCCCCAATATATATAAAATCTATCCAAGCATATACTAAACAAGGAATTTAGTCAACACACAATATTCAGGGTACTCTTTAATTGCGATAACTAGAAATAAATACATTGAACTACTAACATAGCATTCAAAAACCTCTCGATTATTGCTTCTTTTTCAATGTAGGATTAAGCTCCCCTTTTATGTAGCCAAAATCCTAAAAACCATAACTTAATAACAAGAGCAGAACATACTTCTGATTTCTATATTTGCACTTTCTAATTTCTTAATTATGTCATTTACATTTGTTTCGTAATTTTCCTAAGTTTTTTTTTTTTTTTTTACCTAGAAAATCATCATTAGAGGATTAATTATGCGGTGTTAAACATCATTGAGATTCTTTAGTATTTTTCAAAGCGAAAATGTGCGATGGTACTTAATCAATAACTAAGCAGATTTTGCACCACCTATGCAGTTTTTAGAAGTGCTTTTTTCTTCTTTTTTTTTTTTTTTTTTGAAAAATTAAGTCCGGAGTAAAGAACTTAATATAGGTAAGTTTTTATATGTTAAAAAGGACACTTATCCACACGATTAATGGAGCGAAAAGATGAATTAGTTTTAATTCTCCTGAATCTTTATTTATTTCTTTTGTTTTTAATCTTTAAGTTTGCTTGCACATTTTATTCTGAAAATGTCATTTTTCCTATATAATTTAGAGACATGAGCAAACAACAGTACTCATTAGACCAGTTTAATTGATTTAGTATTTTAGTAGCTAAAATTTAGATTAAAACTAGTTAGACAATTGCATTATAGCCAACAGATCCAAAAACGTGGAGTGTAATTAAACTTGCCCTCACTCAAACCAAAATTAATGCAAGAAATAATATTTGGGATAAACTAAAATACAGCTAAATTCTAAAAGATCGATAGACTTTTCCAAATAGTCTAACTTAGACAACAGAGAGAAGTAATGTTTATTAGCTATATAACGATGTTATTATTCCACAATTAACTAATTATATTTCATGCCAAACACGTGAGAGCCTATATACATTATATAATAAGTTCTCAATTTATAATTTCTGTTAGAAGGGAAAAATTAAATAAATTAAATAAAAAAACAATACAAAAAAAAAAAAAAAACACACACACACACACACTCATACACACAAAACAAATAATGACATTAGAGCATAATGTCATAATTTCAACTTTTAGAAAATATGGTCAACTATACCTTTAGTATGAGAGGCGCAGAAGGTCCTTCTGATTCCTATATTGGTATTTTCTAATTTCTTAATTTTATCATTGACATTTTTTTTTTTAAGACTTTTACTAAGTACATTTTTTTACTTGGAAAACCACTTTTAAGAGGATTAAAATTACTTACTACACACAATTCTTGTCCTCCTTTCTCCTTTCCTCCCTATATCACCTCTTACTGGCAGTATGCAAATGGTGCAGGGCCGTTGGCCAAGGTCATGTGGTCAACATGAGGCGGATCTATCGCACCTCATGGCAGTGACCATAAGCCTAAACCCGTGGCTAGCGCCTTGTGTCAACAAGCACGAGCAAAAGCTCGAGGCCAAACTGCTTCACTGACATGAGCTAAATTTCAAATTCGGCTAAAATTGGGTGTCCATTTGGTTGTGGGAGTAAAACCTAATCTGCATACACTGGTAACATACTACAAACGTAAGCGTCCCTTTTAATAGCCTAAGCTTTTGCCAGAAATTACAATCTAACGAGTCGAAACAACTTTACTATTTGCGTTTGGTAAGAGAGAAAGGAAAAAGGAAAAGAAAGTAAAACACCTTAGTGGGGGAAAAGAGGAAATGTAGGAGCCTTTATTTTATTGTGTTTAGGAACCACTAAAAAACGTAGCGTTCTCTAACACCTCAAGAGCTTGTGTTAATTTCTAAACTAATCAATGTGTTTGGTGGAAATAATTACCTAATAAAATTTAGAGTGCACTTGATCGAATGACCATTTGTTAACTTATATCGAAAATATGAAGTGCTTTTTAATCTACTCTTTCTTTCCTGTGATGTATACAATCAGAAAACTTAAATTCAGGATTTCATTTTCAGAAAAAGGAATCAAGTTTGTAATATTAAATTCCATTTTTTATTTTGCAATAATAAAGAATACTAAGGATATCAACTATAATCTTAACCTTTTGTACCAACTCGAGTTGTCATTTTTTATTGATAAAGTTGTCACATCAATTAATAACAAAGAGATTATTTATCATTGAAAAAATAAACAACTCAATTGGTAACAAAATATTAGCCTTTGTTTGGAATTCAGGTTTAACTCCAACTAAACTGTAATTTTTTTTTTTACTGGGTTTTTATCTTTTTCTAAAGAATCAAGCAAAATTTATAACTAATTTTTGAAAAGTTAACCAACTCTAATTCAAAAATTTCAACTCCAACTGACGATCCAAACGGAAGCTTAATTTTGTCCTTTCTCTTTTTTCCCTTTCCCCTACTAAACAAGGCTTAAGAGTCTATTCAAGTAAGAGAGCCGTCATATCTATGATCTATCCATAGAAAGAGTGATCCGTAAGAAAAGGGGGATTAGACACAGATATACATGCAATTCAAATAGATAAAGGGTGTTAAATTTAACTAAATACTAATAGTGCACTTGCCTACAAATCATGAAGGATGTTAAATGTGAAAAAAAACAAAAAAAACAAAAACAAAAACAAAAACAAAAAAACAAAAAATAAAGAGCCTCACGCGCACTTGACATGATACTTACACTTCATTTCTGATTCCAAATTTCTCTCTCTTCAAATAGGATCTGTACGGGAGCATTTCTATCTTACTTTTAACAATCGTCATCAATCAATTTAAGTACGCTCATCTTTTTAACACTTCATTAAACTTAAATGTGAGTTTTCTACAATTAAAAAATTTTTAATGTAAGTTATCATCATCATCATCAGAATTTTGCTTTCATTTAGAATGCAATTTACCAAATCATTAAAAAAAAAAAAAAATTCAAAGGCAAAAGTGGCAAATGCCCTAAATTTTAACCTAGTTGAATTTGCTCAACCTACAAATTCATTAAAATTTTTGTTGTCTCATACTAACTCTTGAACAAGATTCTTCTTTTCAACTCCATTCACAAGTTCTTGCTAATATTCTTAATAATTTAGAACACTGTTGGGGAATTTGCTCACACTCATTAATGAAATTGGGACTTGTTTACAGATCACATGCTTTCACATATATATATATATATATATATATAAGGTAGTATAAAACATATATGCAGACGACTACAAAACTGTTTGCAAAAAACCTTCTTAAATCTTTCTCACTCAAGAAACAAATCCGCAGTGTTTTTTTTTTTCCCCTTTCAGTCGGTACATGTACCATACATATACTAGTAAAGTCCATCGTTGAACGGGTGAGAATGAAGAGACTTATATAAAAGCTCTTAGGTTTAAAATCTGAGATTCTTCAGTCAAAAAAAAAAAAAAGAAATTTAAATAAGTCCACCGTTTGAGCATTGTATTCAATGCTATAATTAAGGTTACTGCCGTACTTTATTGTAGCTTTTTTTTCTTTTTCTTCTTGGAACTTTATTGAAGCCATTTTATTCAATGTAAAATAGTCTTCGGTAATTAATTTTAGGTTCAATAGTACTTGTGTTTACATTGAGAAAAGGCAGTTGAAATAATTCTGTCAATTATTTTCTCTCCATGTTTTGCTGTGGGAGATGGTGCGACTGGCATGTAAACTTGTGGTCTATAGATGTCTTTTTTTTTTTTTTTTTTTACTCTGAACAAATTAAAAGTTGGGATATTAATTCGGATTCTTTTGTCTTATGACAAAGTCAAATATTACAACGCATTAATTTTAGGTTCAATAGTATTTTATATATGTGTTTTTTAGTGTTATATCTTATTAAAATCACTTCAAAAAGATAAAAATATGTGAAATTAACAGAATCTTATAAATATTAAAAAACAAAACACTACTAATAGACAAAAATTCTTGTTTTTCTTCCCAGATGAAGATAGAAAGGGAAAAAAAACTTGGACAATACTTAATTATATAATCAAATTTTTAATCACTCCATTTTTTGTTTTTTTTTTTTTGAAGTGAAAAATTTTGAATAATTACATTGTGAAGAAGACAGAAAGTTTAATATCCCGTAAAAAAGTACCCTATTTTCATGATTAATGTAAACTTGAACGATGAGTGAGTTCCAAATATATTATCCTGATTATTCAACATATTTTGCGACAATATTTTTTGATTTGTTTGACTCTTCAAACAACAGTAGTTAATATATTGGTTTAATAATTTAATATCTAAATTGAAATTTACTAGACAATTACATTTAAGGGAAAACAAAAAAATACTAATATTGTCTTTTCTAAATAATATCAGCGATAAAAGGAGTTGAAGTATGACTAAATACAATGTTTAGGTGCTCTTAATTAGGATAATTAGAAACAAAAGATATGGCCTCCTTACATATATAGCATTTAAAACTCCTCAATTGTTGCTTACTTTCCGATATGGGACTAGACTTCCCTTTTAGTTTGTCAAAATCCAAACTACTACAGCTTAGTAACAAGACTAGAAGATCCTGCTGATTCGCATATTTACACTTCCTAATTTCATAATAATGTCATGGATAGTTGTTTTTTACTTCTACGAAGTAAATTTTTTTTTTTAGGATTTAAATTGCATATTACTCACTATTCTTCTCATCTTTTCTCTTTTCCCCTCCTATCACCTCTTATTGTCATTTGTCAACGTGAAAATTTTGCAGGGCCAAGGTCATCTGGACGAGAGGCGGATCTATCATGTGACCGTGCAGCGTGCAGCTGCGTCTGGCGCCTAGCGCCAACGACCGCGAGGCAAAGCTCAAGGCCAACCTACCTGACTAACATGGGCAAAATGCACTCAAATTTGGCTAAAAATTGGTCTGTTTGGTTATAAGAGTAAAATCGATCTAATATTCCCTTTTAATGTCCTAATCTCTTGCGAGAAAACACAATCTAGCAAGTCCAAACAACTTTACTATTTGTGTTTGGTAAAAAAAAAAAGAAGGTATGAAAACTAAGTAGGGTATGAAGCGAAAACAAGAACATTTATTTATTGTTTTTTTTTTTTTTAAAGGATTCACTACGATCCTTTCAACTTTGAAAAAATCAGAACGGGAGTCCTATAGAGGATCAAAATCGCTTCGCTCATCTAACCCTCTTACCAAACAACTATGAGTTTAAAATCCATTTTCTAATCCTCCAACCCCTACCTCTCCTTTCACTAATTTCCTTTCTACCATGGAAAGATTGATCCTTGAAAAGACACATTGGTGATGGAAGCCCTTTTTTTTTTTTTTTTTTGTGTGGAAACATGATTTTAAAATATTTTGAATAAATAATAGTAAATAACAAATTTACTTGGCAAATAAAATTTTACTTCTAGTAACTTTAGTCTCTTTACCAAGTAAATTTATTATTTACTATAATCTACTAGAAACTATATTAATACCTATTATTTAATTCTATGGTTTACTGTAAAAATGTTATTTATTCAGTTCTTCCTTTTTTTTTTTTTTTTTCTATATCTGAAGTGCATTACTCTAGTCTAATTCACAAATCAAACTACTAGACCCCCTTTGTTTGAAGATTTTTTGTTAGTTTTTAATGAACTATGAATTTGAATCCAATCATCATCATTTAGAAAGAGAGTTTGGACCCCCAATCCTTCTGCAATGCACTTTAGACCTGTTTGATGGATTCGTGGCCTGGCCAATGTGGGGCTCTTAAGATGTGTTTACACGACATGAGAAAGAGAGAGAATTAGTGAATGCCTTTGTTTTTCCATTTAATAGTGTTTTTTTATAAAATTAGTAGTTTAATAGACCCATACAGTTTAATAACGAATTTCAAATTTATTTATTTGTAAGTTCTATAAATATTCAAGCCAAAATAAAAAAGGGTTTCATAAGTAGAGTTGTAAATATGAATTAGGTCAAATGGATCGATCCGTAATCCACCTCTTTGGACTGCAAGATGTCTCTACCCTCGTCCGATGGATGTCGAATGGACTAGACCTAGATACATCAAAATGGCTTAGACCTGTAAATTCGGGCGTCCCGAGACCCTAACGGGCGGAAAGGAAAAATCAGATTGGGCTGAGCCCGGCCCGATTAATCGACGGGTCGAGCTGGGCCCACCTAAAGAGTCAAAATCTAAGCCCGGTGAGCTTAAAATCAAGCCAAGTAAACATGCTTAAATTTGGACTAGGTAAACGAGCTTTAAAACAAAAAAAAAAAAAAAAAAAAAAAAAAAAAAAAAAGCAAAACAAAAATTTTTTCACATCAAACTTCAAAATCGACTATAGCATTGAAGAGGAACCAGAGCCACCAAATTTGGTGCCAGAGATGAAAAGAGAGAGGGAGCTTTTGGAGTGATGGGAAAGAGAAAGCGGAGAGACAGATCTTTATTCTAGAGAGAGACACACACACACACATTTGCATAGCATTTGGAGAGAGAGGGAGAGAAACGTTAAAAAAAAAAAAAAAGAATAAATAAGAACAGCGACACCAAAATATATGTTGGGGCAAAATGGAAAATTTACCTTGCAATTTAACATATTTTTTATTTAAAAAATCTAACATGGCAAAATTACGATTAGTGCACTTAAGACTGGCAAAATTACAAGGAGTTTCCCAAAAGTGTCCTTTCCCCTAATTTTCTCAACCAAAAAAAAAAAAAAAAGGTGTCTTAAGAGTATAACTAGATATAGACATAAAGTTGAACTTTGTTTGAATTTCGTCTATTTTACAAAAGGTTTTGAACTTCGTCTATTTTACATATTTATAATATTACCGTTGTGCAACAGTAATCTTCAAATTTTTTTCGTTTACATAAAAAAGTTTTATGTTATTTATACTACATTTCCATTATATATAAATGATTTACGTAACAAAGATATTTAAAAATAAAAAATAAAAAATTAGATGCTTGGACGGATTGGCAGACCGAGCATGGGTGGTCGGCCCAGCCCATGGAGCTAAAAATTAAGGCTCAGCCCATTGTGATAGAACTGGGCTGGGGATAGGCCCGACAAGTTACAGTCCGGACTGGGCCCACCTTCGGGCCAAATTTGAGGGTATCCAAACAGGGTGAAAACTTGCTTTTCCCTTTGAACATACCTTAATTGGCCAGTCCCAAATAAGTTCTAAACTAGGGCCGAAGCAGGTGACATCTCACATTGAAAGCGGGATCCAAACAAGGTCCGACGGACCAGTTCCAAACTTGCTTTTGGAAATTTTTTTCTTTTTTTTTTTTTTTTTGTAAAGACGGATTCTTTATCCTAATTTCTCTTAGTCGACCACCACCAAATACCTATCATACGATCACCAAACCATATTTCAATAATCAAAATTAAAACAAAACCTAAAAACAAGCGATAAGAATCAAACTCGAATGAATAAAAACGAGAAACTTAATAAAGACACCAACCCTTTTTTCAATTCATTCAACGTGTGAGTTTTCTTTTCCACTTCAATGTACCTTATTTAACCATTGTACCTTATTTGGCCTGTGCTTTTCCATTTGAATGTACCTTATTTGACCTTCAAATAGATGAGCAAACATTGAAGAGCATATCAATTATCTCCACTCCTAATTTGTTGCTCCTTTTTTTTTTTTTAATTTACGTTCTTCACCAACTTACTGTTTGGTAAGATAAAAACGAAGATTTGCCTAGGCCTCTATAATTAAACAAAGATCAACAAGTCAAAGGTTCTGAATCATCATTTCCGAAGTGGTTCCAGCGAATGTAAATATGGCTCGTTTCTCACTCTCTAGTTCAAATAAACCTTGATTCAAGTAATCCTTAATTTTCTCAATTCTTTTTTTTTTTTTAATCAACAAAAACTAAAAGTAATTTTTAAAATATTAATCAATTTTAACCTAAAAAATACCTCTCAAATCCGTATTCCAAACACAAATCACATTTATGCTGAGAATACCCAAGAAAATAGACACCCATAATCTTAATAAAATCCAAATACCCAAAAAAATAAAAAAAACAAAAACCCAGAAACATCAAAATATCATTATTAATACACCAAATTCAACTTACAATTTCGCTCAATCACTGCAAATCAAACGACTATTGGTTTTAATTAATCAACAAACTAGGAATAATTTAACAATTCGATAAACCCTAACACTAAAAACCAGAAAGAGAAATACAGCAATATACCATCGTCAATACAGCAAAATATAATCGTCTAATTAAGCTATAACAGATTTCCGAAACCCTAACCCTAACCCCAAATATCTCAGCCGCCGAAGCCGTAGAGAGTCCGGCCCTGGCGCTTCAGAGCATAGACGACATCCATGGCGGTGACCGTCTTCCGGCGAGCGTGCTCGGTGTAGGTGACGGCGTCGCGGATGACGTTCTCGAGGAAGATCTTGAGGACGCCACGTGTCTCCTCGTAGATGAGCCCGCTGATACGCTTGACGCCGCCTCGCCGCGCCAGCCGTCGGATCGCCGGCTTCGTGATCCCCTGGATGTTGTCCCTCAGCACCTTCCTGTGCCTCTTCGCCCCTCCCTTTCCAAGGCCCTTCCCTCCCTTGCCTCTTCCCGACATCCTCTCTTAATTTTCCCGGAAAGGTTTTCGTGGATTTTCTCGCTCGCTTTCTCGGAATATTTTGTGTTGGCGTGTTGTTGAGGTTTGGTTTTGGGTTTGTTTTTTATTTATAGATGAGAAGAGGGTGGGGAATGGCCGTTGGATCTGATGGCGATCCTCGACAGGTGCGGAATGGAGATTCTTAGCCGTTGGATTTTTATTGCTTGAATTTGATTGGTGGAAATTGGGTTACGAGGATTCGGAGAGTTTGAAGTTGTGGAGTAAATTGTGTTTGGCGGGATCTTTTGACCAAAGTCCAAATGTGCCTATTTTGTTGCGCCAAAAGAAAAGGTGTGTATTAAGAAAAAAAAAATATTCGTATAAAATTTTTAAATTAAAATTGATTAATTTTTTAAAAATTAATTATAAATTTTATTGATTTTTAAAAAAATATAAAAATTAAAATAAAAAAATACAGTTTAATTAAAATTAACTTGAATACTAAACAGAGGTATACTTATGTTCATAAACTAAGTGGTTTTTTACTCGTTTGATTTTAAAAGTTACAATTGGTAATTTTTTTCTTTTTGTAGTTAAAAGGTTCTTAAATTCTTTAATTTGATAGAATTTGATATTTTTTTTAATTATCAAATGTAAAAAAAATTAGATGAAATATATCACTTATACAATACATGTACGTTGAATCATGTAATTTTTTTTCTCAATTATCTTAGCTAACATAGTAGTTTAAGGGTGTTTTGTATAAGATTTTTAACATCAGAAAAGACAAAAAACTTTTTGATAAAAAATTTTCTGAGTGTTTTAAAGTTTTAGTATTTGTTAACAAAAGTGACCGTTTTTAAAGATTTGTCAAACGTTCTCATCTTTGCACAAAGGCTACTAAGATGACGTTTGGGTGATCTCGACCTCACATGGAAAGAGAGAAAAAAGGATTATTTATTACGGGGAATTTTAATCTGCTCAATTTAAATTATTAAAATCAAGGTTTACAGAATTATAACATATGTAACTATAGTCTTTTTACTTATAGTAAAATTCAATCCACACCCTAATTTTATAGCATGTACCCAAAACAATGTGGTTATAGATAGAGTCCAAACGTAATTTTATATATGACTCTGTAAGGTAAAGAATATGAACTCTTCATTTTAGGTTAAAGAAAAAACCTAAGTACGGCAATAAATAATGACGAACCCAAAATTTTTATTGACGAAACTAATAACTACTGCAGATATTCAACTATGATAAAAAGTTATTAAATATTATGATCATTTTCAAATGTAAACTAGTTAAAAAATAAAAATAAAAATAAAAAAAGAAGGAAGAAAACAGAAAACAGAAAATAGAAAATAAGAGATAGAAAATAAGCCTTGTTTAATAAGCATTTCAAGTTATTAAAGGAGAAAAGATCTTCCTAAAATACTTGGGATAGTAGTTGGATAAATCAAAGTAATATTTTTCAATTTTTAAGGGGGATCAAAATAAACTTTTTAAGTTTTTGGAGAGGACTTTCATTAGAAAAAGGTTTCTAGGGCGGGTTACTATGTAAATTTAAAACAAATACAAATAAGAAAAAGGTTGAGGAAAAGCCCCCAAGGCGGGCTAGGAACGATGTCTTTCCCTCTTCTTCTCTCAAGATATTCTTAAATTCAATACTCTACGGCCTAAATATGGAAGGCCTTGTGTTGTTAATATAAATTGAACTTATTTTCGAGTAAAATTAGGTTTACGAATCACGAGAATATGAAACGAACATAACACTAATGATCTTTTTTTTTTGTTCCACCACAAAACCATATATATATATATATATATATGTATGTATATGTAAAAAACTGTAATTAACGAGACTCGGTAGATTTGAACTTTACGAGGCCACAGTGCACAAACGAATTGAAGCTAGCATGATAAAGCTCTAATTAACTTGAGAACAAAAGAAATGCCTTAAGCTTTTCTTTCCTTCTTTCCTTTTGCCTTCCTTGTCTCTTTTGTACAGAACATATTCTTGCTTGACATTGGAGAAATTAATTTGCTGAATCATGCTAAACTTCCATCAACTTGACGCAACAAATTTTTTGATCCGCATTGAAGCTTAATTCTCCACAACAAATCTCTGAGCACCGAAAAATCTTCTAATAATGGCAGAGACGTTATTGAGTCCTCTCATTGAGAAGCTGGTTGAGCTGCTATTCGAAGAGGCAAAATCGCTTAAGGGAGTTCGTGGCAAAGTCGAGAGCCCGAAGGATGAACTGGAGATCATCCAGTCCTACCTCAAAGACGCCGATGCAAGATTAGCCGGTGGCGATGCCAACGAAACCATCAAAACTTGGACGAAACAAGTAAGGGTGGTAGCCGAGCGCATTAAGGATGCCATCAATGAGTACAGAAGCCTTATGGGCGAACGTCGCGATGACCAGCACGGATTCATCCGTGCCCTACACAAAACATGTCTCATTTTTAATACATTGGGGCAACGGTACAGCCTAGCTTCCGAGATTTGAGAATATTAAGGAATCCTTGGGCAAGATGACGAGTAGAGCTCAAACATTTGGCTTGAATCCCTTGATGCAGGGACCAAGTAACAAAACCGTAAACGTTGTTCCTCGAATTAGTTCGCTTTCCACGGAGAAAGATGAACTTGTGGGCATTGAGCTGATATCCAAAGAACTTAGGGTCCATTTGGTTCACCAGTTTGAGTTGGAACTTTAAGTTTAAATAGTAATTTTTATTGACTTTCCAGAAAAGACAAAAATTTTTTCAAAAAAGACAAAAACTGAGATGAAAAGTTTGAAATGAACTAACGAAACAAACAGGGCCTTACAAAAAGGTTGGTTGAGGGACCAACCACATGCTTGGTGGTCGCATTGGTTGGCGAGGGTGGAATCGGTAAGACCACTCTCGCCGAGACTGTCTATGACGATGAAGTGGTGAAAAGACACTTTGACTATCACGCCTGGATCAATGTGTCTCATTCATATGATGTGGAAAAGATTCTCAAGACAATGAAAAATCATATTTGGCCAACACACAAGAGCAGCCTCTCGGGGAAATTGATGTAATCCGAGATCTAACAAGCCTTTGGAAGCAATCTCTAAAGAGAAAACCCCTTATGATCTTGTCCAAGAGCTAAAACCCTGGCCTCTAGAACAAGCTTGGGAGCTCTTTTGCAAAAGGGCATTTCAATTTGCACCCGAGAGGCGTTGTCCTCAAGATTTGGTCGAACTGTCTCGTAAAATTATAAGCAAATGTCAAGGCTTACCGCTTGTTATTTCAACTGTAGCTAGTTTATTGTCGACCAAAGAAATTACAGTCTGCGACGAATGGAAAATTGTGCTTGACAAACTCACCAATATTGAGATCGGAGCAACTCCCGAACTTACAAGCATTACAAAGATTTTCTCTCTTAGTTATCATGATTTACCATATCATCTTAAACTTTGCTACCTGTATTTTGGCATTTTTCCCGAAGATTTTTCGATTTCTGATGGAGATTTGTAGAAATTATGGATTGCTGAGGGTTTTATTGAAACTAAGAGAGAGAAGCCATTAGAAAAAGTTGCTGAAGAGTACTTAAATGAGCTCATCCATCGAAACTTAGTTTCATTTCAAGTGAAATATGGACTAGACAGGATGTGTCGACTCCATAATTTGATGCGCGAGATCATCTTAATTGTTGCTTATGAAGTGTGCTTTTCTCATATTCTTCTTTAAAGCTTTCAATATTCTTTCATTTCCTTAAATTCTTCGTCTAAGATCTTATTCTTTATCTTCAAAGCTGATGTTGAAGGTACTCCTCGACTTATTTATACAAATAAGAACATTGTTATAATCATTTAATATAACAAATAAAACAAGTAAATTATACAATGATAAAATCTTACCTACTTCTTGAATCCCAATAACCTTGTTTTTGAAATGATGTGATGTAGTTTTTGTTACTAGAACATATTCATAAATGAAAACTACCCAACTAGCTTGTGAATCTTGACTTTAATGGCACCTCCATGAAATAAATATTTAATGCCCTTTTGTTTTGAACTTGAGGATTTATATAGTGAAAGTACCAATGGACATTGATGTTCTTCATGAACACTATGTGTGTGATGGAATGAAGATTGTGGTACATTATTAGACGTAAGACACCTTGAACTCCCTACATTTTCACTATTTCTAGTATGCAGTTGTTACTCCCTTTCGCATTAAAATTTTAGGTGCTCAAAGAGTTTCAAGATAATTATCTAATTCGTCAGAAGGCATATTAGTCAAATAAATATATAAATCTTCATCGTCTAAGTCATTGGATTGTTGAACTCCTAAATTTCCCCTCAACTTCTCCCTTATATCTTTAAATTTAGCGTCTTTTTTTTTTCTTCTTCTTTTCTACTTTTTTTTTTCCTTAATGGTTGTACAATTTCCTTTTTTACCACAGGAGGAACATTGGCACACGGTTTACTATTTTTCCTAGGATCATTTCGGGCTAAATGATATTTAAAACGGGTAATCCCTCCACTTTTCATAATATTCCCACAAAAGTTACATATGATGTCATATTTATTACCTTCTAAAATTGTGCAATATTGCCTTGCAGGATTGGATTTACCTTCACTTGTCATTCTCTATAGATTACAACAAATTACATAAATTAGTAACTTATTGCACATTAAATAAAACTTATGATAACTTACATGAAAACTAAAAAATCTATTTTCATTACTAAACAATATTTAAAAGAATAACTAATAAATTTGTTGACTTTAAAAATTCTTAACTAACAACAAATCTAGCCACTTTTATTGATTAAAACAATTGATAGTGTAACATAATAAAGCTACCTCACTTGTTTATAATAGATACTTTTCTTGAATTCCTACTGAGAATTGGGGTGACAACACCTTTTTGAATATGTAAAAATAATATGGTACAAACTAAAGAAAAAAGATAAGAACTAAGAAAAAGATTTTAGTTCTTGCAATGACCAATGGATACCGAAGTCTGAAGCTCAAATATAAAGACTCTTTATAACGAGCGGTATTTTTTTAATGTTATTTTGGAATAAGGACAACAATAATTCACACTCATGCACATATAGTAAAACTTCATGTATATCTATATGAGTCTATGACATAAAGGTCTTTGTAAAAGGAAACGTGAAAAATCTTTATTTATTGAACAAGACAGAAGGTTGAATAATTAAATATCGAGTGGAATCTTTTTTATAATTACTTTAGAATAGAAACAACAATAATTCAAACGGATGAACAAATTAAAAAATATATATATATATGTATATATATATTACCTCTATATGAGTTTATGACATAAAGGCAAAAGCTTTGCAGAAAGAAATGTAAAGAATCTCATGAATATGATTTTGAGCAAGAGAAAAATTTGTCGAGTAAATAATTGTGTCACCTTGTATTCCTAATAATTTTTTTTTTAATTGTTATGGCTTAAGGAATATTGCCATATGTTATTGATTTTTTTTTTTAAAATGAAATGTGTGACAGAGTTGAAATTTTTACAAAAGTAAAAATTTTGCTTCGAGAATTTAGATATTTTATGAAAATATTCAAAAATATCCTCGATATTCACGGGTATTACAGATATTTTTTAATATTTTAGACATTTTACAAATACTTTGTGAAAAAATATCCTTCGTTCCTTATCTATGTCTAGATTTCACAGTACAGATAATGCCGTGGACATTTTCATCCATGCAGTAAGACATAAATATCTGTAACTGACAATTATAAAAAAATGTATATCTTTAACGACTGTTCATGTGCGATCACATGATTTTTTTTGTCCTTTTTTTTTTTTAATGAGTATTTTAACAAATGAAGTTAATAAGATTTATTGTGTTCGAAACAGTGAAGTAGAGTTTGGACGAATTAAATTTTACTGTCTTATGTTTTATTTGTTCCTTTGACTATTCTAGCACTCTTTATGTATGTATGTAATCTGCATTTAACAATCTGATTAATTAAATAGATGCTAAACTATATAAATACTGAAGCAATTTATGATAAATATAAAAAATTTATGATAAATAACATAACATATTTATCTCAAATATTTTAAATATACTATTTAACGTAAATATATTCGAAAAATGACTGAAGTAATATCTGTTCATTTAGGTGTCAAATTAATTGGAAGAATAGCAAGAAATACGAGAAAATATGACACTAATGTGTTGTTTGGCTCTCAAGTTTAGACTAAAATATCAATTTCAGTTTTTGTTTTTTTTTTTTTTTAAATCAACAAAAATTTTAATTAATTTTTAAAAAATCAACATATTTTAACTTAAAAATTTTGTTCTAAAATAATATATCAAATGCAAGCTAAATCTGAAGTAGATTGACGTGAGTAAATCTAAAATCAATAATAAATACCCCAAATCCAATAAACTATCCTCTCAAAAGCCAGTCGAATGAATCACAACCAATTCTCAGCCAGACGATTGAGCTGTCGTCAAACGATCGAACGGCGGAAAATCATCCAACGACCTCAAAGGAGACATTATTAAACTACCCCATTTGCTTTGATCCACAGGTAACGAAGAAAAGTTTCAAGAAAACATTCTCCAATATACACTTTAAGAAAGCAACTCTGAGGAGGAAGGGAAAAAAAAAGTGAGCAAATCTCCGTTCTTCATTTCTCTCAGAAACCCAACACTCAAAAAGACTCAAAATACTGATATTTTTTTGGGAATGGCCAATCCCGACGGAGGCGTTTCGGTTAAAGGGCACATAACCCATGTCATCTTCGACATGGACGGCCTCTTAATTGGTAATTTCGTCGAACACCTTATCTGTATTGTCTCTTGTTCTGTGATTTTTCCATTTTTCTCTCAGTTGATCTGCAGATGTTTCTCTATAATGCGAGCTCTTTGAACTATTTGTTTGTGTCAAAGAAGATAAATGTTCTTCAAATGAAATGGGTGCCCTTTATTTGGCTCAAACCTCGTATGTTTTGAATGTGTTCTGTTGTGTTTGAATGAAATGCTGATAACTAATGTTTTGAGACATTATGAGATTTGTACAATCTAACATTATACTCATGTGTGTGTTCTTGAAATGAAATGGGAGCCCTTTATTTGGCTCAAACCTCGTATGTTTTGAATGTGTTCTGTTGTGTTTGAATGAAATGCTGATAACTAATGTTTTGAGACATTATGAGATTTGTACAATCTAACATTATATTCATGTGTGTGTGTGTGTGTGTGTGTGTGTGTGTGTGTTATATGTGTGTTTGAGAATGTTGTTATACGCTTTGCTGAAATATGCTTCCTTTGGAGACTATTAGTTGCGGAGACGTTAAGTGTAATTACATATCAAATTTATATTTCTGAATAAACTAAAAATCAGCTATACTACTATGTAAATTCATAGGATTATTTTCATCTACACCCCTTAACTTTAGGGTCATTCTCATTTTGCCCCCAAACTTTAAAAACTCCTAGTTTGCCTCCTAAATGTTGCATTAGTCCTGCTTCCCTTTCTGTTAGAATCTTTCCGTTAAAAATAGATGGAGAAAAGGGAAGTTAAGTTACAATCGTGTGGTCTTTTTCCATTTGTATTTTATAGAAATCTTGATAGAAGTGATTTAGTAAGACTAATTCCCTCTTTTTCTGCACCTGTTTTTAACCTAAATTCTAATACAATGGGTTAAGTGGGACAAGTTCAAACTTCATGGAGGGCAAAATGGGTGTTTTTCAAGTTCGGGTGGCAAAGTGTGAACGATCATAAAGTTTAGGGGCATAGATGAGAATAATCCTAAACTTTAAAAGTGAATTAGACTGTACTACAAGTTTTAAAAAAAAAAAAGGATATAAATAGATAAACAAAGGTAAAAAGAAAGACAAATATTTGCATTTGTAAAATTTTGATTTAATACATCTACCCTAAAAGAGATTTCTGGTCTCTCCGGGGAGACTAAAGAAAGTTTAGATGTATGTTTAATTTTTTTTTTATTGAGGGAAATAGATGTATGTTCAATTAATGCGTGATAATGATTAGCTCTAAAATGTTTGCTATTGTTGCAGTTACTATTGTTTTTGTTTAACAAGTTTGAAGTTGTGCTGCAGCGAAGTTGGATGATAGTAGTTTAAGCCAAATTCTATGAAATGATTTGGAGTTTTGATTAAAAGTTTTTGTTGGTGCAGACACCGAGAAGTTCTATACCTGAAGTCCAGGAGATTATACTTGCTAGATTTAACAAGACTTTTGATTGGTCTCTCAAGGCCAAAATGATGGGAAAGAAAGCAATAGAAGCTGCTAGGATCTTTGTTGAAGAGACGGGAATCAGCGACTCTCTTACGGCCGAGCAGTTTCTGGTGGAGAGAGAGTCAATGCTGCAGAGTTTGTTCCCGACATGCGAGCTCATGCCAGGTTTCGTTTATTTGATTGTTAAACTCATGTGTTTAGTTGTCGTGACACAAACTTGGACATACATAAATATCTATATTGTTACTCTTTTTACTTCTGTTTGAAAAATCATTTTGAAAAAATGTTGGTCTAGACAATATGCCATGGATTCCTTGTCTTGATTTTAGGGGTTTTTAATACAAATTTTAATGCTTATCTTAGAGTAAAGAATTCTTTTGCCCTGGGAAAAGCATGGATGATTGTATGTACCTACATCGTTGTTGGTTAGTGAAAGCTTAAACAGATTAGGTTTATTGGGAAGTGCCAAATAACTCTAATAACTTCGTTTCCTTCAATTTCTGGAGCTCCATAACTTGAAGAATAAAAATATTATATTGGGAAACCTGAGAAGTAACTTGAGTCCTCAGGCTACCTACTCTGCATAACTTCGTTGAACCATGATTTTCATACTTCGCAAAAAATTCTACGATGCATTAGGTGTGGCAGTTCTCAACTCGAGCCGGCAAAGCATGTTCAATATAATTCTGAAATCTGGAGTAGAAAGAAAAGCAATTCTGAAAATAACTTCTTTGGAAAGGAAAAAAAAAATCTCAATATTATTTGATTGTTGTCTCCTGTAAGCAATGCAGAAATTATGGGTGCAGGATATGAATATTTGTCCTGGTTAGAGATTTGTTTGTTTTGTTTGTTTTGTTTTGTTTTTGTTCAAATATAAGTACATTGACGGGTTTCTCTTTTCCTCTTTCTTTTTGGAAAGTTCAAATTCTTGATTTTTTTAATCTAAACTGTGTTAACATTTATTTTTTTTCTCTCTTAGGGGCAAGCCGCTTGATCAAACATCTTCATGCGAAAGGAATACCAATTTGCTTGGCTACAGGGTACAGTTTTTTTTTCCCCCACTATAATTATTTTCCATTTCGATTATCTCTCTTATGTTTGAATATGAGATCTCTTTGTTCTAATCTCTTATGTTTGAATTGTGAGACATTGACTTCCGCATCAATCGATAGTGATACGAATCCGCTATATGCAAAAAGAAATAATTTAAACATTAGAGAGGCTAATTTATCTCATGTCAAAGAATTTTTCACAAACGTTAAACAATAAAAGAAAAGCAAACGTGGTTCTTCTGTTTTACTTTTATGGCTGAGAGTTTCAAACATCTCTTACATGTAGTTGTTCCGTACAGTTCTCACAAGCGGCATTTTGAACTGAAAACACAACGACACGGTGAACTCTTTTCGTTAATGCATCATGTTGTTCTTGGCGATGATCCGGATGTCAAAAAAGGCAAACCGTCGCCAGATGTATTCCTTGCTGCAGCCAAGAGATTTGAGGTTTTGCACATTCTTTGTCATGTTAGCTGAAAGGGGAAATATCTAATTTTCGTTTTAGGTTTACCTGGTTTTGATTCTGTTTATTACCTGATTCCTTTCTAAGTAATTCAATTTGATATTCAAAAGGATAATTGTTGCGATGGCTCATTACGTGTTTTCGATTAACAGGGTGGCCCAGTGAATCCACAGAAAATTCTTGTGTTTGAAGATGCGCCTTCAGGAGTTCTAGGAGCCAAGAATGCTGGGATGTAAGTGCATTAACTTGACCATTACTTTCGGAAGTTTAAATCATTGATCATCATATGGGGTATGGATATCTTTATTTATTCGTCATATATTTGCAAGTTTGGTACAAAAACCTACCTATATGAATGAGTGGTTGGTGGTTCATCTGATTCATGGATATAGTTCTTGTTAGATAGATACAAGTCTTCGATCGTTATGTTGATCTTTGGATTCAAAATACATCCGGAGAAATCTATTAGGAGGAATCGGTTGCAGAGCATATTAAATTGATAATTTGGGTTTAATTTATAATAACCAGAGGGAGTAATAAGTGTACGTTATTGTAAAAAGACTGGAACTGACTATTAGAATGTGTCATATCAAATTCTGATTATTCTAAGGTGTGAGATGCTACGTCAACTTGTCTTTAATGATGGTAATTAAAACATCACATGTCTATGTTGGCTTGTAATGAAAGCATTGTCATTAAGATAGTTGATCTGCAATGTTTAAAGCTTGGTCACTAGTTGAAGGACCACCAATTAATCTTTAATATTTAATATTTAATATTTAATATTCAAAATTAATGTTTACTGCTAAACCATTGACCATGCTGAAGTGGTTTTATGGTCTGTTTGGTGGAACTTCCTAGAAGCTGCTTTTGGTTTTCTGCTCTAAAAGCAACTTCTGGAAGTGCTTGGATTATCTATTAGAAGTGGCTCTTATCTTGCGAAAACCCTCCAATCAAAGCCACAAAATGTGACTTAAAAAAATAGCTCTTCTAAGTAGATTTCAAAACTTTTATCAGATTTTTAGTAAGAGATTAAAAACTTCATTTTGACATTTTTACTGATGATTAGAAATGTGGTTTTAGAAATGTGGTTTCAGACATTTACAGCTTTTGCTTATATTCTTATACCAACGAAACACTGAAGAAAAAGTTCTGGGAAACGAGCCCTTAGTGGCTTAAATCAGGGTTGACCAGGAAGACTCATACATTATATGCATTCTCCGTTTATGAACAGACCTACAACCAGTTTCTGGTCTCAAAGTTGAATGAAAGTCTTCTCATGAACAATCTGCACTTTAAATGAACAGATGGCCTTTTCTATTCTTGATTTTGGGCTCTGTTGGTATTAATTAACTCAACCCATAGTGCTGTAGCAAGTAAAGAACGATGTCCTGGTATACTTTTGAGGACTAAAATGACATGAATAGAATATTTATATGAGAATTAAGCTAATAAGGATTATGCCTGAATCGAAGCAACAATGATTTTAGTCAACGACTTGTTTTGGTCTATATAGAAACTAGTTGTAGAAATTTGTTCTGCTTGCTAAATAAAATGTATCTAATAGTTTCTTTACTCTTTTGTTATGGTCTAATTTGATGTGAGATGACTAATTTAAACGGATCGCATGCATTGTAATGCTAAAGGCTCTCCACCGTCCATGCCGCCTGCTTTAAGTTCCTTTAACCTCAGAATTTGCATTTCCTAAGATCCCGCTCTCTTTTGTTTCCCTTTCTCTTTCACTCGAACAAACGTCCTCTACTAAATGCATCTTACATTATTTATTTTGTTCATCTGCTCCTTCATATCGATTTAAATGTTTAACCTAATGGTCCTATCCTCTATTAACTCATTATTTTGAGTTGTCAGTCTGCTGACTTTTCTTTTCATTGGATCTAAAACCGAAATGGTTGAGCGTTGATCTTATTATATTTCTTGTTAAGAATTTAAATTCAAAAGCAGCGAAAAAAAAAAGTAGTTAGAAATCTTATATTATGATATCACGTGTGTGTGTGTGTGTGTGTTTTTTTTTTTTTTTCCCTCTTCTTCTATGCTAATGAATTGGAGTAGCCAATTGCATATCTACATTATGCAGAAACCTCTAAAGCAAAACTGCAGTTTTCATTCGTTCTTTCTTTCCTTTTTGGAGCTTTCTATGGTGGGGTATTCCTACCTATAGTTTGTGTTCATGAATGTCTGATCTTGTCAAAATTACATCAAAATGAAAGCTTAAGCGAAACGAACATGATTAAGAGTATGTTTGGTAGGAGAGAAAAGTGGATGGAAAGAGAGGGGTGGAAGGATTAGTTGATGGATTTTGATATTCATAGTTGTTTGGTAGGTGAGAAAAGAGGACAGAAGGGATTAGATGAGGAACTCCAAATCCTAAAAAATACCCCAATTTTCTCTCCTAAATTGGAGAGATTATTGGAGGGATTTCATATCAAACATCATAAGAGAAACGACCTCTCCTTGCTTCTCCGATTCTTTCAACTAGTTGATCTATTACTCCTTCCTTCCTATTTCTCTCCTTCATACCAAACACGCCCTAAGTATCTTATGGCTCGATCGAAGTAGTGCCCAATCTCGTTTATTTTTATCCTGGGATGATTCTTGTTTGCTTAATTCGATTTCATTTTCCATGCAGGTCGGTTGTCATGGTTCCGGATCCAAGGCTGGATAGCTCTCTCCATAAGGATGCAGATCAAGTTCTGAACTCACTCTTGGATTTCAACCCCAGCGAGTGGGGTTTACCACCATTTGACACTCCAACAAGCTAAGCTCTCACATCCATCAAAAGGGCATATCTGCTGCAATAAAGGTTCAATTCAATCATTGATGATTGGTAGGGAATTAATGAACATTAATTTATCATTGAATGAAAATTTCAACCAGAAGATCTCTTTTAAAATACTCCCTCATTGGTTGGTTAACAACTTAAAGTGGTGATTTTAAATTTTCTGTCAAGCAAGCTCATTTTGATTGTGAATGATAAGCTCAAAGGTTTTAAGTCGTCAGTTACAATGTCAATCTTAGCAGCATACAGTTCAAAATAGAAAATTTGATTTTAAGGGATGAGTTTTGGTTCTCTTTCGATTTTCAATTGATAAGGGTCTCGATAAATTTTGGAGGATTCCCTATGAAACACCAGAATCACGAACTACGGTCTCATCGATTTTCTCAATTGTTAGACGTTGGCCAAAAAAGATGTGGACTGATGAAATTTTTTGTTGACAAATCTATTTGACAAAGGCAACGTAAATTTCAATGATCTAGATCAATTTGCCCATCATTCAATGCATGATGAATTACCTGCCCGGTACGACGGAGAAAAAATGGCGGTTTTAAATGTATAGTTCTGGTGAGAAGTTAAAATACTTTTTGGCGTGATCATGTTATAATAGAATTTAATGGCTAAAAATAAAATGTCCTTTTTATGATCAAAAATTCTAATGAGAAATTAAGGCTAGACCCAAAATTTGCAATTGGAAAAGCAATCTGGAAGGGAAATTGTGAGACATGTTGGAAATTGTGATCAAACAGCCATGAACTGTCTCTTACCAACCAAATATAATATTGCTCTCTGTTTATTGGACAGATAGTGACTTCTCCTTTGAAAGTTTAACCAAATAACTTAATCATGTCCTTTTTCTTGTTCTTGTTTTCTTTTCTTCTTTTCTATCTTTATTTCCTCTTTGACTTAGTAGGCTTCTGGAATTAGTCAAATGAACTTGTGTCAATTGGGTCTTATATTGTTAATATCAGTGAAAATAACTCGGCAACGTGTAATGCAATGCTTGGTAAGACGTGTGGAAAATAAAGAAGGAATGAGACGTAAAATACCTAGGTGAGAAAACATTTTTCTTTCATATTGTTTAATAGAAGGAAAAATAAAAAATAAAAAGAAAATATCTTATCTAATGCATTTTTTCATATTCTTATATAAATAAGGAGATGAATCAAAATAATTATTTTACAACCTATAAAATATAGACTAAACTTATATATATATATATATAGAGAGAGAGAATAAACACCCTATGATTTCATGGATTCTAAGTTCCAACCGCTACAATGCACCAGATACCCTCAAGTTTTTCTTTATTTTCTAATTATAAAACTGGAAAGTCACCTTCTCCTTGGGTTTTCTCTTTTCTTGTTACATAAGTAACTCGAAAAATCATTGCATCTTGACACAAAAACTTAGCATTTGTAATTGTAGCAAGTACCATAGGGGAGTGGTGGAATGTATTATTTATGAGAGATTGTATTGTCTTAAAATTTTCACGTCTTGAGTTTGGATGTAAAATATAATTGACAGAACCAACCGACAGTTCAGTGCCACATGCGAATCAACAACTATGCTGTTAAAAATGAACTAAATGTCGATTGCAATAGTCAATTTTGATTGTGCCAGTTTAGCTGCCTATTCAAATCACTTATCCTCGTCTTTTTTTCCCTAGTAAAGTACAAGTATAAATTACAGACACAAACACACATGAACGGTAATTAGGCGTTTTTATAATCTCAAAACCGCCTTTTCAAATAGAACTTTTAACAAAGATTAATGGAGTTAGGCAGAGGCGTACTTAAGTACTTGCAAAGCTCTTGGGATTTTACTCAATGCCAATTAAATGCCTTAAACAAATTGACAAACTTTTTTTTATGGGTATTTTCTTACCTCTATTAACTGCTAGAAATGGGATTTTAAATCCAGTTCTATGACCTAAAGAAAAATCCAAAAAGGCTTATTATATTCTAAATGCAACTTGAAATTCCTTGATTGGCTCTTATAATAACCAACCAAACTAGATTGGGAAAGCATTGTATAGAAGAAATGAAATATGAAATCGTTAACAATATAACTAATTACATTATTCAACCAAAAAAAAAAAAAAAAAAAAAAAACTAGTCACAACATAATGTTAACTTCGTAATTAAAAATCAGTTATTAAAATTAGGGTAAAGTAATGAGTTCCAACACAATCGGGATATTTTACATCTCCGATATCAGTTCTTATCTCTCATTATTCACTTAAAATAATGGTGCAAAATGACGCCAAAATTCCACATTTTTTTCCTGTCCGAAACAACATTATTTTTTTTCCTTTTTTTTTTTTTTTTTTTTAAATTTAAAGGGTCCATTCCATTAAAACCAAAATGGCTTAAACAGTTGAATCTTAAAACTACTTATTCAACATGAAAGAGCGTATGAAATGATTATATGAACTAACAAAGATCACAAAGTGGCTGGAGTTGAAAGTGGGATCTTAAAAAAAAAATTAAAATAAAAATTAAAAAAGAAAAACATGTTTTTAGTGTATCATGATCGTATAATAAAAGAAAAAACAGTGCTTTTGCTAGTTGCATGTACTTTGATGGGAACATTGAATTCAAACAAGTTATAATTAATCCAAAAATTAACACAAATTTTAGGTACAGTCTTGACTCTTGATAACATATGAGTTAACAGAAAGTTTGAATCTTGGCCACATAATCATACGTATTCTTGAAATTTAACCAACCTAAATTTAGGTGGAAATTTTGGTGATTAGTCTTTCAAGTGATCTAAAATCTTTTGAAAAAAATGGAAAAAAAAAAAAAAGGACAAAGAAAAAAAAAACATCATCAAGAACTCCTTTTGTTTTTATAGAAAAATGATCTTGTAAATCAAACACATTTTCAGCATAGCTGAAATGAGAAGATCAAATATATAAATATATGAATATACAACCCCTTGGATCTTCATTTTGAAATTGTTTTTGGATACTATTTATTATTTAAAGTTTTTTTTTTTTTTTTATAGTTTCTTCTACCACAAAAATTTGAATTTACTATTTAAATTTACTTTTCAAACTATTATTATCCAAATAGGGGGAGCTAAGTTTTTGGCAACTGCCGGAGTCACATTGAAGAAAAAAAAAATTAATTATGATAGTGGATTAAACAATTTCTCATATAGAAACCAACTCTTTCTTTTTTTTCCCTCGTTTCTTTCATCGTTTTGAGTTTTTGAATTTTCGATGATAAGATATCACTATTAGTAATGCATATTTGGAAACGTTAGATATAGTCAAAATCACATTAAAATGAAAATATATCCAAAACTAACTGAATTCAATACGGATGAGATGATTAAAAACAAAACCCTATTGGTAGGGCATAGAATTATCATTTTTCTTTTATTTTTTTGGACAATCTTAGTAGGGACATTGTGACCCCAATTGATCAATGTAGAATAGAAATGGAGGTTGAGAATGGCCATAAATACACATGATGACAATAATGTTGTTGGCCGTTATTAGGATATCTACCTTGCGCCACCATATTGAAATAAAATTGTAGTGTCTATGGTGGTTGTGGTTGATTCGCATCTACTGGCTTTGTTTGTGTACTTTGCTTTTGCAAATTGGGCTTGCATGTAATAGTCCTCTATATATATATATTATATGTTTATATTTATAGACATATATATATATATATCTTTCTTGAAGGCCATCTTTTTAACGAGAATGGGTTTTGATTTGTTGTGATGTTGGTTAACTTGTCATTAAGCTAAGGGCCATATTTGTCAAACCTGTGGGCACAAAGTTGAAAGCCATTATGGTAATTGGTATGCTATTTTTGGCCACTAAAAAGAACATTAATGGCTAGGTACATAAATTCAACGTAAATGGAGTATCTAAATGCAAGTTATTATAGCAAACTTTTAAACTTCCAAGTTGTTAATAACTTAATTATCTTGTCTTTCTAACATTACTAAGATATATTGGTGATGCTGAATATAGAAAGTAAGTCTCAGAACATGAAATTCATATATTAGAGATGATAATAGAACGAGAAAGGACGGGGATTGCTTCCATCCCATTCCATGCCCTCGAAAATCATTCCCATTCTTGCCCCCATCCCTTTCTGAGGAGAGGCAGATTCAAGGTTGACGATTCTCTGTTGAGAGAGAGCCTTCTCCATACTCACCACTTTCATCATTTAAGATATAAACTACACGTATAAAAATCGAAACAAATTAAAACAAAAAATAAAGTAAAATTTTATTATTAATTTAGTCCAAATCATAAGTTAGTTTTCAAAAATCAAACTCCAAATATGTGTACCAAGCAAATCTTAGCCTCCGTTTGGTGTTACGGTTGGAGTTGAAATTTTTAAATTGGAGTTGGTTGACTTTTTAAAACTAGTTATAATTTTTGTTGACTTTTCAGAAAAAAAACAAAACTGAGATGAAAAATTTAAATGTGAGTTAGTTTACCAAACGTAGCCTTAATATTTGAACAGCAATACTACAAAGAACTTAAAAAAAAAATTGAAAAAAAAAAAAAACTAGGATTGCACATATAAAGAAAATGTATAGTGTGTGTGTATATATCGGGTGAAGGTGCTTCCTTCATCTCCGCCCATTATAAATCCGGAGATAAGATTATATCTCCATCCCATTTCTATCCCTGATAATTTTCCACCCAACCCTATCTGTGGGGATCCCTCCTATTGAAATATTGTCTTCTATATTATAAATAGGACTTTTTAAAATTAATTATGGTGTTTAATATCAATGATGTCGTAATTATTTTTCTTTTCTTTCTAAAAGAAGTGAAACGCCCTTTTTTTTTGGATATAAAGTATAAGCCGACCGACAAATATGGGATTACCAACTATTTTGGGGGTATTCAGAGGAATTTTTGGTGTGGAGAAATTAAAATAAAAGCAATTAAAATAATCAATTGGTCAATCATTAGAGCAGAAGATATTGTACTGACCATTAAATCACAGCACATGAAAGTGTTTTAACTTGTGATGTGTTCCACCATCTATAAACCCCATAACGTGTATGGTACCATTTCTTACCAAGAGGGCCTCTCTCTCTCTCTCTCTCTCTCTCGTGATAGTTGAAGAGTGTTTAATAATATATTACGGGTACTTAAATGATATTGCACGTTGTTTTGTCGTTTCTATAGGGTAATTTTTTTTAATCTATTTAAATTTTATCTATCAAATCTAAAGCTATTTACGTTAAAAAATTAGACCAGATGATATAAAGGTGCTCTCACTTATAAATTTAACCGTTAAAAGTCAATCTAATGACTAAAAAACTTACTCTATTAGTAGGGCAAAAAATGAGGAGTCTTTGTCGAGAAGATAAGGTGTCTCGTTATGACATTTGACATCAAAAGATTTATAGTAAATATTTAATTATAACTAATCAAGCGATTAACATCAACTTAGTTTTTATCTGTGCAAAAATTAAAATATGTATATTTATAATAAGCTTCAACTTGACTATAGTTAGGGTCGTTCTCTAATGATTTTGATTAGTCAAGTCACTTCTCTAGCTGTCTCACTTATGGCTTCATGTGGAAGCCAGATCATCATGAAATTAACATTATCAATATTAATTTGTTCTTTCTTTTTTTTTTTTTTTTTTTTTTTTTCCTTTGCTCTTCGCATTACCAACAATATTATTTTATTTATTTATTAATGTTAATATTATGCCACTATTAATGTTTAATGCTTGTTTCCCACCATAGCCACTATTCAATAGTGATTGCCTCAAAAACGTGTTCCACCTCTTTTTGCTTCCTCAAATTGGATTGAAACTAGTAACTCTAAAACGAAATTAATATGATTGGTACAACTTTTTTTCAGTGCTTAGTATATAATTGTATTTAGGACCACATACAAACATAGTGGAAAAAAGTTTCACATATATACTTAAATTGACCGCCTTAACTTTGTTGAGATATAAATTGTTGGGGGGCAACCGAATTTATTATCATGGTCCTCCCCACGACTGTTTATAATTTGCAGTTTAGTCCTCCTATTTTTCATTTATTTTGATCAGTACCAAATTAAAGAAACAAATGTAAAGCAATAGTCTATATCATTAAGAGACAACAGATATATGCCTTAACTTACATCACCTAGAAAAGTTCCAGACTTTATTAAGTGAAAATAGTTATAATTAGATTTCATTAATTAGGGGGTCCAAAACCAATTAAACAGTAATTCTTTGATAATTTTTTGTACATTGTTTTCCAATAGTTGTCATTAAAGAAATAGTGAAATCTTCCTTCAAAATGTAGGCAAAGCTAAGAGCTAAAACTAGTAATTTTTTTTAATTTAATTTATTTAGTCATTTATTTCTTAATAATATTGTACTGCATAGGTACATTAGGCATTGCCTTCTGCCAATTAAAATGAAGGGATTAGAGGAGGGACCGGAGATGGGGAATAGAAATATTTTGGAAACAAAGTATGCTATACGCAATGTAGGCTATGTTTGGTAAGAAGGATACGAGTTCATCGATGTGTACTCCTTGTGTCGTGAAAGAGAGGGCGCTTTTGAACTAAATCAATCTTGCACGGATGATTAACTGTAAGTTACACTCAATATGAAAAAAGGAAGAAAAAATCCAGCAATAACCACTATACTGTTGGAGTTGCCACCTTTCTTTCATAGTATATGTTTGGTGTGGATTTTCTGCTTTAATCTTTTCATATTTAGCAATTAAACAGTGCTCTTTAAAGCATTTGAATTAACTCGTTCAATTCATTCCCTCTTTTCTCTTCTATATATCAAAGTCTTTCCACTAGTACCCTCTCATCTATCTCCTCTCCATTTACTTTTTCCCTCCTACCAAACAAGCACTTAGGTCATTCCATCTAGGCTTAGCAATAAGCATATACATATATATATATATATATTATTAAGACCCTAATAGTAGAGGAATCCAACTCTATAGTTTATTTCTAGCTATAGCAACTATATATATATTTTTTGAAATCATAGGTGGGGAGATTCAAACTTTACACGAACTTAATATATTAATATAACATTTGTGAGTTTGTTCTCGATAACACAAAAATGAACAGAAATTACAACTGCCTCTTCATTTAATAGTTAAAATATATAATTATATAGCCGTTTAGTAACAATTATTTCTAAATTTCTTTTATCATGTCCTCATTAGAATATTTTTTCGTTCTACTATATCTATATATATATACACACACATATATATATTTTAAATACACACATTAATTAGGCTCGCACATACAAAATCTGATGATCTGTTGATATATAGGTTTCTTCCAATTATTGGAGCGTAAACATTGAAAAGGATTATTAGTGCATGAGATTATATGCAACAATATATATAATAGTTTTTATTGATAGAAAAGAGATATTCCTTTATATATAACAGTTTGGGATAGAAGAAGCTTTATCAATAGAAAGGAAGGAAATAACTTTATTATTTTATTAATTATGCTATTAGCCAATTACACAATACACGCACGCAAAGACGTAATCATGAGAAATTAGAATGTGTATTTTCTCATATATTTTCTATGTTACATTGGATCATAATTAATATAATACACACTTCTTAAACTGTTGAGACCAGATTTTATTCCTTATTTTTTATTGTAAACGTGTCAACACGCCATGATCAAATATTAAAAAACAAATCAAATCGACTACTTGAGAAAGCTGGTTTCGAGAGATAAGATTGACTCCCAAGTCAAATTGTGCAAAATTACCAGAATAGTCACGTTTCTTGAAGAATATTCTGAAGACCCCCTCATTCTGAGGAATCATATTGCTTGTTATTCATCCAAAGCTCAAATCATCAAAAAAAGATACTTTCCCAAATCAAAATTGGCAAGTCTTGGAAGGAAAATCAAATGAATTTGGAAAAGGTAAGTAATATTCAAAATAAAGGCAAAATCAGGAAACTAGAGTTAATACGTAATTCTGCAGATTTTTCTCTATAAATAGTGCTTGCCTTCTTCTCTATCCCTTCTTCTATAGATTTTCCTTCATCATCATGAGTTCTGAGATCTGACTGTTCAATTTTCCTGTCTTAATGATTGTTTCCTTAATAGTGTTTTGACAACTCATTAATTCGTTGATTAAGATGATATTGAATAACATTATTGGAGGACACCACTAATGAGACAGAAAATTCGAGATAGCATATCTTAATTTCAGCATCACAGTGGAAATCTCAAGAGCTCTACAGAGAACGTGGCCGTACAATCAAAGGCGGATTTCTATTAAACTATGTGCATTTTTGTTTCTTTTTTGTCTTCTCTTGTAATTTACCATTTTGACATTATAATCAACTCCCCAAGTAATCAACCAAGTGAACGGTTCCAAATTAAATCATTAGCTCGAGTATAAATTGGCTTTAAAACTAATCACTTATGAAAAAAATAAGATGCAAATACATGCAAGAATTTATTCAATTTCACCCGTTTTGCCGTTTATAAAATGATACATAGTAGAAATTCTAGATTCTCATCTTCACACCAAAAAATGAAAAGGTTTAAGGTTAAAATCCGAAGACATAAAGCATAAGCCAAATGAGGCTCTTACTACTAAAGCACGACTAGCTTTCCACTACTACAAATCATGACTAGAAGACGGTACAACTCTCTAATGCAGTGTTATTTTGTGTTAAACTGGACTTATTCTATGCTTTGCGTCGAATTTAGCACTAAATTAAGCACTAAATTTAGTATATAACAATTTTTTATATTTGATTACAATTTTTTGGGTGTGTTAATTTTTTTTATGATTATCACATTGCCATTTTCAAAATAATTATTTAACAATTAAAGTTTACTTCTATAAGTTTCAAAGTTAAAAAAATATGACAAAAATTAGATACTTAAAATAATTACAATACACATTAAAGTATAAAATATAACAAGATATTATAAGTTATTATTTTTCATTTTCTATGTCAAATATAATATTAACATTGACATTTATTTTAAAGACGACTCCTAAAAAGAATAAGAAGTTGGTTCTTGTAAAAACCGACTTCTAACTCACTCATCATTCTCTCACTCTTTCTGTCTCTCTCCACATCTTGAGGTTAGGACAATATATGGAAATAATGTGTTAAGAACTAGCACCCTGATTCTATATTGTTGAGAGCAATAAAATCTTAGAAGAAAATAAAGAATCGTAAAAACGCGTAAACTTTTAACCATGTTAATCTCAATGTGACCATGTAACATTTCAACTGCTACAATAATTTTACTATGATGATCAAGATGTTGATAAAAAAAATCACACAATCACAAAGTTCACATAATTGCACAATCTTATTCTCTGTGTTTTTCTCTAACCTGTCTAATAATTAATAATCCTTAATTATAATGTATTGCCTCTGCATAAGGCATTTCTGTGTGGGGTATTAAGCTCTACAACTTAGCAGAAAGATGAGCTTGAGCGAAGTTTTTTCCTTTTCTTTTTATTTTTATATTTCAAACGAATAAGAAAAGTAGAATTTCAAAGTTAACTTCATAGTTGTATGAAAAAGTAGTACAATGCTTCAATTATAACTAGCTTAATTTCAGTACAATATTCGATTAAAATGATCATAAATTCCAACCACAGTGATGAGATATATCTTGTTCATAACTTGTATACAATATATATGATATTATATTATGAGTCCCTTGACTTTGTTTGCCAAAATTATTCACAAAATTCCAAATAAAACAGCATGCAATATCCTACACTCTTTCTCTTTCCTTCCTTGAATTTGACTTTGCTGGCAATATCCGGATTCTCTTTGCTACGCGTACAAAATCCCTGTCACACGCATGCACGCACAGATTATACACATACATATATATAGAAGAGAGATACTCTATATATATAGAAGGGGGGATCATATATATATATATATATACATACATGTTTATATATAGAAGAAAGAGAGAGAGAGAGAAATCTAGAAAGGTCAAACAACACTAGTACTCCATCACATGTCACGACCTAAAATCTCACGCAAGTGTACAAGAAACACATTAGATGACAACATATACATATCAATATGAACACATATATATATATATATGCATATGTATAGGACCACAAATTTGATGAAGTTATATTCAACAAAAAGAAATAAAAGTCCTCTTCAATTTATATGATGTCATGCATTCAATTTGATTAAAAAGAAGTTTGATAAGCAAAGAATTTTTCATGTTTGTTTTAATTACTTTATCTTATTGACTCAATGTTCTTAGTTTCATAAGAATTAATTAACTAGTTAATTATCATTCAATAATATCCTCCTAAGCTTCAAAATAAGAGGAGAATGAGGGGAATAATTTATTATAGCGTGTTAATGTAAAATTATAATGGTCTTAATTTTCAAAAACCCTTTTATTATACTATGACAAACCTAAAGGGGCTTAACTAGAAATATAGGAAAATACAAGGGGGGAAGAACAAATACACCAAGCACGCTTTTGCCTGTCTAAGTTTTTTAATCTCAATTTTGCCTTGTTTTGAAAATCAACAAAATTTATAATTAATTTTTGAAAAATTAATCAACTTAAACCTAAAAATTTATCTCAAATTCATGTTCCAAACGAAGCCTAAATAATATACTTACTTCCAATTAAGATCACCAGCAAGAAGAAGATCATTCTCCATGTCTTCATAAGCAATGAGATGACCAGGCACAGCATTAGAGAGATCAAGATTGTTATTATCACTATCGTCGGCACCGACGCCATCGCCTCCGTTGCCGCCATCGTCGACATCGGCGGCAAACATCTGCCGGAGTGCCTTGGCAAGGCTTTGGTAACTTGAATGCTTGTGGAGGCTAATGCGCTGGCAGATGGAACGGCCTTCTAGAACCACCGTCACCGCCGGCACCACCGCCGAAACCAGATCGTCGTGGCGGTGATCGAGCAGCCCCGCGACGGCCGGAGAGCTGTAATTAGGGTTGTTTCCCGTGAAGGACAGACCACCGGAAGACTGTGGAGTTGCACCACTAATATTGACAATATTTATGTGTTGGTGCCTCCGGATCATCTGATCTTGCCATCTCCTTTTCAACGAGTATTGATCTTGCCTCTGAAGATGATCAAAACCGTTCATCTTTTACAGGCAATCGATCTCTAGTTCTAATATATATATATATATATATATATATATATGTCTCTTTATAATCTGAGTGTGCTATATATAGGAGATTTATTATAGCTGAAAAGTAACTGGAAGAAAGTTTGCCGTTTGGTGGGATTTAAACAGAAAAGAGTTTGGTATTTGGTAGGGTTTAGAAGAGAGAGAGAGAGGTGTGAAACTATATGTCATGTGTTTGTGTATAGATATATGGTGAGTGTATATATATATATATATATAGCTAGTGTGTGGTTAAACTATAAATAATGCGTGGAAAGATGATGCGTGGAAAGAGTAAACTTAAAAAAATTTTGATTTTAAAAAAATTTTAATTTTTGTGTCAAATCAAAAATTTTTTTTTTTTTTGGAAAAATGGGTATAATTAGAATTTTTCATCTTTCCTTCATAGAGTGGGAGCAGAGAGAAAGAGAGCACAAATGTCGGGCGGGTTCAGTTAGGTGTCTGAAAAATGCTCTCAATTCGTGCTATCTTTTTCTTTTACAAAGCCATTAAATGGCCTTTCCCTGCGTGTGAATTTACCCAATTGAGATTTTCGTTTTTATTTAACTTTAAGATTCGAATTCTAAACTTTATAATGAAATCGACTGTGAATTCTTGTTGGATTTCATTACCTGATTCAACTCGCCCTCTTATTCAATGACAATTTTACATTAAGGAATAGAAGAATCCTGTATTAATACTACAACATTCAGAACCATCAAATTTTTGTTAAATTTTGTTAACTTGTATAGTTTTTAATTTTGATATGATTTTAATTCAAATCGTAACTTTTACAAGCATATAATATTAAAAAAAAAACTAATATTTTGTTTCTCAAAAGAAAAAAAAAAACAGATATTTTGCTTTTTTTTTTTTTTTTGGAGTAATTGTAGACACTTTCATCATATTCACAATCACAAAATTCTAAAAATAATTAGAAAAACAAACATGTACATGACCTTCTTCTATTAAAAAGAAATCTTTACTTTAACATACTAACTAATCAAAATTAGAATTCTTAAAATTACGAGGAGTAAGAGCCAAAAAAATCAAGGTGAGTAATAATTCAAGAGTAATAATATAAAAGAAAAATGTTTGAAGACACCACCGATATTAAACATCACTACTAATAGAAAGTAAGTCTCGTATATGAATCTCATGTTGTAAGACTCCGTATTTTATTAATGAGTTGCCTAACACCTCCAATGATCTTTAATATTGTTTATTACGAGGAAAAAAAAAAAGGGAAAAAGTGAGATATGAGTAGGGAGGGGTAAGGCTAGGACATGCAAGTGGGTACTATGTATAGCTATCTAGAGTGGGGTATGTTTGCTTGTCAATGCAAAAGAGATGGGTTTAATGTGCGTCTAACTTTTCATACATACAAACTTAAATATATATATATATATATACAATTATACGTGTACTTTAATTGATTTGTTTACAACAATAATTTCGGTATTTGCATTGCGTAAGGTAGGTATTGTCGTGAAATAAATAATTTTAAAAGGGTGACATGTTACGGGGGACGGTGATAAAATGCGTGAAGAAAAAGCAAAGACAAAATAATAAAAGAAAAATTTTATTGGTTAAATATATGTAGTTGAAAAAATCAAATGGGGCAAAAAAAAAATTAACAAATAAAATAAAATAAAACAAACCTTGTAAATTGAAATGCATTGGCCGTGGTGACGACCGCGCTGCGTTCGCCGAACGGCTCGCTAGTTTTGACCATGAGATGGTCGGAAGGCCACGTCATTTTCTCGCATTAAAATATTAACAAGTACTACTCTCACTCCATCACATGCATGAAGGGCAAAACTTTATTATTCCTACAAGGACAATTCTGTCCCTACAATTTTCATGTTCATGTTGCATTGTCAATTGCCCTCAAGAGGGTTTTTAGTTGGGTGCTACAGGTGATTGTGACATAACGATACGAAAAACTTAAATAAATATGCTTTTTTTTTTTATTTTTCTTTGTAATAATAGTTGAATTTTTTTTTTATTTAGAAAAATTGATCGTGATCGATGATGATTATTTTTCTAATTTTATAAAATTTCAGAATTTTTTTTTAAAATCAGTTACGCACGAATCTTTTTGTGATCTCATCGATCTGATGATCGATGTTTGAGTGATTTTGAGGAATCATCCAGAAAAGACATATTTTTGAATTAATTGTAATAGATCAGGAATTTGTTCAAAGGCTAAGACTATTTTATCTTATTAAAATTGCCCCCAGTCAAAAAGAAAATTAGTGATCATATACTAGATATAGTTGAAATCAATATTGACTACCGACGGTCTGCGGCCACTGGTATCGGTCGCTGACAACAGTCGTCATATTCCTGAATTACTATTGATAATCTGTCAGAATATTTTTTGTTTCAACAAAGACGGCTAGTTGTCTTTGGTTTTAATCACCGAAGAATAATCTGGTAGATTGTTTTTGATAATCTACCAGATAAATTTTCAGTTTTAATAGGGTAAATTGCTCGTTTTTGTCTTAACCTTTTTCTGAATTGTGATTTGGTTCCCCAAACTTTTTTTGTGGTCAAAGTCTCCCTAAACTCTTCTAAAGGGTGAAAATGATCCTATTAGTTGACAGTTATTTAAAAGTAGATGGAACATGTCACGCAAAAGACATATGTAAGTTAAATTTTGATAACTCTTAAATAATAAATTATGTGTGATTCACGTGATATTTTCTACTACATTTAAAATTACAATTTTGCACCCTTTTAAATTTAACATCGGTTACCTTATTTATTAAGTAAATTTGTTATTTATTTGAAGTATTTTTATAATCAATTATTTAATTTAATTACTTACGAAATAATTTTATTTACTTTCCCCAAACAAAAAGACAGAGAGAGATAGACAGAACCATGGGCTTTTGGGGAAGAAACAGAAATTAAATTGAAAATAACCAGTCATCCCCATTTGGGTTGAGGGCATGCAATTACATATGAGATATTTCTTTGAGTTTTTGTTTTTGAATAAATATGTGCTAGTGTTTATGCTCCCATTTTGCATCTTGTTTTAAACTCATTTTTAAAATTTCTTACATTTAACTTTTTATCATAAAAATTTTATCTAATTATGTGTCGAGGTATTCTCAAAAAAAGTATATGTGCTCGATTAATGATGTGTTGAGGTACTTAACTCTTGTCGGTCTCAGTGTATATCTTTCTCCTTAAACTTCATCAAAGTTTATCAATGAAACCGGTTTCAATTGGGGATTTTGTCTCGTATATTATAGAATTATACTTGTACATATTGGTGCTCATATGCTTTTGTTCAAAGTGAATATCATTTCACTCTGATAAGAACTAGGGCCACCTGTATTTGTTGGGTGTCTGCGGACTCCCAAGAACCTCACAAACATTTCTTAAATATATAACACGCATATCACAACGGTTAATTTAATAAATTTAACAAATATTATTGGCTTTCTAGCTATCTTCGTTTTCATTAATGATTAGCTTCGTAAATGTGAAATGGGTCACGTACGGCCGGCTACAACGGACCACCATTTGTGCAAACGTTATTATTTGGCTTCAAGGATTTTTATTTTTTTAATATATTTAAACCGTTAAATTGAATTTTTAAAGTTATGATTTGTGAGTACAAACAATAAATTTTACAATGTGACATATAATTATTTTTGGTTGTAGATAAATTGTTGAAAAGTTGATCTAACGAATAACACACCAGTATCCGCATTTTTTCAGTTTGGTATGATGGATTATTTGCTGGAAAGAAAAGGGTGGAGAGAAAGAGAGAAAGAGAACTCCTTTGGTGATTCTTTAGTGGAGAGGAAAGGAAAATATATAGAAGAGTTTTTTTACTTTTATTTTTTAAGGTAAGTATCCTTTTATTAATTTGGCAACTCGTATATGACAATCGAATTGAAAAAATTAGGAACCAGATCAAACCAACATCTATTACAATCATAACTAAAAGCATAGCAAGTACTCAATAACGAAGTCAGACATTTTTATCAGGGACTAATATTATGTAATGGATGATTACATGAGACTATGAGCAATTTTTTATTTTTAGGGGGACTATTATGAAATTTTCTTCATAATGATAGGGTATTTTATGGGGGGAAAAAAAAAAGTTGAGGTCCCCCTAATCCTTCACTAACTACGTCCGTGAGAGAAATGATGTGCGCCGCTTCATTAACAGACCTATTAACAAATCCAACAATAGGATTGTCCAACTGAACTAGTAGCAACTAAGTGTGCATCTGGCTCACCGCTTGGAGATGGAATTTTTAAGTTAGAGTTCGTTGACTTTTCAAAAACCAGTTATAAATTTTATTGACTTTTTGGAAAAAAGACAAAAACCGAGATAAAAAAATACAGTTTAATAGGAGTTAAACTTAAATGCCAATGACAAAGCATAAATGTCGTCAATATTGATCACTCCTTCTTCAGGAAGGTTAGGGGGTTGCTTCACCGCCAAAAACACATCAGGTTTCAGAAGTCCTGGACTCACCACAATTTTGCAATATTTTATTTTGCCCTCTTTAGTATTAGTAGATTTTCTTTTGATCATATTAATTAATTAGTTTAATTTTTCCTTAAAAATACTATTCCTCTTTTGCATTGAGTAATTACGTGAAGCATATATAGTTTTATTTTTATTATTAGGTAAATAAACATATTGATATTTTTCAATTTGTAACAGTAGGACATTCATAATTTTACATACTATTATGAGTGAAAGAAATTTTATAAACGTTGCAGATCACGGCATCTAGTAGTAATTTCACACCCAATTCTACTAAAATGTAAAGAATTCAAACCCCTCACCATAATTTCAAAACCAAAAAAAAAATTTTTCTTTTTCATCATTCTTATTTTACATTCTTTATTTTTTTTCTATCTTATTTTCTCTTCTAACCGCCAAACACATATAAGCTTAGCTCTGTTAGGATCACCCATTCAATTTGGATTTTTTACACTTAAATACAATATATGTTTTGATTGTGGTGAAACATTCAAAAGGTTTCACTATTTATAATAATTTAACTCAAATTCAAATCTAAATCAAAATGCAAATGCAAATTTTTACTTTTCAAAAATTTGTGCTACATTTATTTTCTTAACCTTTACACAATTAAAATGCTACATACAACAAAATTATTTAAATACACAATTTAAATTTTGTATTTGAATTCATACATTCAATTTGAACACATTTTTGAAAAACCTTAAGTTAATTTATGATCCAAACGAATTCTTAGAGTTTGTTTGGCATCCGGGTTTAACTCCAATTAACCTGTACTTTTTCATCTTAATTTTTGTCTTTTTCTGAAAAGTCAACAAAGTTTATAACTAATTTTTAAAAAGTCAACATAACTCAAATTTAAAAATGCCATCTCAACTCAAACTCAACTCATTTACCGAATGGACCATTAATGTAAAAGCGGAAAGATGAGCCATTGACTTAACTAATGCGCTTTTCATGTGCTTTCTTGGGATTAATTCTGTCTTAAAAGTTCCCTTCTTATTGGGATCATTAGACTGTCTCTAGAGTCTAGAAACTTGTGCCTTTGGATTTGCGGACTTGTCATAGTTTATTACTTTATGTTTGTGCAGTGGAAATTAGTGGAAACCAACATAAATCATGAACTGTAAACGATTCATTCTGTAATTATTTTTTAAGAATTAAACAACAAATTATATATATATATATATATTTTTTTTTTTTTTTTTTTTGGTGAAACGCAACAAATTATAATAGTAGCTCATGCTAGTGTGAACTTTTTTTCCTTTTTCCCCTTTTCTGCCTTAAACTTAAACGATTAAGTGTGTGAATGTGAATGAGAGAAGGAAATTCCAGCAAAAAAATAAATATAAATATAAATATGAAAATAAGAGAAAGAAAGAGAGAGTTCTTGCAGTAATTATTCAACTTAAAAAGATAAAAGAGTTAAGCACGTAATTGGATAAATACTTTTTTAATAGGGTGACCCTCAGATAATCACAAATGTGATTCTACCATAATCACATGTTAAAGATCACTGGTGGTGGTAGTGACATAACAACAAATGACAAATTTTTAATGGTTTTCTCTCATCTTTAGAGGTTTGATTTTTTGTGTCTGCAATTATTCTTCTGAAATAGTATACTTATATATCACGTGCTTAAATCTCGAGGGTGATGACAACATTAACCAATCCCTTTCATTTAACCCCTGGTTGACTGGTTCTTATAAATTTCGGACAAAAATTGGATGAGGTCGTAAGGATATACCACTGATCTCCTTTTTAATTCCATTAGAAGAACAAAAAAAAATTTTCAAAAAAAAAAAACACAAACAATTGTTTAAGTTTATGCTTTATACATACGCGCATGATAAAGTCATTGACATTATAATTCTCAAGATTGAAGATTTAATACTTCTACCGGAGATTTTTGTTTCTTGGCACTATCAATTTTATAAGGGAATTATATATATATATATATATATATATATTTTTTTTTTTTTTTTTTTTTTGCAGAATATAGGGAAATTATTGTAAAAACTTTCAAATTTCAAACAAATTACTAATTTCGGTGAAAAGTGTTACGTATCATTGCAAAAGTTAATGTTATTTTGGGGAAATTTCGGTGAATAGATGAAATTTCAGTACCTGATTTTTTATAGAGGTCGAATTCAGTAGTTGTGTACATTATCTTCATCGTCCGTCTCCACTTATTTTTCAGATGAAGCTCAAGACTCACGCAACTAGGTTAACTAATTAGTTTCTTTTCATAGCGATATAGTGACATAAATTCACACACACACACACACACACATATATATACACATTTATATATTAAAGAAACTACTCAAATTAAGTTTATGTCTTGAGACCAATATTGATTAAATCACTAAGGATTTCGAAATACCTTTGAACCTCCTAGAAGTTTACTTTGATATATCGTTGATGGCAAAAATCCACCAACTCGGATAAATCAAGTTTCCAGATTGACCTCCAAGGACGTGGATGATGGCAGGTAATCAAGCGGTTATCCCAGACAATTCAAAGATTGTGAGAAATGCGACCGATATGGGCTTAATTTTTTATCGCGGTTTTGTGTCTCCAGAGACCATTTTCGGGGACCAAATTAATTTAGTCCCTGAAGGAGACCTACAGGGACCAAAATTTTGGTCCCCGAAAACTCTTTTCTCTGGAGGCCATTTTTAGAGACCAAATTAATTTGGTCCCGGAAGGTGACCTACCAGGATCAAAATTTTAGTCGCTGAATATTCTGACCTTCTGGGACCAAATTTTGGTTGCCGAAACAGCTCTTTAGAGACCAATTTTTTTTTTTATCGCTGAAAATTCAAATTCTTATAGTGTAACATCTTAACATAGAGTCATGAATTCGCAACCTACTCAGAGGAAGTATGCCTCTGAGTAGACCATGGGATAGGGATTCCTTGGAGGGGAATATGCAGCCAAGGACTCACAACCATGAATATGCGAGCACGGTAAGGCCTTTCATATAGTGAGTGCGGATAGGCAAGTCCTTGGTCATGGCCTCCTTGGGTGGCCTAGCCCTAACCGTGCTTGGCCAAGTGGCTCAGCTTGTAGTACTTGGAAGGACTAGGCCCTGGCCGCACCTGGATGGCCAGGTGACCTTGCTCGCACGGGCTTGAAGGGTTTTTTCACATATGGCCAAGGCCACAACCATGGCTTGAGACCTAATTATTCGTAACCTAGGGAAAATATTGTTTTCAACAGCTACATAATTGGATAGCTCCTTCTTTAGTTCATGAGGTTTTCGCTAAGCTAATGGTGCTGATTAGTTGTGGATCGCATGAATTATCGATCAATGACTCGAGATGAAGGGACGGCTGAACCCGCTCCTCAAGTATTGATGACATGGAGAGTTGATTTCGACTATAAACAATTGAGGTATAACCAATAATAATTATATTTCCTTTTTTTTTTTTTTTTATGGATGTTAAGTACTTGTAAGAGATAAAATGTCAATAATGTCAAATATTTTTTCCCTTACTTCACTTAATTTTGTAAGCGTATAGTTGTCACTTATCGAATTATAATCACTTTTCACCGTGCACACATTTTTTCATATACTTATCTTTTAATTAATGATTTTATCTATTTCATTTATTATAGATTTAATGTGTAGTTTCCAAAATTTCATTTAAAAATATCATGTATAAATTTTAGTACATTTTATAATAATTTAAACCAATTTCTAACTAACTTAATTGAAACGTTTAGGATCCAACTTACTAACTAACTAAAAGCTCAGGTGTTTTGTGCAAAATTTGGGTTGTAATTTGTCTGTTAATTTAAGTTTATTTGCTATTGGACCATAATTGTAATGAATATTAAATTACGGTCCTGTTTGTCAAATTAGCTCTAAATTGCCAAACACCAAAAACTTCCTAGTGCACCCAAAAAAAAAAAAAAACTAGTTAATTATAGGCTTACTAGGGGTGGATCACATGGTTACTAAGCCCATAGGCCTAAACAGCATGTAAACTGAAACTTACTTAGAGTAAACTATCCAGTTACCAAAGCCCAAGAAGCTTAAAACAGAGAAGTAAACAAGAGGGTGTCTAAGGTGAACTGTCCGATCACCAGGTCTTATCGGCGTAGAAAACAGTCCAAAATCCGAGGTTTTTTTTTTTTTTAATTTATCAGCAATCCTTTTTTTTTTTTTTTTGGGCTTTTGACTCATGTGAACAACAACTCCAACAATTATTTAGGTTTAACCTGAAAATATTATTAGTTTTTAGAGATATGAAAGTATCTAAAAGATACAATCACTGGTAGAAAAATTATTTCCATTATTAAATTTTTTATTTCTATCCCAAGAGTAAGTTAAGTTAAACCATGAACCGTAAAAGCACGGATAAATACATGGCAACGAAACAGCTTAAAGCAAAAAAGAAGACAAAATAAACTATGTTAATAATGAAAAGACATAAATACCTAAAAATAAAAACTAATTACCATAAGCATATATAATAAAAATTAATTAGGAAAAAAAAAAGTAAACCCAGATTTATGAATATAGAGCCACGAGAATCTATTTATTAAATTCTTTTAAACCCTGAAATCCCCTCCTACCCGTTGAACTAGTGTCTTCATCTCATTATTGCGTATACGTCTCAAGTGATCCCATTCACAAAGCAAGTGAAAATAGTTCTCACAACTATGACACTTCATAAGCTCACATTGTTAAAAAATATATATATATATATACATATATATATATAGATAGATATCCCAGATACTGTTATTGCTCAACAAAATCAATTTCAAATCAAAAATGAACATGAGCATTGAGTTACTATAGTTTGTCGAATGGATAGCAAAATTTAAATGTAGATTTCCATTATTTTAGAGGACAAAATGTATCCCTTTTTATTTATTTTTATATAATGCAAGATTGAATCTGAATTTTCTCAAATCAAGTCTCACTCAATCCTATCACGTATCATGCTGATAAGGTGAAACTGTGCATTTATTGTTTCCTTGACTTGTGTATCAAATGTACCCACATAAGGGATAAAGACGAAAATCGCATACATATTGGTGAGAAACTCATAAGGTTTATTTTTTACAAGTAGAATGTTATGACAAAATATGAAAAGCAAGAATGACAATTTAATGACACTCGATAAAAGTTAAATCATTTATAACTGGATTCAACTCATGTTTTTTTATTTAAATTCTTTAGTGTGTCCCTCACATACTTAATTTCACACCGCTAAATTAATGCAATATGATATTCCACTTAAAATAAACCTTTAATTAAGATAGCGTGATCTTATTAGGAAGACGTGAATAAAAGATATAAAGGCTGAATTCTTTAGCCTATGATTGTTGAAAGCAAAATGGAAAGGAAGTAAGCGAGATGAGAGAATTTAGAGAGGAAAATGGAATCTTAGTTTGTTTGGTACGGTGGAAAATGGGAAGTAAGGAAATTATAATCCATGAAACCTATCACAAATATTTACTCCTTTCAATTTTGGAAAGAAAAGAAGAAGGAAAAGTCTGACAAAAAATTTGTATCTAAATAACTATTTTGATTCTAATCACTCGTCATTTTCTAATTTATGTAAAGATACATGTGTAATATATATTAGATTGGACATTTTCTTTTCTGTTTTCTTTCTCTTTCGCCAAACAATATAAATAAAAACTGATGCTTTTTTATTTCTCTCATCTAGATACTTTACTTGTTACCTTTCTATTTTCCGCCCCTCTTACTAAACATTTTTCTACATTTTTTTTTTCCTTTCCCTAATATAAATGAGCTCAACCACCCCTCAACGGCACTCTTTATTCAACCAAAAAAAAAAAAAAAAAAATTACTCACCAATGAAAAACAATCCCTCAAAAGTTTTATTAAAGTGCCTTTTTTTTTTCTTTTTTTTTTTTTTTGTTGGAAAGTTATTGTTGCTTTTCTTGAGTGCACATGATTGAATTCCACTGAATTCTCGACGAAAAAGACATTTTCATTTTACAACCTTTGCTTTTTGTTGGCATGATTTCATTTTTGATTTGGTCCCTTTGTGGTTCAGATTTTGCCACGTGGACACGTTTATACGTCTGCTCCTCCAAATTTTGGCCCAAAAGTACTTCAAGAATTTGGAGGGAGAGTTTGACAGCTGGAAAATCTTTGTCCCAACTACTTTCAATAAATTCCTTGAGAGTTTTTTCCTTTTACTTTTTTAACAAAAACTTATAATAAAACTGTATTTTAATCTTTGTCACTCAATAGGTCTGTTTTAGTTGTTAGGTTAACTTTTTAAATATTTAAATAATAATTGTGAGTAGTTTTATGTTACACGTGATAAAATTTTGACGTTGACACTTATAAATCATATGATTAAAAATAGTATTGGAACGATTAAAATAGCGATTAAAAATAGTATTTTAACGTAATTAACTTTTTTCTTTTTTGGCATTAATACACTATATCTCGTTGAATTACATTTCAATACTTATGAATTTCAATTTGTGCTAATTTTTGGAATTAATCAAAAATTTTAAAGTTAAAAATAGAAATTATTGAACAAAAATCGAAAATTATTTTAGTTCAAATTATAAAAGTAGCAAACAAATGGAATTCAGACGACACGTGTGCTTAGTTCATTATGGTGTTAGGTAACAAGTGTGTTTCACATGCTTGACACGTATAAGTGAAATAACTACTTCCTTCCCTTTTTTTTTTTTTCTTTTTTTTCTTTTTGTAAATAAATTACTTCATTTCCTTTCCTTTCTTTTCTTTTCTTTTCTTTTCTTTTTTTTTTTTTTTGTTTGTTTGTTTCTTACTCGTCTTCTTAGCAAGTGGAGAATCACACTGCTGCCTTGTTTACAAGAGAAAATCAAATTTTGGACCCACTAGCCTGACCCGTCAAATATAGTACAATCTTTTGAAAAATGGGACAAGAAAAATAAAAAATACTATCGATAATAAACATCACAATTAATTCAAAAAATAGTAAAATACCATCTAGGGGAGTTTTTGCAAACACTTTTTTAAATATTTTTCCTTTTATCTTTTTAATTTAAAATTATTTTTCATTGTTCTCATCTCCAAATCTCTTTTAAGATTTTACATTTTGTTTTTCATTCCAAACAATTTTTTCAACGAAAAGTACATTTTCAAAACTTTTTTCCAAAACACCTTTCTATATATTTTTTCTTTTATCGTTTTAATTTAAAACTACTTTTCATTATTCTCATCTCCAAATCTCTTTTAAGATTTTACTTTTTTTTTTTTTCATTTCTCAAAAGTTTTTTCAATTAAAAAAAACATTTTCAAAATTCAACTCAACTCCAATCAAAATATATTCAAAATTTATCTCCAATTATCCCCCCAAAAATGGGCCCTTAGTTTTATATGCTGATTTTAAATTGAGGGATTAGCTCTTGCATTATTGGATTGAAATCTGTCTTCCAATTTTTATATCTTAAGTTTTATTTTAAAATAAATGATAGTGATAAGAATAAGTAGGTGCGCTAAGAATTTTGATTTCTCGAATATTAATGTCTAACCAATCACATTATGTCATTTCATTTAAGTCAGGTGTTAAACACAAAAAAGTTAATTATAAAAACATTTCAAACTTTTTAAATGTCGTAGCATAATGTGATAGCCAGATGTCAAAAATTGCACAAAAAATCTCCATCTGTTATTAGATGAAGATTAGATCTAATTAGTATCCCCTAACATTGTTCACAGGACATGTACACCAATTATGTGTTACATTTTACAAGTTTATTTTTAAGTTAAAAACTTGTCATTTGGATCATTAAAAGGTTATTATAATTATTAGAAAGCAGTTCATGATGATAATGCATAATAAGAAATATTACAGTAGAATTTTTGTTTTTTTTTAAAGATTTTAGGTTATTTCTTTTTCTCTCTTTTTTTCCTCCCTGAAGTGTCATCATCAATCTAACTCTACGATAGTTTTAAAATAAATAAAAATAAAAATAAAAAACTCTAGAATATTCCAATTGCTTACAATAACTAGAAAAGGCATTTCCTTTGAAGTCTCATTATTTATTGGTTGTAGGTGCTGATTTTTTATTTTTTATTTTTTTAAGGTAAGATGCTGAAAATTTGATGCAAACTAATTGGTGATTTTTTTTTTTTTCTAAGGATCCGGTTAGTGAATGAGTTTGAGTTGGAAAAGTATAATTTAAGTCGAAAATTTTTGTTAACTTTTCAGAAAAAATAAAAATTTTTTCAAAAAAAAAAAATTTTTCAGAAAAAGACAAAAATTGAAATGAAAAAATACAGTTTGAACCACGTTACCAAACGAGACCTAAGTTGGCAAAAACCTGTCCTTCTGTTTATATTATTGTTATTATTATTATTATTATTATTTGCTAAAGAAATTTTAGTTGTCTTTAATCAAGTTCAAATCTGCGATCTTCCTTCATGCTTGTGATTACCGAAAAAAAATCTGCGATCTTCCTTAATTAATTAACACACACAAACTCAATTAAATCATATTCTTTAATTCAGTGAGATGTGCTTTATTGTTGTTTATTGGATCATGAAAACGTCAGATTTAGATTATTGGTGTCAGTCACTTTTTTTTTCGTATTATATATATATTCAAGTTACGAGACTGATTTGGATGGCAAGGAGCACGTGACGACTTATTGAAGGAATAATGACAAAGCATGACACTGATTGCTTGATTAAATAAATAATATTTTGGTCAATTACAATTAAAAAAAAAAACAAACAAACAAAGAGACATTACTTTTTATTGAAATAAAAAAGAAACCCCCTTTTCAAAAATAAAAATAAGAAACTCACCCACCAAGAGGCATGAGACCTACCTACCACACCCACTTCCAAACTCCAATAATTTTTTTAATTCTTTTAAAGCTTTAAATTTTTAGTTTTTAGTTATTTAAACTTAGGAATGAAATATTCCTAATTACACTTTATGTTGAAATTATATATTAAATGAATACTAAAGAATACTTGCAATCACTTTTTAAAGTTTTCTATAATAGGATATATTTATCAAACTACGTAATTTTTGAACACATGATGTCGGAAAGAATTTTAATCAAAACATTGATTGACCATGTATTAGCAAACGATATCTATTAGATCCCAATGCTTTGTCGTTCGAAATCAAGATATTGACATTAGACTTATCAAACACGATCCATATTTATTCAAACGCCCTAAATAAAGAGTGCGTCTTGGGTCTTGGATCTGCCGATTATCTTATGACCGGAGCCCTACTCATGGCCTCATGAAAAAATAAAGTAAATATATACACTCAATTTTTTTCATAAGCAGCGAGAATTTCCACAATTTTTTTTCAACTGCTATTTTTTTTTTTTTTTAATCTAATGTTGGACTTTCTTAAATGGCAAACTTCAATATTAATATATAACCAAAATAGACAAATTACATATAGAATAACAATAACATTTTGTCTGTTGGCTGAACCATGTTTGTTGGTTCATACAAGGGAAAATTACGAGTCCATAAACTAAGACTAACCATACTCATTATTATTATTTTATTATATATGTGTATATAAATTACAAGAACAAAAAAATTTCACAATGAGGAGTCAAAAGAATCACAGAAGTGGTACTATACTTGCAACAGGAGCAAATTCTTGCCCATTCCTTTGGGAATGATCGTCAGAAATAACCCCTTCTATCACAATCGTCTTTCCGTCCAACAGCGAAAATTGGAGTCGTGGCCATTGCTTTACGCACATATATATATATATATATATATATATATATAGAACGTTTACTCCTCGGTTACAAACTATCACCACACATCACGCAGATACCTGCCGTTCATTTGCAGATTTTTCACCAGGCTCTCTGCTTTGGAGCTGTCTAGAGATCCCTGAAAACGACCGAAAAAAATAATTTATGAACTTCGGCGAAGATGATGGATATTGAGAGAGAGAGAAAAAATTGCAATGCCTCGAATAGAACCCGATTCATATACAGTTCGATCATGTGATACTTTCTAAGGAGTAATCTATGGTTGACTTGTCGTATTTGTTTTTGATTTGGTATGATAACAATGGGGTATTGCCGAATTCTCCTATTTTAGAATATGCATTAAGAAAATGTTGAATAAAAAAGGACAAGAAAACAACGATGCAATGAGAAAGCTGGAAAGGTGACTGATTCAGAAAACTAGCCAACTTGTAGCTATCAAACTCTACTTTTCTTGGTAGGTACAAAACAATATTATTATGCTTTTTTTTTTTTTTTAATTAATTCATGTCACGGTCATAAGCGGTAGGTGACAAACACATCGAGATATCTAACTAGTAATTCTACTTTCTTAATCATGTTAGATAAACAAAAAACACACCTGCTCTTGTGCGATAGTGTGAAGAGTTCGGTGGACATCCTTAGCCATGCCCTTGGCATCACCACAGACATAAATGTAACGCTCCTTGAGAAATCATGTTCCAGATGTCCGACGCCTGAATTCATAAGCGATTTGCCGTTAAACTTCTAGCAATTCAAAACTTAAAATAAAATGCCTCTAAAAATTCTCAGCCACAGAAAAAAAAAATCGATGGCTAGACTTGGACCACATGGGATTACCTTCTGCATCATTTTATGCTGCACATATTCCTTGGTAGGTCCCTCACGTGAGAAAGCAACAACCAATTCAGAAAGTGCACCCGTTTTTACGAAGTTGGCCAGCTCTTCTTCATAAATGTAATCCTGAAAATGTTAGGAGTAACCAAACTTAGCAATTAGCACCGAGCAATTAGCACCTACCGGTCACCCTCACAGTGTTATTTTAAATCCAATTAGGGGATTACTTACCATTCTACGATTTCTGCAACCGAAGAACAATACCGAGGGTCCCAGATCTGCTCCAGATTCTTTTAGAGCTAATCTTTCCTGAAAAAACAAATCCATAGATACTTTAGATATTGTGAATGATATCAAGACAGTAGAAGAGCAAAATAAGAATCAAGTCTGCAACTACGAACCTGCAGGAAACCTCTAAATGGAGCCAATCCAGTGCCAGGGCCAATCATGATTATTGGTAACGTTAGTATCAGCAGGAAGTTTGAAGTTCGATTGTCTAACGAAAATAGGCGCCCAACTACAGTCATCACTTTTCTCTGCAGGCACAGCATTCTGAAGAAGAAAAAAAAAAGGCCAAAATAAAATGAAATTAGTCCATTTGAAACAAATGCAGACACAAGGTTACAAAACTCGTATATTAGCGGCCATGACTAAGAAAAGTGACACAGAGAACTAAAAACTTAAACGCAAACATATTTTATATGTGGAAGATGACCTCGGGAAAAGACTGTCAAGAAGAGACACTAGAGCAGAAAAACGTGTCCTTATTTGCCCAACCTAACGTGTTATTATAAAAAGAAACTGATGCTCCTGGATTTTCACTGCATAAACTTCTGTTAATTTTAACCCAGAAATGGTTTGAAACACTATATACACTTTTACCTAGCTCAAATGTTTTTTTCCCCATAAGACCCACCTCAGTATTTTTTAGCTCTTCCAAGTCTTTTTTTATTCACAAATGAAAACTGCAGAGCACGGAAACCAGAAAAAGGGGTACCTTCATCCAAGTAGAACACACTCCTTTGTGAATTCGTCCAGTCGGTGTCTTCTCATAAACTAATGCACAAGTAACATGAATTCTAGAGGGTGCCATCCTGTACCAAATATAAGAATATACGCATATAAGATTACACATAACTTAAAAAAGAATTGAAAAAAATACAAACAATAACAAACTCCCCCGTGGTCCTAGTAGTATAATTTTGAAAGTCCACATAACAAAGTTGTGAAAGAAAAGATTCCACTTAAGGTGAATAGCTAAAAGCAGTTTGGTTGGATAAATAGAAACCTCTAATGTCTTGGATTACATAGTATCGTTATTCATAATGGAAAAAATGGTTATGGCATAATCACCGAAATTGTGTTTCTAACAAATGGTTTAACATTCATGAATTTTTACGTTGTCCCGGATAACTACTTTTTTTTGTGAAATATATTGTTCAGTGTGGCTCTAATAATTAAGTTTCTAATCTAATCTAAAGCCTGGAAACGATAGAATGAGGGAGGAAGGCATCTACCTTGGAGATGATGAGATCGAGTAGTATCTAGGCTGCAAGCGTGGGGCCACTGATGCAAAGAATACACCAAGCGGGGGCTTGGCTGAAGGGAATTCAGCCATGACCTCAAGGAGGCTTCTCTGACTTGCAACAACCCATTGTGCATATTCATCCTGCACGACATGGCAATACAATTACACACGTTCAAAATAAAGTTAATGGAACTCCATGTAAGTTTGAAGGTAAATAAGATTCACAACCTTTCCGGCAGGTGATGCAAGATGTCTTAATCTGTCAGCTTCAGCGGGATTAGAAGCATGGGCTGCCAAAGCGAGCAAGACTGACTGGAAATTAAAAGCAGAAAAACTATTAAATTGGAACAACAAAAGTTTAACGAAACAAATAATGGGAAAAACTAGGATCCAAAACTAACTAAACAATAACTAACCTTTTTGGGAGAACTTAAAACATCTGCATACTGAGCCAGTGCTGTTCTTAGAGTGCAGGGAGGGAAGGTAGGTGGCAAAGAACCTCCACTAATTGGTGTGCCGTCCTCTTTATCAGTGTGGATGGAAAAGTATGTTTCAGGAGACAAGCCCAATATATTGAGAGCCTCTTCTACAATTTCAGAAAGATTCTCACAGTAAACACCGACGTGGTCCCCTGTTTCGTACCTGGTTAGGAAACAAGCAACAGGACATGAATAAATATTCAAATAGCACACACAGCTATTTTACTTCCCTTTTTCATTTTTAATTTATAAAAACATATAATAGCCCCTCACTGTAATAAAACAACAAAAACTGGATAGAATAAACTATGTTTTAAGTGACAAGGTAAAGCAACTTACGAAACTCCAGTGCCACCAATTTCAAACTCCAGATGGGTGCAAGAACGATCAGATTCAGGAGTATGAAGCTCCCTTCTAACAGCCACATCAGCCCTGCGTGAAGCAAACAACAGATATGTGAGATTGTACATTCTAAACATATTGGACCAATCACAACCAGAGTACCCGCAAAGGTATTATTTCAACGGTACCTGCAAGGGTGTTGAGCATCAACGACAGCATGACCGTTTGCATTAGCCCAGCTCTTTTTCTCTGGTGATGCATCAACAGGGTCATGGAATTCAACACGGTACTCTAATACAGCAGCAGTGTAAGGGGTAGTAACAGTTGTATCATCTTCATCCCTAAGCAACTGATCCAACTCTGGCCATACCAATTCTTTCCTGTAACCACATTAAGCAGTTAAAAAAATGTTAATTCATCTAGTATCACAGAATTTTTTCCACTTTCTAGAGAAGGATAATAAATATGTAAGCTCCCAATACCATGCAGTGAAGTCATCTTCAATGCATTGATCATCATCTCCAAGACCCACCGGCACGAGCCGCTTTGCTCCTGCAGGTGCAAATATTGAATCGTGTTAACTCTAAGCTAGTGAGTTTTCAGAGAAGCAAGTCCAAAAATGAATATGCATGGAAAACATCGATCCTATTTTCGATCAGCAATAATGAGAACGAGGAAGATTAAAATTTTCCAACTGATAAAGCATCTGGACATCTGTATTGCCAAAATTAAATATCTACAACCATATGATCACTGGCTTTGTCATGGCAACAAAACTTACCCTGATTATTGAGGACATCGTCCGCTACCTTAGCAACCTTATTGAAATGCTCGTACTGCCTGTTACCGAGACCAAACACTCCGTACTGAAGATTCGGAAGCCATTCCCCTCTCTCCTCACCCTATACCCACAAGTCCATTATCATAATCAATACCATTCTAATTTATTCAAAATATACACAAACATTTATATTTTCTTGCAACACAAATTTTTCAAAGAGAACAGAGAAAAAGGCTAATTCTTCACATAAGCATTTATATATATATATATAATACCTCTGTGAACCATTTGTAAAATCTCGCAGCGTTATCGGTCGGCTCACCATCACCGTATCTACATCCATCACCAATCAAATCATTCACCGAACAATAAAATTTTGAAAAATTTTGGACGAAAATAAATTGTGTCAAAAGCAATACCAAAAAATAAAAATAAAAATAAAAATAAAAACCAACAGAGTTTGAATTGAGAATTGAGACTCACGTAGCCAAGAAGAAGAACGCCAAACTCTCTTTTTTCAATTTCTCCTCGTATTCTTCGTCGTCGACGGCATAGTCATCCTAAAGTATGAATAAAGATAAAATTTTTCAAAATTGGAAAGAAAAAAAAAAGTGAGTTCGCCAAAGAGTTAACCGCCATGGAAGGAGAAAGTCAAAAGCTTACCAAATCAACAACTTTGAAAACGGCCTTTTCGTAGCGAGCTTTTGCCTCCTCAGCCAACGCCTGCAATAAAACTCCATAATCCAAATCAATCAAAATCTAACAAAAGCAATCTCCAGCCAGCCATGGCGGAACAAGCAAGAAAAACTATGTCCAAACCTTAGCGAAGCCCTCGGCGGTTCCGGTCTGCGTACCGAAGAAGATTGTGACCTTCTTCTTGCCGTCGTCGACGTCGAGCTCCGGCTCCTTGATGAGCGTCGGCCTGGTAACCTCCAGCGGCTTCGGCCTCTTCGAGGCGGATCGTCGCCACATGAGGACGACGAAGCAACCGACCAGGACGGCGAAGGAGGTGGTGAGGATGGCGACGAGCTCGCGATTCTCGAGGATGAGGGAGGCGACCTCGGCGGCAGTGGAGGAGACGCCGGCTAAGTCGGCGGAGGCGTTGGACGGGTCCCCCACCTTCGCGCCCTTGATGATCGCGGTCATCAGATCCAACGGCGACAGCTTCATCGAGCTCGACGACGACGATTCCATGATTCGACAGTTCCAATGGAGAAGACAAAGAAGAAGAAGAATTGAGTGGAGCTCTCTCTCTCTCGCTAGGAGTTTCTCTCTCTCGCTAGGAGTTTCTCTCTCTAGGAGGCTGTGTGTAAGAGGTGGGTGGGGTAGTTGAGGAGAGAGAGAGGCTGAGGAAATCTGAAGGGTGAGAAATGGAAGGAAAGGCAATTTATACATGGGAGGTGTGTATATGTGTTTATATGTGTGTAAGTAAAGGTGTATAAACGGGTGTACGTGACCGAACCAACGCCTACCAAACCAGACTAGTCAAACCCACCTAACACCTTGATTAACCATGGTTAATATGCTACCCTTTTCTTTTTCTTTTCTTTTTTTTTTTCTTTGTTTTTTCCTTTTTTTTTTTCTTTTTTTATGAAAACAAAAATGTATTATTGGTATGATCTTGTCCGTCTCATTTTATCTACATTATTCATTTAGATCATATATTCATCTTTTATTATAGTCGAATGTGATATCTCAAACATGAAATATGTTTAGATACCATTTTTGTACATTTTATTCATAAGTAATGTGTGTTTAAGATCTCATTTGGGGTTATTTTTGAAAATGACGAAATATCATCTTATTTGTAAACGGGCATTTAAGGAATTTTTGGAAATTCTGGGTTTCTAAAAATTTATTATTTCATAATTTTTTTAATATAAAAATCAATTAAACATGCATTCCAAAACATCTTCTTTTCCGATTATTCTCCCACTACACAAAAAACTCCAAAACAACCTTTTTTTTTTTTTTTTTTCTTTAAAGCTTTTATCCTACACCCACATTTTTAAAACTCATTTCAACTTTAATAGTCTTAAAGGCAAAACTCTATCTCCAAAAATTCCACAAACGGGCCCTAAGTTGCTTACATTTGTATAATTATTCTAATGTGTATTAATGAGAGAGTATGTAATGCGAATAATAAATGAGTGAGTGTACTATTCAAATACATTTATATTGAAATGAAATATATGAGATATCCAAATACATATTACTTTTTAAACACAATATAAAATTTTGTGGGATTGATTCACGGATAAAACAAAAAGGATTTAATCTTGTTCTATTTAAAAGATAGGTGCTTTATTTATAAGACATGTTTTTTAATTTTACTAGTAAAGTTTTCTCAATGATTTGATTAGCTTTCAACTATTGATTTCCACTCTATATATAAGAATGCTAAATAGTATTTTTACAAATAATAAATAACACGTTTCAAAAAATATTTATGCGAATAATTTTTATTAAAATTGAATAACTTAGCTATTAGCAGTAAATAAATTCATTTACCATAAGTATACATTTTTAATTTTTAATATTTCAAAATCTCTTTTTTTTTTTTGTAAAATTGTTATTTATTATAAGTATTTATTGAGGTGATAATTCAAAATTTAATGTGATAGTTAAAAAAACTAGCTTTATTGATAAGACAAAAATGTGGATGGGAGTTTCAAGGTGTTAGGATTCTCTTACTAGATATCTCTCTTTCATCGATCGAAATTTGATTCATATTGCTTTCCGTAAGACCATTACTCCAACTTTGTTTGTAGATGCATAGGTTAGTGACAAGATAGATAACTTAGAGACACTGACATAAAAACTTGATTACTACCATATTTAGGGAAGTGTCCATGCTTGTAGGGTTAAAAATTTGAAGATGACCGGGCTGTTACCTAATCTTTTTCATTAAAAATAAAATTTGTGTGTTGTGACTGTTGAAAGTGCCATTTAAAGAATGTTAAAAAAACGCAAATTTTGTTCCATAGATGGGTTCTATTTTATTATTATTAGTGCAAACTCAATGTTGTACCACTTATTCATGGGATGGGAAGAAAAGTCAAAAAGCCACAATTTAAAAAGTTTAATCCAATAAATTAAAATTTTTATATAGTATTTTCTCTTATTAAAATTTTAAATTTTCTATTTAAATTTACTATCATGACGGGCCAAAAGTATTTGAACTCGGCACCACCCCCTTCGATTCTCTATATGTCTCTTAGTTAACGATTAAAGTAAAGATGCAATTTGAAGGGGGCAAAAAAAAAAAAAAAAAAAAAAAGATTTTTGTGGCTTTTATTTTCTTAGTAATGTTATGGTGTTCGTTTTTTTGGCGTCTTGATGCCCTTTTTCTGTCGTTTTCAGAATAATTCCCAAGAAAAGCCCATCTTGTGACTTGTTTTCTTTCTTCTTTTTTTTTTTTTTTTTTCTTTTACTTAGAATTTATTTTTTATTTTACACTTACATATATGTTGTTCTCTTCAATATCTTCATTGCTTGCACATCTTCACTGATTTCTCAAATGACAAATCAGAGCATCTAAAATCTAAAATCTAATGCTAAATTATATTATTTTAAAATATAGCATTTGGACAAGAAAAATCAATCTTTAGTGTACAATTTATCATCATGATTAATCAATTTACTTTACAAGTTTCAAAATATGAAATTTATGAGAAAAATGTATTTAACATTTGAAATTGCTTTATATCTTGGAGCACCATATTGACGAATTCAGATTTTTGTCTCATTTTTCCTGACTCAATAGTTATCATCTCGATAGATATTTAGCAACTCATCGATTTGTTTAAATTTTTTTTAATATTTAGCCTTATTTATGAAGTTAGATTCTTGACAGGACAAAAATCTAAAACAATAGATCTTGACTCCCATATTGATATTTGCATTAAAATTGATTGACTGGGTTTATATATTTGAGCCTCTTTGTCTTAAGAGTATTATTATATCCCTTATTTTTACTAATAGATATAAATTTTTATGTACATTGATATGCTAAAAATGGATATCACACAAAAAAGTAAGTATATTATAATTAATGAGGCATAAATTACTATAAATTTATAAATTCAAGATGCAAATTATCAAAATTAAATATTCGGGCTGCAAATTGCAATTATACGATAAATTCAGTATGCATTGATACCAAAAAACTATATTATATTCATATAGAAAGAAAAAAAAAGTCAAGAACAAAATAAGCTGATAGTTTATAAAAAATAGAAAGAAAAAAAAAAGTCAAGAACAAAATAAAAATGAGATTCAAAACATCAAAGGACAAAAATTAAGTGTTGATCAACTATGAAGTGACAAATGCATTAAAAGTTAAATCATCAATTACAAGTCGTACTTAACACATAATTCATCAAATAGAAAAGACATAAATATTAATAATATAAGGTAGGTCATTACTCATCATTTTTATTTATGCACGGTCGAATAAGTGCCGAAAAGTTTGTTTATTTTTCTCAAAAAGGATAGTTTGAATTTTGAAAAAAAAAATATGAAAAAGAAAAGAAGAAAAGCTTTTTGTAAGAAAGTGATGATGTAGAGAAGGGGCGCAAAAAGTTCCATCTAATAATATAGAGTAATTAATTTAAGTAGTTCATAGATTCTTTTGAAGATTCTTTTGAAAGTAACGGCTTAGTTCTTTTTTTTTTTTTTTGGCCAAGACGTCCTAAATTTTTATTTCTTGACCATTTCCGTCATTTCTATCAAATTCCGTTAAATTTTTAACAGAATATTGCTGAAATGATCTTTTTTATAGTGAAAAGATTAAAATACCGTTCAGTCACCTAAAAAGTCCATCTATCTCCCCCCCCCAACCTTCATCTCTTCCATCTCCATTCGTCGCCTCCTACCCACCAAGTTTTGATCTGGGTGCCCCACCCCCCTCCCCACAGCCTTCATCTCTTCCATCTCCATTCGTTGCCCCTTACCCACCAAGTTTTGATCTGGGTGCCCCCCCCCCCCCCAAAAAACATGAAATCATATCCAGCCATCGCCCCAGCCAAGTTCCGATTTGGGTGCCCGCCCCCCTTCCCCAAAAAAAAAAAGAACATAGACTAAACCATCATATTCAAAAGAATTTATAGACTATTTAAACCAATTACTCAATAATATATGCTTCCTATTTTGCCCTCTTTTTCTTGTTCTTTCTTTTCTTTGTTGTTTGTTTGTTTTTGTTTTTGTTTTTGTTTTTTTTTTTGTTTTTTGTTTTTTGTTTTTTGTTGTGAAAAATTGATATTGGAACTTGTGGTATCCAAAGATTACAACCGAAAACTGGTTAAAAATATACATATTTATTTATTTATTTATTTATTGGGAAGGACCACATATTTATATTTTGCTTGAATAGATTGGAAACGTGGATATTATTTAGCCACAAGAGCCCTTTGCGTCAGGTTTCCTACTTGTTTTTTTCTTTTTCCCACTTTTTTTTTTTTTTTTTTTTTAATTTACCATTGAGAGACTGTACCTTGGGAACACTCCAAAAGAGGTGGGTCATTTTCAAACAAAAATCTGAAAACTAACGCCACTTCATTTTCTTAAGTTTTTTTTTTTTTTTTTATTTAATTTTGGACCAGAAAAGAGAGAGGGAAATATGTGATTGGAAAAATATACACACACACGCGCGATTTTGTTGCAAATTTTTAGATTCGCATTATAAATTGTATGCTCGGTTTATTTTTTTTTTAATGTGATTTTGAATAGATATAATGATAAGAAACATACATTATCAATAAAAAATATATAATATTAAAAAAAATAAAAACTCAAGAAAAAAAAATACGCTTCTATTAGAGTTTTGTTTTAACTATAAGATCTATGTCAGATTCTATTAATTATGCATAATTTTTCATTATTATGTTTAACATTCAAAAACATGATTTCTACATCAAATACTATTAGTTTTGCATAATGTTTTATTTTAATATAGTTTTGATTCGATATAACACTCAGAAATATGTAGTAAAAATGTTTATTGTCAAAAAAAACTAAAATAAGTATAATATCATAATCATATTGGATTTGTATTAACCGTATGATGTTTTAGTAAAACGTTGTTAATATCATAATTTGAACTTTGAAGACAGCAAAAGAAAATGAACTTCCAAAGGATTGGCATAGCAAGTAGGTTTTTAATAGTTATTTACCAAGACAAAATATTTTTTATAAGTTAAAAGGAAGACTGATAAGCTAATTATGTGTCCCTTTAAAGACAAGAGTAGTAATTGAACTTTTATTTGCTATGTTTCCATGGAAATCTCGTGATTTATGGTTCATTAAGTACTTTTGGAATTTTTTTTCCCCCGATTATCTATCAGTATTCTAATGCACCGTTTGGACAACAAGTTTAAGCTTAAGTTTTAAACTCAAATTTTTTTTTTTTCTGAAAAAGCTTTTGGTTTTTTCTGAAAATTTTTTTTGTCTTTTCTAAAAAGTCAACAAAAGTTACTATTCAAACTTAAAAATTTCAACTCAAACTCATTCACCGAACGGGCCCTTAATTTGTTGCATAAAAAGGAAAAAAAAAAACAAGAGATTTTGGAGAAATTAGTGATAAAAAAAAAGGTGATTTTATTACAGGTATAATCTAGTATTTTTTTTTTAATATTTTACTTAATTTTAAAGAAGAAAAAATATTTTCAGTAGTTCAACAAATTGGACTAACAATATTTAAAATCATATGATTGCTTTGTGATAATATTTTAGTACTTGTTTTTCCATTGACTATAGTTCCTTTACAAGCAATTCATAGTGACATCGCACGTTAATTGACATTTAACAATTTCTTTTCCTTAATAATAAACATTTATTTTTGTTGATTTAGTCACATATATAATTGGTCTACGTGGGGAACATTAATCCTAATGGAACTAGCTCAGCGAATGAGAAGTGGGATTTAAGATCTTTAAATTTCAGTTTCGAAATTTCAGAAGTTTTTTTTTTTCACATTAATAAAATAAATTCCATGACTCAAAACGAAGGGGGAAAAAAAGAACATTAACAAAAAAAATAAGTCATATTGAACTTGAGGAAATGAAATATTTTATAAACATACATAAACAAATGAATACTAGCTTTTTTCTTTTGGTGGGAAATGAATAACTAGATTAAAAGAATTGTACTAAACATAAGCAAATTTCTTGAGAAATTATTGTGATAAGAATTTTCTACTAAACTTTGGGTAGAAACTACTTTTTAACTATTTGTTTAATGTTTAATGGTTTAATTTATGAGTATTTATGTTAATTATTTATAACACATCGTATGAAACATCTAATCACAATCATAGATCTTGTTGAAAATCTCATCTAATGTTGAAACAATACTATTTACGGATAATGATTGGTAGTGATTTCTTTTGACATAGAGGAGGTTAAGAGAAAGAAAAAAGAAAAATGATTATGGTAGAAAATAACCTAAAGGCTAAAAGTGCATTATACTTTATTGTTTTTTTAAACTCCATCGGCGAGCACGTCGAGGTTATCTTTTGATGCTCAAACGTGCTGGAAGGGGGGAAACTCTTTCCACCCGGGAATGAATCCCCCGGAATAGTGCCATATATTTATTCATTTGTTGATATATGTTCATTCGCTCTGCTCGCGGAGCGGCGGTATTAATGTTTTTCAAGTGAAAATATAGACCATTTCTCCAATTTTTATAACTTTTTTGTGTAATAGGTGGAATCACCTAATTTTCTTTAAATCAGTTCATAAATTCAGTTAGATTTTAGTGCCCCGCACGTGTATTGTATTATATATAGTTTGCTATATATCTTTATTTGGTAGATATAAAATGTCGTCTTTCTATTTTTATTTCGATGAAAATATAGTATATTATACTGCATTAATGTATAATTGGAAACACCAAATATATGTCTTCTTAATTTCCTTTTGGCTTGGTAGGACTCTAACAAGTTAGGTGCCACGTCCAGTTGAAAACTAATTTTCCAGAATATTTAATGTTTAGTTTACAAATTATACAAGATTTCATCAGAAATTTGTTTCTAAAAAACTATTTATTATTAATTGGATTTATATTGTTATCTTTTTATACTATAAGACGTGATTAGATATGTTATTGAATTAGGGGGTTATTTGCTGACTTTACATAATATTATACAACTGCTTAAGCAATTAAATTTAATAATCCAGATAAAATGAACTATAGTGTCACATAATATAATAAAAGCATTAGAAATATTCAAGATCCAACCAAACTAATCAATTGGATTCGTTTAAATTTTGGTCAACCAATTAATTATATTTGTTATGAGCTTTAGGGTGTGAGAATTACTCAATCAATTGAGCATATAAACAAATTACTCGAAAATGATCCAAATAAATCAAATTTTCTTAAGTCTAAGGCTCTTTTTAGAATACGGGTTTGAGATTAAGTTTTTAAGTTAAAGTTGATTAATTTGTTAAAAACTAGTTATAATTTTTGTTGAATTTTCAGAAAAAGACAGAATCTGATATGAAAAATTTAAGTTTGAATCTGAGAGACAAACGCATGCTAAAGAACATGAAGCATTGGAATAGACACGAAAGTAGTTTATAAAAAAAAAAAAAAAGTTGATTATATAGTAATACATTCCCACTTTAATTAGTTATCAATTTGTTTCTCTTTTTCATAAACTACAAAGACATTTTTTGAATTTGTAAATTTTCATTTTCAATTTCGACATTCACACACTTTTGGACAAAACAAAGGGAAAATACAAAAGTATCCTCCATTAGATCACATTTGTTTCTAAATTTTAAATATTACAACAATAATAATAATAATTTTTTAAATTTAAAGAATAATTTTCACAAACCATTTAAGAGAATTTATGTCGTCTAGCATAACTTTTTTCAATTAAAAAAACGTGAGGATTAAATTGAAATAGCATTTTTAATAACTAACACATTCGATTGGGAGTCTTTTAAAAAACTTGACCAGTCAAACATGGGTAAGTGGTTAGTTTAGACCATTTTCAACAATATGGGGTACATAAATGTGACAAATATTTTGAAGGAACACAAGGATATTTTAGGCATTTGAATAATAATCTTTCTATCTATATCTATCTATATTTTCTTTTGATATATATATATATATATGTATATAAGTCTTAAAAACCAAACCATCCTCTTTCCGCCCCCGGGTTCTCTACTTTGATTCCTTTTTTCCCCCCCTTCTAATGCCTTTTTATTTTTCTCCCTTTTTATTTGCTTTTTTTTTCTTTTTATTTGCCTTTTCCTTCTTATGCATTTTATTTTATTTTATTTATATACTATACTCTTATTTCTTATCACATTTTAATGGGCATCAAATGGTCAATCCAATACCCATCATGTGATAATTTTACAAAAAAATTACATTTTTTAAAAATTTTTTTGCTTTGTTTGTCTTCCAACTAATAATAATTTAAAAAAGGACAAAGGTGATATTTTGACTTAATAGGTGGGATGCTTTTTATTTTTTTATTTTTTTATTTTTTAAATAACTGTTGTATTTGGCATTAAAATGTTTTAAAAAAATATTACCATATTTTACATGCTTATTTGATGTGTTCCAACTCATAAAATTATTTTAATTAGTACTACTAATTTTGTCATAAATTTTAAGTTTTATAACTTCTAAATGAAAGCTTTATCCGTAACATAGTTATACAAATCACAATTACTATTAAGTGAAAACGTTAACATATCTATCAATATGTAACAAAATAATAGAATTTAGCACAAACTATTTTTTTCCGCCAATTTTCACATCAATTTTTTCCTTCTTTTTTTTTTTTTTTTTTTTGAAGTTGAGGGTAGGGGAATTCGAATTTTTTATCTTGTATGTAGTGAAATTATTATTAAGTTATGGTTGGATTTTAGCATAGGTATAGTTTGCATTGAAATTTTTTTTTTCTTTTAATTCTAATGTTCATTTATGGGAGAAGTTTTCCTCATCCTGATCATAGACTATTCTACAAAAAAAAAAAAAAAAAAAAAAAAAAAAAAAAAAAAAAAAAAGACTACATATGGCTTTTGACTTTTGTGAGGAGCCATTATCCGATCACATGTACGGATTTATGGTCAAAATAATGATTCAACTCCAAAATTAATAGAAGTTTTTTATTTAAAAAAAAAAAAAAAAACAAAGCAGAATATAGTGATAAAAAGTTTATGCAACTACAGAAATTTGCATAATTGAACAATTTAAAAAAGTCTAGTGTTTAAATTATAATTTGAGTAACCCTAAACATCTCCACTCTGATAATCAAGATATTTAGCATTTTTTTTAGCATCCAACCTTTTTCTTCACATTGGCAAACAAAAAACACAAAAATATAATTAATTTTTTTCCAATTTTCCGAACCGGACTAAGAACAACATTCGACCTAATCTGAAGTTTGAGAAGAGAGCCTCACAAGGCTCTCTCCATCAGCCGATTTCGTCATACGCAGGAAAATCACGAGCCTCTTGACAGTGATGGGATTAGACTTTTTTTTTTTTTTTTTAGAATAAATTGATAATCACATTTCAACGAATTATATTACATAATTTAATTGACTTGTACTAGGGATTAGTAGTTTTACGATTTTGTTTTATTATTATTATTTTTATTTCAGTTAAAGAAAAAAAGAAGGCAAAAGCTTGTTGTCCAGGAAAAATAATTTTCAAAATTACAAAAAAAAAAAAAAAAAAAGAAAAGGGAGAAGAAAAGTATGGCGTGAGTAAATGTGGCCTGACTTTTTAGCTCGTGCGATTAATTAAAGACGGCGTGCAATATTGTGACTTCATATGCAAAGAAAATAGAAAAAATGTGACAAATCGAATTACTGTCAAACTGGGAATGCAGACTTCTTTAAGACGCTGATTTGGACAGATACTCCAACAATTCAAATGTGAAAACTTAATCCGTTGGGTAAAATAGTTTGAGTTGAAAATTTTAAATTTGAGTTGGTTGACTCTTTTTAAAAATTAATTATAATTTTTATTGACTTTTCACAGAAAAACAAAAACTGATATGAATAATTTGAGTTTAAAATGTAACGCCAAACGGAAGCTAAGTAAGATGTTCGAAGTCACGGGATTGTGTCGAGATGTGAGATAAATTGAGCTTTAGTTACTATATATATATATTATCTGTGTTTTTAATTTTAAATTAATTCATTCTTTATCATTTGAGCCGCAAAAATTTCCGTTTTATCATTTGAAATTTGAATTAGATACACCTTAATTTTTTGTCAACATTTTAGTTAGAAACAGACAAAAAAAAAAAAAAAAAACCTTAATTTCTTTTTGTCCTTTTTTGCCCTATTTTTTCCCCGTCTCTCTTATCCATCATTAGTCTCGGAATTATTTTGCTCTTGATCCTTTCACCTCTATTTTCAATTTTTCAATTTTTCAATTTTATCTTTTACCAACCAATTAAACTCAAGAGAGTGAAACTGCATAATGTTAACAAAGACCAGTGTTATTTCTCTCTCTCTCTTTTTTTTTTTAAATATAAATTATTACTTTATTAAAGAACTAAGAGCTCTTGTTTTGATACACCTTCCTTATCTGGCACATGACATCCTTTTCTATTTTTCTTTTGTGCCCTTTTCATTTTTTCTTTTTTCTTTTTCGCTTCTTCATTTCTTTAATTTTTTTTAGCTTCTCAGTCTAAAATTTTATTTTATTTCTATAATTTGGTCCCTTTTTTTTAAAAAAAATTTTCATCAGTTTTTTTTTTTTTGGTTGCATCTTTTCATCCAGATTCCTCCATTTTTCATGTGGCAGTTTTTTCTTTTCTTGATTATTATTATTGTATTATTTTACTTTCGTATTTATCTTTTTCTATTGTTTTTTGGACTAGTGAAATTATTTTTCTGAAATGTTTCTTTATCTAATTTTTTTTTTTCATACAACTCTCTCATTTACTATTTTCTCATATAATACCTCGCAATAAAATTTTTATTTGATTTACCAATATTTTTCAAATGTACATGACACATGCGAGTGGGTGCTCGTCATTAATATTGTTTAAAAGAACACAGTCAATTATTAACGGTAAGGTTCTTTTTTTTCAAATGCTTTCGTATATAGTTTTAAAAAAATAATTTAGTATATAGTTTTTTAAAAAATAATTTACTATTGTTTGATGAAAAGATTAATCGAAAAACAACATCCTATTGCTAAAGTTTTTTTTTTTTAATCCAATAATTCTGTCGGCCAGGTTTGAAAATTTATATTGTCAAAAGACCTGAAAAGTATTAATACGTCAATATAACGACTAATCTGCAAAAAAAGACAAGAGAAGCAACTCCTAATGAGCCATTTTCCCAACACCAAGGTTAATTTCCGTGTTGACCATTTATACTTGAATTGACCACCTTTTAAATCTTCACCTCGTCCTTCCTACCTCTTCAAGGCCTTCATACAACTTTTTAAGAAGAATCCAAGTAAATGTCAGCCATAGGAACCCACCTTCTTTATTTATTATATAGTTTTTCTTTTTGTCAATAAGAAACAAAGGACCATACAATTCAACCAATACACGTTTTTCTTTTTTAAAAAACTGCTTTTTGTTGTTAATTTGTTTGGTTGCTATCAGAAAGACGATTGGTGGTATCCTTACACCCCTATCTATCGTTTACGTGAGAATCTAATGTAACCATACGTGAAATATTATGACTTGATTCATTCTCTTATCACGTTCAATTATTAGAGTCACCAATTCACCGCAAGTCCTTTTTATAAGGAATTACCTGATTCATTCTCCTATCATGCTCGGTCCAGAGTTAACCAAATCACCACAAGCTTACAATTTTCATATGTCACTTTCAAGATTCTACTTTAAAATTAGAACGTGAGGATTCCAATTATGTTGCTACGATTGGGAAAGTCCTTAAAAAAACATCCGCAATCACTTTGCTATTAATTTGATTATTATAGAAAATTTTTGAACTTATGTACCATGAATTTAGAGTATGTGACAGACTTGAACTTTGAACTTTTAATAAATAAGTAAGAAAATAAAAATAAACAATTTATTGTAATTAGTTAGTCAATGGATGACAACTATAAACGGAAATGCCATAAGATTTTTACAAAATTACGTTTGAAATCTTTTTATTGATCGATAAGTTGAATTAAGGACTTTTTAATTTGAATAATATTAGAAAATATTGGTGAAATTATATATCATCAATGTGAATCTCAAATATAAAGCCTATTAGTGGGGTCCATTTTTTTTTTTATTACTGTGATATTCAACATCACTGATTATTGTGATATTCGTGAGATGTTGATCAATGTGAATCTCAAATATAAAGCCTATCAGTGGGGTCCATTTTTTTTTTATTACTGTGAAATTCAACGTCACTGATTATTGTGATATTCGTGATATTCAACATCTGCTCCTGATTGTCTGACTGTTCGTTATTGGTTGAACTGCACTACCAAGGAATTTCAAGTCTACCAAACAAATAGTGAAACATCCAGGGTACTATGCCTTTTAGTTGTAAACTTGTAATACCGTATGAGTGCAATACATACAACAACATTATATATTTATATATACATATCTATACATATCACAATCAGTGCGTCCACGTGAAATTCATGGTTGCTCACATGTTCGCATGCACCAGCCACATCTTTTTGGGATAAATTACACCAACAACATTATTACTAGTGGTGTTTGAGGATACCAATTAAAAGGTGATATCCACAAACTAAACCAAAAGTCTTGGTTTAAATTTTCTTTGACTCTAGATTCAAACAATTTTCAATTGGAAAAATTGAAGACTTTTGTGAGAAAATTTTCAATCTTGCACCATAAACGCATGAGCATGTTTAGTAATACAACTTATTTTAAACTTAACTGTACTTTTTTGTATCAGTTTTTGTCTTTTTCTGAAAAAGTTTTTTGTTTTTTCTGAAAAGTTAACAAAAATTACTATTAAAACTTAAAAATCTTAAACTAAACTCATTAGCCAAACACCCCCTTACTTTATATGAATGGAAAATAGAAAATGACAAATTTATCCTCTCTCTCTCTCTCTCTTTAATATTTCCTAATACCACGATCAAAATGAACTATGCATCCACGTATAATAGAGAACGAGAAAAGTGAATAATAATTCTTATTTTTCTTGGTATTGTTTTCCAAATACTCTCATTAACATAGATGAATGCTAAATTTATTTACGCATCTTATCTGGTCATAACATTTAATTATGCACAAAACATTCACATAATTAAATTGAAAAGATTCATATATATTAAGTTTTATATGTACTAGAAAATAGAATATAGATTTTCTTTTCTAATCCTATAGCCTAAAATATAAGTAAATGATAAAAAGGAACTCAAAAGTCTATATTCTTCTTCTTCTTCTTCTTTTCCCCCTAAACATCACTTTTATAACATTCTAAAACAATTTGGTAAAAAGGCTCTAAATATAGAGAGTGAACCGTTACTATCATAATAATAATAATAATAATGGTGTGATAATATAAAATTTTAAATTTTGTGGGGTATATTGATACATACATAATTTCTAGGAATATTGTAAATGAATCCATTACCTTTTAATTTGTATGTTAAGCTACTTCTTAAATTGCCAGTTAACAAAGTCACAAGATTAATAAATTTACGTAAATACTCTTTAATTCCGTTTGTAGCTAACTCTGTATAAGAACAAAAAGCGAGTTGGTCGACACTTTTAAAATCACACATTTTCTCTCATATAGGCATGAAGTCAAGTGGATGCTCTCTTTATTAGATAAAGTCAGAGTTAGTTATCAAAAATATTTAATTCAAGAGCTCAAGTTGAAGCTTAACACGTGTAAAATTAATCAATTTTGTCGTTAAAAAAATAATAATACTTTTGAGATTAGATCTACCAAACACCGTCCAGGGAGCGGGGAAAACATTGAGGGGTGACCTTGTCATTTCAGTGTCAAGCTCAACTGAATCATTTTTTTTTATTTTAAATATCACATGTCTGGCCAGCTAATCGATTGGTTTACAAACAAAATGCCATTCTTTTATTAGATTCCATCGTGTGTATGTATTACACATATATAAATATGGGCTTATTCTCGTATCTGACATTTTATTTTTGTCAGACACGAATGACACTTATTTCGGTTAATCTATTGGGTTGTACCAGATAGTCTATTAGATCGTATCAGTTAGTCTCTTGGGTTGTCCTCCCGAGTATTCTTATAAATATTATTTTTGAGATAAAATATCTACTATTATTTTGGATATAATTTAACTTCCAAGAGCAATAACATAAACAAAAGTATTCTCACGTGGATGAGATTCTGTCGTACAATTAGTTAGAGCTCAACAAGAAAAAAGAAAGAGTGTTTTATTCGTCCGTTCTTTGGGGAAAAAAAAATGTAAAAAGAAAGAAAATCTTTAACGTAGTATGAATAAAAATCCGGCGATACAGTCGAATTAAAAAATTATAATAATTAATTAATTAACATAAGAATATAAAGGAAGTTTTATTTTTTTTGGATGAAAAATTTAGAGGAAGTTGATAATCTAACAATCTAAAACAATACCTTATAAGTTAAATATTTTTTAATAAATTATATTATAGGGATACTATTCAATGCCACCTTGCATGATACGTGTGTTGTGATTATTTTATTGATAGTTGTTTAAAAATTAAATCATCAAATAAGATTAAAAGATTGAATTTATGAGTAAAAATCTGATAACTAATATCATGTGAATTAATATAAAAACATGGGATTAGAATTGGTGTTCTTACACTATTCTATTTTTTAATTTATATATTTAATAAAAAAAAATGAAAAATTCTTGGCCGGTGTACTACTCGTGTTAAGCACCACAACTAACATAGGGTACTGTATAATTTTGAGCATCATAGATTCCCTTAGCATCATTCTAAAGATAATATTAGGAACATGTCCAATTCCAATTCATTAAAAAGTTATTTAAATTTAGTCACATTATTTTTTTAAGGAAGTTAGTTGCATCAATATCAACCGATGAAAATAATGATAACTCACTATCATATGTGTTCATATTAATTAAAAAAAATGACACTATTACAAAATGTGGATTTCACGATGACCAATTTTAAAAAAACCGTCGTGAAAAATACGGAAAAAACACGGAGCGGAAAAGAGTTTCTGAAAATCGTCGTGGAAGACCTGGCTTCCACGACGGTTATAGAAAACCATTGTGGTAAGTTTTCTTACCACGATGGTTTTTTTTTTTTTTTGTAAAACCGTCATAATATGTTCTTAAATATTCATATTGAAGCCCCATTTTTTCCCATTACACGATGGTTAAAAAACCGTCGTGGAATTTTAAAAGATTTCACGATTCTGGATTTCACGACGGTTAGAAAACTGTTGTGAAAGTGTTATTACCATGATGGTTAAAAACCGTCGTGGAATTTACATTATGTAATAGTGTGATATTAGAGTTAGTGTCTGAATAGTACTATTGTTGGTAGGTAGTCGAGACGGGGTCAAGGCTTGGGTACGGAGATAGAAGTGTTTTTAGCTTACATGATGCCCAGGAAGCTCAGTTGATGGATTATTACAAGTTCAAATATTCAAGATGCAAAAGCTCACGTTGTGCTTAAGAACTTCGAAGACAAAGAAGGTCGAAGATAAGGTCTCGGTTCCTGGGATCTACACTTACAAGCACTATATCTACACAATACATTTAAATAATGTTATAATGAATTCAAATATATGTAACCATATTACGTAAATAATTAAGCAGGTGAATCTCTATAAATCTCAGTATTTTCTATTTCGTTGCACTTGATTTCGATTCTCTTTATGTTTTTGCATTCGTGATAATAATAATAATAAAATTATTATTATTATTTTAGAATTTCTACCCCATACCCTTTATTAGACAAATTTTCAGAGTCTATCATATATATAACAAAATTCTCCAATATTATATTGATGACAAGAGAAGAAACATGCAAAAATGTCATTCGTTTCGGACACACACAAATCCTTTATGGGGATACAAGGACAGGGATGCTTTTATTATTATTATTATTATTATTTTTATTTTATTTTTGTTTTTATTTTCTGATTTCTCTAATATACTCTCCGCAACAACCAACCACCTTTTTCTGGACAACTACAGACTTGGTGTGTTCTAGAATAGTCCATAATAGTGTCATCAATGATTCGAGGAAAAATGACACTCTTTTCAATTCCTAGCCACCGACATCTCAAGTAGCTGGATAACTCTGGGGACCCAATAGTAGAAGCACATGTGCCATATAAATTATAATTATTTCATGGTTTTAATTTCATTTGTCCATTTCTCACTAGAATAGGCGTAGAAAAAGAAACCCATTTGACACCAAATGGCCACGTACAACCCCTCTACTTTAAGTAGCTTTTAGAGATCTATTTCACCCAAGAGATCACAAGAATTACGCGGTAAAGTGTACACACACACGCGTATACCTACATAAGAAAAGGCCATCGTCGGTAGGATAATGACATTGAAAAGGTGTACAATAAGAAAAAGTGAGAATGTGAGGTAATATTAGGATTTATGTTCAACTTGACGGCACTTATGTGTATGTGTAAAATAAACATTATAAAAAACTGTTGAGCAAACCGGGGGAGGCGATTCGGTTATTTCCAGCACTTACCACCACCAATGTTGATGTGGCACCAAATTTATTGATGTTGGACATAATTTAATTAGTTTTGAGCTTGAATATGTGGGAGCACTATTAGGTTTAGTATTTTCCTTTCCTTTCCTTCCACCCCCCTTCTTAAGAGAGCAACCATTTGATGACCTGGTTTAAATTAATTTTGAAAACTTTTTTCTATCGTGTTTTCTCTTGCAAAATTTAAATTTATATTTACATTTTGAGTTTTGAATTATGAATTTTTTTGGTAAATAATTTTGAACTATGAATTTGAATCTAAAAGGAACCTTTAATTTATTCTCTCTCTCTTTTTTCAGGAAAAAGAATAATTTGATTAAGAAATAGGCAATAAATCTGTCCTTATTAATGCAAATAGGAATATAGAATAAAACCAAGACAAATAGACAATTATCAGTACAATGGACTGGACAAAGCTGACCTTATTTATTTTTGTATTTATTTTATTTTTTGATACACAGGGAAAGTATAACATGTAAACCCATTGGCAACATGTGTGAAAATATAAAGGAGATAAGGTGAGCTTTGCTCCCACCTAATTCCTCCTTTTGAAGGTTTTTTGTGGTCGAACTATCAGTGGATTTACATGTTATTCTTTTTTTGTGTATCAAAAAAAATTGTAACTACTTGATGAGTCCTATATTGACGAGAAGTGAGAAGATAGAGTGGCTTATAAGTTACTCGTAGATTCTTCTCCAGTCAGTAATTACATGAAAGTTGAATCCACCTAATTTGTCTTTTTGAAGGTTTTTTGTTGCCCGCAATTGGCAAGATTTTCTAATTATATTAGACTAATGAAATCGTTAAACTGAATTTAAGCGAAATAAATAAACAAATATACAACACATTTAAACATTCCACGTGGCTGGCTGTGAAAGGAAACCAACAACAATCCTCTAGGGCCTTAAGAATTAACGACATATTGTTGTGCTTTTATGACAAGTGAAATATATGTATGTATTTTTATTTAATGTTGTCCTTTCATGCGATAAATGCTACCTTTATTTTATTTTATTTTATTTTATTTTTTTGGGCGAAAAGGGGAAAAATGCTTGCTCGTTTTGTTTTCAATTCTCTTGATGATTGTCGAATGCTTTTCTTTAAAAAAAAAAAAAAAAAATTCTTGATGATTGTTGTTGCCTCCTCAAAGAGACTAACATTATAAACTTTATTTAAACACGTTTTATTACTTACTAGAAAATTTTAAAATCATTTTAACTTTAAAAGTAATTGGTTTCCAAGCATAAAACACTCGGTAAAAAACTATTGTTTTTGCCAGCAAAAAACAAAAATTATGTCAAACGACCCCATATATCTGCAACCACTAGTTGTCGGCTATTTTTGGTTGGTTGAATTATCACAAGTTTCACCGTGAAAAAACTATTGTTATCTAGAATAATTATTACTTTATATCTTACGATAAAGTCATGTTTGAAATTCTCATCGAGTTGTCTGTTATTTCTAGTTGAATGATTTATCACAAGTTTTACCTTTAAAAAAAAAGATTTTTTTTTGTTGAACCTTGTCAAAAAAAAAAAAAATTGTTGTAGTTTGAAATAATTTTTTTTATTTTTAAGAGAGAACTTTGCCAAGGTTCAATAGGGGCGAAACATTATCCATCACAAAGAGGCCCAACCAAAGACATTAAGAACACAGAACTCAGGCCATGCATTTTGAACCTCACTCGCGACCCATTTTGCTTCGGCCTAAACTTGCAGTTTGAGTTCAAATTTTTAAATTTGAATTGATTGATTTTTAAAAATTAGTTATAATTTTGTTGACTTTTAGAAAAGGTTGAATTTAGCTTTGAGGCAAACGGATGTTTAAGCTTGTTTAAAAAAAAAACGAAAAAAAAAAAAATTCTTTCATTAATCTTCTCTTAAAATATATATATATATATATATATTTGGGCATAATCTATAACTTTGACTAATCTTTTTATTTTCATATATAAGTATTCTTGTACGTAATGCCAAAAAGCTCTACCCAGCCCCATTTTTTTGCAAGCCACTGGAGCAAACCGACAACGGAGCCTTAACCGATATTAATCCTTTTTTTTTTTTTGGTGCCGACGACGGAGATAGAGAACAGAAACCTAGGACAAAACGTGAGATAATAAAGGCTATGTCATATAAGTAATAGGGTTTAATCTAATTTTTGTTCTTCAAATTATAAATAAAATCTTGTTTTCATCTTTAACTTTTAAAGCACCTCATAACAAGCCTTGATCTATTAAATTTTTTTAAATTAGTCATTTTGTTCATCTGATTGCTAAAATCTCGACAAAAATAGACGTGTGATGAATCTAGTTTTGGGAGAGTTAATTGTATAGTTTTGTACATTAAGTGAAGGAAATTACCCCCAATTGAACGGACAAAAAGACGAAGTTAAGACGATTTGTACGAGTTGGAATTCGTTCTAGAACCTTTTAAAAGTCATCCCATACCTCGAGTGTTGCATATCTCCTTAGAAATATGCATCTTATTGTCTTTAAACAAATGTATGTGTCCATTTAGTTTTAAAATTTTACACGTACGACACAAATATACCCATATATTTTGCATATTCCAATAATATTTCTGGGAATTTTCTCTCACTCATTCTTTGTTGTAAATGTCAAATTCATAAAGCTTTGCCAGAAAATTCTCACAAATATTGAGAGGTCTCATAGCTAGAGATCTGGCCGTGAGGCCTTAGAAAGGTCACCCGTTGAATTTGCTAGATGATTTGTAACATTTTGATCTCCGAAATTGGGATTCCGTTTGGGGTCAATGTTTGGAAAGGTGTTTCTAAACATTTTTTTTTTGTCATTTTTCTCCAATTTTACTATTCACTTTTTCAAAATTTTTTTAAAAAACTCAAATTTCAAAAGTCTATAATTTTATTATTATAAGTCGAAATAAGATTTTTCTTTTTTAAATTGTATAGAAGTTTGAGAGAAATGAAACAAGATCCATATTGTTAATTTTTTTTTTTCTGAACATGTTTCAAGTTTTTATACTTTTTCACTCAAAACAGTTCATTTTTACCAAATATATATTTCTAAAACTCAAATCACCTCTAAAGCACTGTATACAAATGTGATCCCAAATGAGCCCTTGGTTATTACCATTGACCAATGGCATGTGATAGACAATAATGCATTCATCCACTAGGTTATCGGTATGACGCTAGTAGCTGACTGGCGACGAGTATTGGATGCCAATGGATGACCAATGGTCACCTAGGAAGTCACTCCAACCAGTGACTCCGGCTACTGTGGCTACTTGAACAATAATGAGAAAATTATCCTATTAGTCACTTTTTTTTTTATCAGTTAATCAACATAATACATATTCTCATATATTAATCAACAAACATAAAATCTAGTTTAATTCCGTGTCATATTGATTTAGTATTAGTTTTTTGTGTCATGTTGATATAATAAGGATTTTTAAATTTGTGTCATTCATATGCTTTTCCAATATAGTGCTACAGTGATTATAGAAAATAAATATACTGATGATACACCCGATGTTTTTTTTTTAAATTATAAAGACACCCTCTTACGAAAGTATTTAATGCCAATTCCCCTTGAAAATTAAAATTAAAAAAAATATAGACACTATATTAGTCAAACGTGATAGAAAAATGTATATATTACTATTCAACTTCCCCTTAATGGAAAAGGTACTACTCAACAGAAAAGAACATCGGCTACATTATAAAATATTTAAACAATCTTTATATATAATCACAATACTAGACAATATTTCAACGAAAAATTTTCAGTGAAATTCCAACAAAATATGATATCTACATTTTAGACCGTTTCCAAGTTGATCAACACATATTTTAACAAATTTTCAGATAAAATGTAGATGTAAAAATACTGCCAAGTTTAAACCTAATTCAAGATCCAACTTAATGTAAACCTCACACCTAATTTCAAACCTAAATTACCTCCTAATAATGTCCTAAGTCAGAATCCAAATCATTATTTTATCATTTTAAGGCGCTAAAGAAAATACACGTATTCTCGTCACCCATAAATATTTCTTCTGATACAAGACAAAATTAAAATCTTCTTTATAAACTTTATCTCATAAAAACATATTAGATCGAATTACCTTTGATTACATAGTGTTCCTTCTTTGGAAAATATCTTAATTTTCGGAGATTTGATATTATTAAATAACCTACTCAATTATGTAATTGCAATTTGTATTATATGGATCTCATTCATAGTACTGTTTGTTTGTTGTTAGTAAATTTTCTCTGCATAATGTTAAATATTCATGCTTTATTTTCCCTTTTAATTTCCTAATTAATTTTTGTTAAGGCATGGGCAAAAGACTAGCACGTACCACGCAACTTTCACTTTACAATTTGGGAATTTTTATTGTTGGATCTCTAGAAAATGTTGTTTTAGTTATTAGATTAAATTTTTAATAGTCAGATTTAAGCTAAAGTAGTTTTATGCCATGTGCTTAAGTTGTTAAAGTATATTTCATAAATAAAACCATTAAAAAAAATCCAACGATGATAAAATAGTTTATATCGATTGTAAAATAAGAATTTTTGCTGTAAAAACATTATCATTTATAAGCAAGACACACATAATGTCACAGGACAATCCGACCGCAAGGGTCTTATAAACAAGTGGAATCATAAGTGAACTTTACAAAATTATAAATTTCAGATAATTATTGATTGAAAGAGAACTGATAACACTTACATATAAATAGAAGTTCTAACTATCTCTGATATATGAGACTCGTCGTAGCGACTATCCGGTATTTTGTATTCACGTAAACAAGGCACATGCAATCTGAGAGAGAGAGAGAGAGAGAGAAGACCAATGTTGCTCCTTCAACGGGCTAGGCAATGCAATGCCATTCAAACTCGTCGCCAAACTAAAAACGTCAAAGTGGACCTTTCAAAGGTTGGCGAAGGAAAAGTACTACTAGAAATTATTGTCTTTAGAGCGTGGTGATGGCCCATTTAGAGTTGAATTTGAAAATCAATTGGTGAAAAGTCAATCAATTTTATGAATTTGACAACTTTTTCCACCTGCCAATGCGTTCCTTCGATCTGCCCAACCAAATTTGAAACTTAAGACAAACAAAATCAAGCCAAGGCATTCCATCAAACAATCAGTGCCGGTCTAAAAAAAATTTTAAAATTTATTAATTAAATTATTTAGCTTAATAATATAGTTAAATCTTAATATTAAAGTTTCTCTTAATAATTTAGTTTCAAAAACCACATAATTGCCCAAAAAACATAAAAATGAAAAGACAAAAAAAATAACTATGATGAAACTCAAGCGATAATAATCAGTAAATTGACAATAAAGAAGTTTAAAAGAGAGATAGAGAGAAAAATTAGATGTAAATAAATAGCCAAAATTTTTTTTTTTTTAATAAGTAAATGATCTTTTTTCTTCCCCCTTAAATTTTATAATGATCTAGCAATGATCGATCGATGAAGTAGCAATAATATATCATTATTGTATCATATTAGTCAACAATTGACTGATGAACTACTCGGGAAAAAAAAAAAGTTAATTTGTAATTAAAAAAAAATATGATATTTATTATAAAAAGAAGACTTTGAAAATAGCCCATTTTCCTATTATCCCAAAAGAAAGATACAAACCCATGAAGTAGTGTTAACCAGTTGGAAAGTGGAGACAAGTAGAGCAAACGAGATTAGAACTTTTTTTTTTTTTTTTTTTTTTTTTAGGGTTCATTTTTCTCCGAAGGCCATTTCCAATGAAGTCTTTGTGTCCATGTTTCTTTTCGGCCTTGTGTTTGATACTAATTTTCCCATTCTCTGCCTTCTCAGACCCACTTCACGTCCACTCCATCACCCCATTCTTCGCAACAAACAAATTCCAATTGCTCGACAAAAATGGCGCTTTCTTGTCCTCCATCAACCACACTTTCCAAGCCTCAATCGTCACTCAATCTGTCCAACCATCGCGTATCTACTTCTCCGTCATCCATGTATCCACTCAATCCGTTATCTGGACGGCTAACCGCAACACACCCGTGTCGTACTCAGCCAACGTGAGGCTCACAATCGACGGCCTCGCCATCACCGACGAGTCCAAAGAGCTCATTTGGTCTACTCCTCCGTTGAGCTCTCCGGTCTCGGCTCTCTTACTCTTGGACACCGGAAACCTTATGCTAGTCGACGAGAACAACGTGTCTTTGTGGCAGAGTTTCGATTATCCGACGGACACCATCGTCATGGGACAACGTTTTGCCGCGGGGAAATCCTTGGTTAGCGCTGCAAGCGCTGATGATTTTTCTTCTGCTGACTACAGTCTAACGCTTAACGGCGAAGATTTGGCGCTGCAGTGGTTTGGACAAACTTACTGGAAGCTCTCAACGGATACAGAATCTTTCCAATCCTCCAACGAGACAGTGTCTTACATGGAGATTGTTAGTGATGGCTTGTATCTTTATGGAGGATCAGGTAATGATTCTTTTGTCATTTCGAAACTTCCATTGAGTTCTTCGAATTTTAGGATTGCCCGGATCGGATATGGAGGGAGATTTACGATCAATAGCTCCAATTCCGCCGAAAATGTCTATCTAACGCAAGAATTGTTGAGGCCTAGTGAGTTTTGTCTGGTTCCAAACATTTGTGGGGAATTAGGATTCTGCACTTTGAAGCAAATTGACAAAACCAGCTACTGTACATGCCTAGAAGGATTCCAAACGGTTTCGACAGGTTGTTCGCCGATAGCGAAGTCAATTTCGCTGCCTATCCGATGTAACGGAAGTAGTAGTGGGAGGGAATTAGAATCAGCATCATCGGTTGCAAGTTATAAGAATCTGGGAACCGGTTTTCAGTATATCGCTAATAATTTTTCTGAGCCTGCAAAGCGCGGTGTCGACTTCTCTGTTTGCCAGGATCTTTGCTCGCAAAATTGTTCTTGCTTGGGATTTTTTTACCGTAATTCCTCTGGATCATGTTACCCTGTTGAGAATCATTTCGGTTCCGTGTACAACATTGGCACTATCGAATCGGAACCTGCATCGGGCTACATAAAGGTTTTCGAAAAATCTTCGCCTAGTCCTGGAACCAATAAGAAACACGGTTTCCCGGTAATTGGCATTGTGTTCATATCCTTGTCGGGTTTTGGCCTAATTGTTATCATCACGGCATTAGCAATTTTGTGGCTGCACAGAAGGAGGACTTCCGAGAAAGTTGCTTTGAGTTTAGGCCGTTGGGATTCGTCTTCATCAACAGCGTTTGGGAGAACGTCTATACTGGGATTACCCTCGAGTTTTAAGTATGAAGAGATTGAAAAGGAGACTGATGATTTTAGTACTCAAATTGGTAGCGGCGGCTTTGGAACTGTTTACAAAGGTACAATGGCAGATGAAACCGAAGTGGCAATTAAGAAGATCAAGAATTTGGGTGTCCAAGGGAAGGAGGAGTTTTTCACCGAGCTCCGGATTATTGGAAGTATCCACCATGTCAATCTGGTTAGATTGAAAGGTTTTTGCGTCCATCGAAGCAGCCGCTTTCTTGTCTACGAATTCATGAATCGGGGTTCGTTGGAGAGAATTCTTTTCGGTGACGGTCCTGTTTTAGAGTGGCGAGACAGATACAAGATAGTCCTTGGAACCGCAAGAGCACTTGCTTACTTGCACAGCGGATGCCAACCGAAGATCATTCACTGCGACATCAAGCCGGAGAACATCCTCTTGAGCGAAAGTTTGCAAGTGAAAGTCTCTGATTTCGGGCTCTCAAAGTTGCTGGACCACGAAACCTCGAAACTACTAACAACTTTGAGAGGCACTCGAGGCTATCTTGCGCCGGAGTGGATTACTAGCTCCGGTATCACCGATAAAACAGACGTGTACAGTTTCGGAATGGTACTACTCGAAATTGTGAGCGGCAAAAGAAATTGCCCTCTACTTGCACAAAACACTAGCATCAGCACATCACCGTCTTCTTCTAGTTTGGAAGGACTGACATTTTTCCCCGCATTCGCACTCGAAATGCATAAGGAAAGGAGGCACTCCGAGCTCGCGGATCCGAGGCTTGAGGGACGAGTAAGCGGAGAGGAGATTGAGAAGATTGTTCGGATAGCGCTGTGTTGTCTGCACATTGTTCCAACGCTGAGGCCGAGTATGCAAAATGTGGTTGATATGCTGGAAGGTCGGATTCCTATAGGTAACCCAATAGTTTACGCCTTGAATTTCTTGCTGTCTTTTGGCGGCAGACAGACTTAAGACCATCTCCAATGTAAATGTAAGTAAAATGGAAAATATGTTTATTTTGCATTTTTATTTGATACTCCAATATACAATATTGTTTTAACTGGGAAACTTGCAAAAGCAATGTTTAGGTTTTATATCACAAAATTTATATAGTTACAACAATTTCTTAAATTAACTAGCTGTTTGAATCGTCGTTTAGAAATCATTTTTTGGGCACTATTCAAAACGTTTTTTACAATATTTTCTTTCACAAACCTACGATCCAAACATTACATAAACTTTCAGTGGCAATGGTAGCCACACTTAAGCCAAAAAAAAAAAAAAAAAGCAAGAAGTAGAAGTAATGTTTTGATTACCATTTCAACGTACTAATCTTAAGTTAAGAGGGTTTTAGGCCTTAGAATTTATTGCACAGGGTCACTCCAAATAAAAGTCTCATGTACACTTTTTCTTCAAGCTGATTATGTTATACCCACAGATATACTTATACATGTGTAAATATATATGTATATATAATTTGGTAACTAGTACTCTAATTTGATACGACACATGTAATGCAGGTTGTGCTGCAAAAGAAAACTTGTATCGGGTTATAATGAAGGAGCCATTTGAGCATATAATCTGAGATTATATAAAAAGAACTTTGAACTGGTTTATTAAATAAGATTATTCTTATTAAAATCTAAATCACACTCTTTTTTTTTTTTTGACCATTTTATTTCGCAATTCAAATTTTTTTAACCAAAAAATCAAACTTTCTAATCTTAGCACGTTTCCCAAACAACCCATGCATTTTTTATCTACAATTTGAATTGTTAGAAACTTGAGGTTTTACCATCCAATATCGTCGCAAACTGGCATGTTCGGAATTTAATGGAATTGATAATCATTAAATTGATTGTTTTGTAATAATTTTCTTTATTATTAGTGAATCAATTTTACTTTGATGACCATTTATATGATGATGGTTTTATTTCTGAGTGATCAATGAACTTTTTTTTTTGTTTTTTTGGCGATACTAATAAACTAGAAAAAGTTAATTAACTTGATATTTTAAATATATATAGAACTTTGTGCATGATTGGAAGAGTAAAAGTTTAATGTATCTCTTGAAAAGATACATTAATTGCAGTTGTTTCTGAAAGGATGTCATGAAAAGTTGTTAGATTTCTATAAAGAATTGCAGAGAAATCAAATTTTCACAACAAAAAATTCAAATGCTCTTTCTCTCTCCAATTGTTAATCTTTTAAAAATATTTTGTTCTTTTTTCTTCTGCAATTTTTATTTTGGTTGGTGTTAAAATTCGTTCAAAGACTTATTATATCTTGGAAGCGATTTTCTGTTCAACCTGAAGCAATCTCTTTTTGAGAGAGGACAAATAATGCTTTAAGGAAAGGGTATTCGTTACATATTTCAAGTCTCTGTGTTTAGAGTTTTTTCAACATTTTCAACACTCAAATGAAATAAGTGTTTGCTCAAACAAATATGGAAACAATTAATATGTATATATTTACATGTTAGGCATATTCTCTATATCTTGTGCCGAAATCTATTAAATTAATGTTAGGCTATACGTGCAACCATAGTAGAGAAATAATATTTGAGTATGCACCACAAACATTTGTTTTCAAGGGTAATAATCACTCAATATTAAAAAAATCAAATTAAAACTTGTCTATTTGGAGTAGCTTTTTAATTAGCATATCATATCTTTGTTGTTGGTTATATTGTTTAGTGTAAGATGTCAAAATAAACTAACTTGCAGTGAAATATTCCGCCATTAAATCTACTGGCTAAAGTGGTGCTAAAGTGGTGCTAGTATGATATTCGAGTTGTTTTGTTCTATTTTCTTTCACTTATTAACAAATTAATAAAATCAGTTGGACATGAATTTGTTGGGATTAGCTCAACGGGTGAGACATAAAGGATTTTAATAGAAGTTTATAAGCTTAAAATTTGATTTTTTTTTTTTTTTCATTTTTCTTTAATGAGTTTAAATTGAACAATTCACGTCTCAAAAAGTATCCCCATACAAAGGCAAAGAAGAGGTAGAAGTAGTAAAAGGGCTCTAAATAGGCTGCATTCGAAAAAAAAAAAAAAATATATATATATATATATATATATAGAAAATTTCACTGGTAATCACCTCTGTATATCAGTTTGATTTTTTTGCCACTGTTGAATAATCTTGCACTTTTTTGACAACCCAGGAATCACCTGAGCATGTCAGAAAAGTGATCTGACAATAAGAAGTAATCTTAATATCTAATGGGTATCATGAATATGTCATTTGTGTTCTTCTCCTTTGAAATTAATAGCAAAGTAGAGTTGACTTTTGAAATTCAGTTGGTCAAAAGTCAAACAAATTTTGTCAAGTATTGAAAAAGCATCCCACTGGCCAGTGCATTCCTTCAAATAATCAGCGCGGGCCCCAAACAAATTTGAAAGTCTTTAACGAAAATTCTAAAGAGGTCTTCTTCATTATTTTTAAAATCAGAATTTATAAAGAACAATTAATTATTGTAAATTAGTTTATTTAAAATCTAGTTTTCGTCATTTCAAAAAAAAAAAAAAAAAACTAGTTTTTGTGTCTTTTGACGTGTAAACTTTTTAAGTAAGAAACAAAGAAAAAAATTAGGTGGTGGCCGTTTTTGACCACTCCTTAAAATAAGTTGAACCATTTTTAGTGACTTTTATGATGGCCTATCAATGATAAACCAGTCAATTAATTATTGTAAATTATTTATAAAATAAAATATTGTCGTTATATATTGGTTAATTGGCTAACCACCCAATAATAAACTAGATGCAAAGAAACTTCAGATATTTATTAATAATCATTAATGACTAAAAAAAACAACTCATTTTTTTTATAAACTTAAAAAAATGTAGGATTAATTTCAGGAATATCCCTGCACCATATATCATATTTTACTTTGTCCACTCAATTATTACAACGTTCAGTTTGTGCAAAAACTATTTAATATGCCTTCTTCATCCACTTCCGTTTATTAATTTAACATAATCGCTAGTGTAGCATAACATTAAAGAGTAGTCAATTGTATCTTGAAATATAAATCTTGATTATTAAAGAAATTTTATTTGAAAAAACAAATAACCTTAATATAGAAGCAAATAAACTATTAAAATAATTGAAAATTAAAAAGAATTTATATTAATAATTATATCAATTATCAATGATTAATTAATATCTTAATTAATCATGTATTTTTATTATGTAATTACTCAATATAATATTTTTGCTTATATAACTAATCATCGCTTATTAACCTTTATAATTAATTAATTAATCAATAATTTTAATTAATTACTAATTAAATTTATTAACATAATTATATTTTTTTCTATTTTTTAATTTATTAGTTTATTAATTCATTTCTTAATAATTAATTAATCTACATCATTTTGGTGACTAAGAATCACTTAAGTGTATACTTTTAAGTAGGTTCTTTTTAATAGATTATTGGACTTCCAAGGCCCATTTTTACTAGTTGTTCACATTAAATTGGGATAAGGTAGTCTCTTAATATGTATATAGTATTTCTCTGGTTTACTCGGTCTTGACCTATTTAAAAACTTGTGATTGAACTTTATAAGGTTAGAGTTTTGCATATTTAGTTGATCATATACTTAATACTAACTCATTTTATCAATAAATATGTCCATTTGCTATGACTTACCTTCATGTCACATTTAAATGTTTAATCATTTAATCGATGTGAGATCATAACTTGTAAGATTTATTTAAGTTTGAGTATAATCCCATTTTGGATATTGATGACCCGTTGGAAAACTTGAAATATTTAGTTTCTTTCTTTATTATTTGTTTTTTAAGATTTCAAGGATTTCAAATATTGATATGGACGTTTTCCTAAGTGTCTATGATAAAATCTCAGTTTACCAGATTACAGTATAATATTATGTGATTTATTAAACTTTATATACATATTTGTTTTTTAAACATTTAATAACTCATTTCAAAGCTAGAAATGTGATATTATTAAATACCTTACTCGATTATGTAATTGCAATTTGTATTATATGGATCTCATTCATAGCATTGCTTGTTGTTAGTAAATTTTCTCTGCATAATCTTAAATATTCATGCTTTATTTTCCTTTTTCTTTTCTTAATTAATTTTTGTTAAGGTATGGGCAAAAGACTAGCACTTACCATGCAACTTTCACTTTTCAATTTGGGAATTTTTATTGTAGGATCTCTAGAAAATGTTGTTTTAGTTATTAGATTAAATTTTTAACGGTCAAATTTAAGCTAAAGTAGTTATATTCCATGTGCTTAAATTGTTAAAATATATTTCATAAATAAAACCATAAAAAAAAAATCCAAGGATGAAAAAATAGTTTATATCAATTGTAAAGTGAGTATTTCTACTGTAAAAACTCCCTTATCATTTATAAGCAAGACACACACAATGATACTGGACAGATCGACTGTAAAGGTCTTATAAATAAGTGGAATCATAAGTGAACTTTACTAAATTATAACTTTCAAACAATTATTAAATTGAAAAAGAATTGATAATACTTATATATAAATAGAAGTTCTTACTCTCTCTCTCTGATGTGAGGCTCGTAACGGTGACTATCAGGTATTTTGTATTCACGTAAACAAGGTACATGCAATATGAGAGAGAGAGAGAGAGAGAAGACCAATGTTGCTCCTTCAACAAGGCAATGCAATGCCATTCAAACTCGTCGCCAAACTAAAAACGTCAAAGTAAGACCTTTCAAAGGTTGACGAAGGAAAAGTACTACTAGAAATTATGGACTTTAAAGCGTCTGATGGCCCATTTAGAGTTGACTTTGAAAATCAATTGGTGAAAAGTCAATCAAATTTTATGAATTTGACAAGTTTTTCCACATGCCAATGCATTCCTTCGATCTGCCCAACCAAATTTGAAACTTAAGACAAAAAAAAAAAAAAAAAATCAAGCCAAGGCATTCCATCAAACAATCAGTGCCGGTCTAAAAAAATGTAAAATTTATTAATTAAATTATTTAGCTTATATATTGGAGATCAGAAATATAGTTAAATCTTTACATTAAAGTTTATCTTAATAATTTAGTTTTAAAAACCACATAATTGCCCAAAAAACATAAAAATGAAAAGAAAAAAAAATAACTATGATGAAACTCAAGCGATAATAATCAGTAAATTGACAATAAAGAAGTTTAAAAGAGAGAGAGAGAGAAAAATTAGGTGTAAATAAATAGCCAAAAATTTCTTTTTTTTTTTTTAATTTTTAAGTAAATCATCTTTTTTCCCCCCTTAAATTTTATAATGATCTAGCAATGACAGATCGATCCAGTAGTAATAATATATCAATGCTAAACCGAAATATTATTGTATCATATTAGTCAACAATTGACTCATGAACTACTTGGGAAAAAAAAATAATTTGTAATTAAAAAAATATGATATTTATTATAAAAAGAAGACTTTGAAAATAGCTCATTTTCCTATTATCCCAAAAGACAGATACAACCCATGAAGTAGTGTTAACGAGTTGGAAAGTTGAGACAAGTAGAGCAAACGAGATTAGAACTTCTTTTTTTTTTTTTTTTTGGGTTCATTTTTTTCCGAAGGCCATTTCCAATGAAGTCTTTGTGTCCATGTTTCTTTTCGGCCCTGTGTTTGTCACTAATTTTCCCATTCTCTGCCTTCTCAGCCCCTCTTTACGTCCACTCCATCACCCCAAACTTCACAACAAACAACCTCCAATTGCTCGACAACAAGGGCGCTTTCTTGTCCTCCATCAACCACACTTTCGAAGCCTCAATCGTCACTCAATCTGTCCAACCAACGCGTATCTACTTCTCCGTCATCCATGTATCCACTCAATCCGTTATCTGGACGGCTAACCGCAACACACCCGTGTCGTACTCAGCCAACGTGAGGCTCACAATCGACGGCCTCGCCATCACCGACGAGTCCAAAGAGCTCATTTGGTCTACCCCTCCGTTGAGCTCTCCGGTCTGGGCTCTCGTACTCTTGGACACCGGAAACCTCGTGCTAGTCGGCGAGAACAACGTGTCTTTGTGGCAGAGTTTCGATTATCCGACGGATACCATCGTCACCGGACAACGTTTTCCCGCGGGGAAATCCTTGGTTAGCGCTGCAAGCGCCGATGATTTTTCTTCTGCTAACTACAGTCTAACGCTTAATGGCGAAGATTTGGCGCTGCAGTGGTTTGGACAAACTTACTGGAAGCTCTCAACGGATACAGAATCTTTCAAATCCTCCAACGAGACAGTGTCTTACATGGAGATTGTTAGTGATGGCTTGTATCTTTATGGAGGATCAGGTAATGATTCTTTTGTCATTTCGAAACTTCCATTGAGTTCTTCGAATTTTAGGATTGCCCGGATCGGATATGGAGGGAGATTTACGATCAATAGCTCCAATTCCGCCGAAAATGTCTATCTAACGCAAGAATTGTTGAGGCCTAGTGAGTTTTGTCTGGTTCCAAACATTTGTGGGGAATTAGGATTCTGCACTTTGAAGCAAATTGACAAAACCAGCTACTGTACATGCCTAGAAGGATTCCAAACGGTTTCGACAGGTTGTTCGCCGATAGAGAAGTCAATTTCGCTGCCTATCCGATGTAACGGAAGTAGTAGTGGGAGGGAATTAGAATCAGCATCATCGGTTGCAAGTTATAAGAATCTGGGAACCAGTTTTCAGTATATCGCTAATAATTTTTCTGAGCCTGCAAAGCGCGGTGTCGACTTATCTGTTTGCCAGGATCTTTGCTCGCAAAATTGTTCTTGCTTGGGATTTTTTTACCGTAATTCCTCTGGATCATGTTACCCTGTTGAGAATCATTTCGGTTCCGTGTACAACATTGGCACGACCGAATCGGAACCTGCATCGGGCTACATAAAGGTTTTCGAAAAATCTTCGCCTAGTCCTGGAACCAATAAGAAACACGGTTTCCCGGTAATTGGCATTGTGTTCATATCCTTGTCGGGTTTTGGCCTAATTGTTATCATCACGGCATTAGCAATTTTGTGGCTGCACAGAAGGAGGACTTCCGAGAAAGTTGCTTTGAGTTTAGGCCGTTGGGATTCGTCTTCATCGACAGCGTTTGGGAGAACGTCTATACTGGGATTACCCTCGAGTTTTAAGTATGAAGAGATTGAAAAGGCGACTGATGATTTTAGTACTCAAATTGGTAGCGGCGGCTTTGGAACTGTTTACAAAGGTACAATGGCAGATGAAACCGAAGTGGCAATTAAGAAGATCAAGAATTTGGGTGTCCGAGGGATGGAGGAGTTTTTCACCGAGCTCCGGATTATTGGAAGTATCCACCATGTCAATCTGGTTAGATTGAAAGGTTTTTGCGTCCATCGAAGCAGCCGCTTTCTTGTCTACGAATTCATGAATCGGGGTTCGTTGGAGCGAATTCTTTTCGGTGACGGTCCTGTTTTAGAGTGGCGAGACAGATACAAGATAGTCCTCGGAACCGCAAGAGCACTTGCTTACTTGCACAGCGGATGCCAACCGAAGATCATTCACTGCGACATCAAGCCGGAGAACATCCTCTTGAGCGAAAGTTTGCAAGTGAAAGTCTCCGATTTCGGGCTCTCAAAGTTGCTGGACCACGAAACCTCGAAACTACTAACAACTTTGAGAGGCACTCGAGGCTATCTTGCACCCGAGTGGATTACTAGCTCCGGTATCACCGATAAAACAGACGTGTACAGTTTCGGAATGGTACTACTCGAAATTGTGAGCGGCAAAAGAAATTGCCCTCTACTTGCACAAAACACTAGCATCGGCACATCACCGTCTTCTTCTAGTTTGGAAGGACCGCCATTTTTCCCCGCATTAGCACTCGAAATGCACAAGGAAAGGAGGTACTCCGAGCTCGCGGATCCGAGGCTTGAGGGACGAGTGAGCGGAGAGGAGATTGAGAAGATTGTTCGGATAGCGCTGTGTTGTCTACACATTGTTCCAACGCTGAGGCCGAGCATGCAAAATGTGGTTGATATGCTTGAAGGTCGGATTCCTATAGGTAACCCAATAGTTTACGCCTTGAATTTCTTGCTGTCTTTCGGCGGCGGACAGACTTAAGACTATCTCCGATGCAAATGTTACTAAAAATGAAAAAAAGTTTATTTTGCATTTTTATCTGATATTTCAGTGTACAATATTGTTTTAATTGGGAAACTTGCAAAAGCAATGTTTAGTTTTTATATCACAGAATTTATATGGTTACAACTATTTCTTAAATTAACTAGCTGTTTGGATCATCATTTAGAAATTATTTTTTGGGCACTATTCAAAACGATTATTAGAAAATCTTCTTTCACAAACCTACGATCCAAAACATTACATAAACTTTCAGTGGCAATGTTAGCCACACTATAGCCAAAAAATAAAAAAAGGAAGAAGTAGTAGTAATGTTTTGATTAACTTTTCAACGTACTAATCTTAAGTTAGAGGATTTTAGGCCTTAGAAATTATTGCACAGGGTCACTCCAAATTAGTGTCTTATGTAAACTTTTTCTTCAAGCTAGTTATGTTATACCCACATATATGGACACCAATATACATATACATGTGTGTGTGTGTGTGTATAATTTGGTAAATATTACTATAATTTGGTACAGCACATGTAATGCATGTTGTGCTGCAAAAGAAAAGTTGTGTCGTGTTGTAATGAGGGGCCATTCGATTATATAATCCGAGCTTATATAAAAAGAACTTTGAACTGGTTTATCAAATAAGATTATTCTTATTAAAGTCTAAATCACATTCATTTATTTTATTTTATTTTGACCATTTATTTGAATTCGTGATTCAAATTTTTTAACAAAAAAATCAAACTTTCTAATCTTAGCACGTTTCCCAAACAACACATACATTTTTTTTTTAATCTACAATTTGAATTGTTAAAAACTTGAGGTTTTACCATCCAATTTCGTCGCAAACAGACATGTTTGGAATTTAATGGAATTGACAATTTTTTAGGCCTTCGAACGTCCATGATAGAAAGGGTATTGGTGTGAGTTTATAAAGGATTCATCTGTTCGATTTTGGTATCTAAAATTATGTTTGACCAGCATTATACCCTATCATTTAAAATATTTGAAATGCTTTTCTAACCTTTTTTTTTTTTTTTTTTCATGTTTTAACAATTAAATTTATTATAAAATGAGGTCATATGAAGTGACTGATTAGACATTATTTGAAATATCAATAATTGAAAATGAGATGTTTATATGGTGGTTGAATAAGTGTCTGATTAAATGAGATAATTACTTGTGATCCAGAAGATAAAATTTTGTTGGATGCTTGTGAGAAATAAATCATTGAGACAATCTTGCGGATTTTGTAATGAAATGCAACAAGGGGCTCGTCTGATATTAGTTTCTTCGGAAGGAAAGTTTAGCCACTGAGCAAGTTTAGTCACTTGAAAATTAAAGATGCAAATACTCCATTTGATCAAAGTTTGAAACTCGTTAAAAATGATGGAAGGGCAGTTGCCCAAATTGAATATGCAAGTGTCATCGGTAGTCTAATGTATGCGGTACAACGTACTAGACCCGATATAGCGTTTGCAGTTAGTAAACCTAGTAGGTTTACTAGCAATCCAAGTGTTGAACATTGGAAGGCTATTGGTAGATTTCTTGGTTATCTTAAGAAAACCAAAGATCTTAGCCTGAAATATTCTAAATTCCCTGGTGTTATGGAAGGATATACAGATGCTAGCTGGATATCTAGTGTAGGTGATAATAAATCTACCTCAGGATGGGTGTTTACACTCGAATGAGGAGCAATTTCTTGGAAATCCAAGAAACAAACGTGCATAACACACTCAACAATGGAATCTGAGTTTGTTGCTTTAGTAGCAACATGGAATGAGGCAGAGTGGCTCAGGGCTCTTTTTTTAGAAATCCAACTGACTTCAAAGAATGTATTGGCTATATCCATACATTGTGATAGTCAAGCCACTTTAGCATGAGCTTATAGCGAAATCTATAATGAAAAGTCTAGACATATTAGTTTAAGACATGAGTACGTAAGGAAATTAATTAAAATAGTTTTGGGTTCAAAGGGTACAAACAAATCACTGAATAGTGTAGAGTTTTCAGCACTAAATAAAGAGAGCCTTGTCCAAGGAAAACACTGGCGATGATTGTTACATTTAGAGGGTTGAGTTATCTTAAACTCTTTAATGAGGTTCAGTCAATGTGTGACAAGTATCTTAAATGTAAGAAAGATACTGGAAGAACGTCACCTATGTGAACTTTGAGGTGGTGCCGCCTCAAAAGAGAGTTGGAGCTTTCTCTCTAAAAGTGAATGAAACAGGATGAGCACATGGCCATTAATACACTTAAGGTAAAATTCAAATCGAAAGATATTTTACTGTCTCCATAAACACTGTTTTTATTTAAGTGGAAGAATATATAAGTTTATATTTGAACAAGTCGGGATTGTTGGGTTTTGTTCATATATAAACTTCATATAATTGTTGGATACTGATAACTAATGTAAAAAGTCCCACATGGAAAATAACGAGAGTGTAGAACACTTTATAAGTCTTTCTCACCTTAAAGGGTTAATTTAGAGACATGTGGGAGTGCTTATTTGGTACTTGTGTGGCTCTTATGTGCGCACGCGTGATGTAGGCAGTGAGGTTGTAGAGGTGATTTTGGCGCTTATTAAACGCACTTGGCGTGGGGTGCGTGTGCGTGACATGTGATGCATTGTAATTAAACTGCTATGAAATAAATTTTCAATATTTTTTCGAATTAAATTGCATTTTTTCACTGAAAAGATACATTAATGACAGTTGTTTCTCAAAGGGTGTAACCAAAAGTTGTTAGATTTCTCTCTCTCTAATTGTTATTCTTTTAGAAATATTGTGTTCTTTTTTCTACTTGAATTTTCACTTTTGCTTGGTGTTAAAATTCGTTCAAAGGCTTATTATATCTTAGAAGCGATTTACTGTTCAACCTGAAGTAATCACTTTTCGAGATAGGGCAAATAATACTTTAAAGAAAGCAAATTCGTTACGTGTTTTAAGTCTTCGTTTTCAGAATTTTTCCAACATTTTCAACACTTAATTGAAATAAGCGTTTAAGCCTCAAACAAATATGGAAACAATAAATATGTATATATTTACATGTTAGGCATATTCTCTGTATCTTGTGCCAAAATTTATAAAATTAATATTACGGCATACGTGCAACCAAAGTAGAGAAATAATATTTGAATATGCACCACAAACATTTGTTTTCAAGGGTAATTATCACTCAATATTAAAAAAAATCAAATTAAAACTTATCTATTTGGAGTAGCCTTTTAATTAGCATATCATACCTTTGTTTTTGGTTATATTGTTTAGTGTAAGATGTCAAAATAAACTAACTTCCGGTGAAATATTCCGCCATTAAATCTACAGGCTATAGTGTTACTAGTACGATATTCAAGTTGTTTTGTTCTATTTTATTTCACTTACTAACAAATTCATAAATTCATAAAATCAATTGGACATGAATTTGTTAGGATTAGCTCAACGGGTGAGATATAAGGGATTTTAATAGAAGTTTATAAGTTTATATTTTGATATTTTTTTTTCACTTTTCTTTAATGAGTATAAATAGGCTGCATTGAAGGGAAAAAAAAACAGAGAAAAAGAGAAATAAAAATAAAAATAAAAAAATAAAAAATAAAAAAAGAGAAAATTTAACTGATAATCAACCTGGCATATCAATTTGATTTTTTTGCCCTCTTAAATAATCTTACACTTTTTTGACGATCCAAAGAATCTCCAAAGCAGGTCAAAAAAGTGATTTGACAATAAAAAGTGACCTTAATATTTAATAGATATCATAAAGGTCTCATTTGTGTTCTTCTCCTTTGAAATTAATAACAAAGTAGAATTGACTTTGGAAATTTAGTTGGTCAAAAGTCAACCGAATTTTGTCAAGTGTTGAAAAACTTATTCTACCGGCCAATGCATTCCTTCAAATGATCAGTGCGGGCCCCAAACAAATTTGGAAGTCTTTGACGAAAATTCTAAAGAGGTCTTCTTCATTATTTTTAAAATCAAAATTTATAAAGAACAACTAGTTTATTTAAAATCTAGTTTTCGTCATTTCAAAAAAAAAAAAGAAAACTAGTTTTTTAAGTAAGAAACAAAGAAAAAAAGTAGGTGGATGGCCGTTTTTGACCACTCCTTGAAATAAGTTGAACCATTTTTAGTGACTTTTATGATGGCCTACCAATGATAAGCCAGTCCATTAATTATTGTAAATTATTTATAAAACAAAATATTGTCGTTATATATTGGTTAATTGGCAAACCACCCAATAATAAACTAGTGGAAAAGAAACTTAAGATATTTATTAAGAATGATTAATGACTAAAAAAAAACTCATTTTTTTATAAACAAAAAAAAGTAGGATTAATTTTAGGAATACCGCTGGATCATACATTCTATTCTACTTTGTCCCCTCAATTATTAAAACGCTCAGTTTGTGCAAAAACCATTTAATGTGCCTTCTTCTTTCACTTTCGTTTATCAATTTAACATAATCATTGATGTAGCATAACATTAAAGAGTAGTCAATTATATCTTGAAATATAAATCTTGATTATTAAAGAAATATTATTTAAAAAAACAAATAACCTTAATATAGAATCAAATAAACTATTAAAATAATTGAAAATTAAATAGAATTTATATTAATAATTATATCAATGATTAGTGATTAATTAATATCTTAATTAATCATTTACTTTTATTATTTAATTATTCAACATAATAATCTTACTTATATAACTAGTCATTGCTTATTAACATTTATAATTAATTAATAATTAATAATTTCAATTAATTATTAATTAATTTTATTAACATAATTATATTTTTTTTTTCTATTTTTTTAATTTATTAGTTTATTGATTTATTTTTTAATAATTAATCAACCTATATTACTTTGGTGACTAGGAGTTATCTAAGTGTATACTTTTAAGTGGGTTTTCTTTAATGGATTATTGGGCTTCTAGAGCCCATTTCTATTAGTTGTTCACTTGGGCTAGAGTAGTCTCTTGATATGTACATAGTTATCCTCTAGTTTATTCAGTCTTGGCCCATTTGAAAACTTGTGATTGAACATTATAAGGTTAGGGATTTTCATATTTAATTGATCATACACTTAATACTAACTTATTTCATCAATAAATATGTCCATATGTTATGACTTACCTTCATGTCACATTTAAATGTTTAATCAGTTAATCGATGTGAGATCTTAACTTGTAAGATTTATTTAAGTTTGAGTATAATCCCATTTTGGATATTGATGACTCGTTGGAAAGTTTGAAATATTTTGTTTCTGTCCTTATTATTTGTTTTTGAAGATTTCGAGGGTTTCAAATATTAATATGGACATTTTCTTAAGTGTCTATGATAAAATCTCAGTTTACCAAATTACAATATAATGTTGTGTGATTTATTAAACTTTATGTACAAATCTGTTTTAAATGTTTAATAACTCATTTCAAAACTAAAGATGTTTACTTTATAGCCATATAGTTTTTTCCTTTAGTCTTTGAGTGATTCATATCGTATATTTGGGTTTTGTTACTGTTGGTCTCACTATGTACCATATATCTAGATTTATGGGTAAATTTAGCAAAATCATAACAATTCACTTATAAGTCCAAATAAGAAAAAAAATAATGTCATTAGAAAGCTTATGGTGTCTAGTTCATACACTAATAATAGTTTTGCAAAAAAAATTATGGTTTACTAACTCAAAATGTAAAACCTTTCAGTTTATAGTCTTAACTTGTAAAATTCACTAAAAGTTGCATATTTATCCGTTCGAGGTGTATAATATCTTGTTGGAAAGCTCAAGAATCTAATTTATATATTTGTAATTAAAATTAAAATTTTGAGTTTAATAGGTCCAAAGTTTAGAAAAACTGTGACTATGTTAGAGCTTCAAAGAAATTTCAATTTTGTATACTAGATTGTAAAAATCATGATAAATAACATATAAGTCCAAATGAGGCTCAAGATAATTCGTTGGAAATCCTAACATGTTTTGTTTATAAATACATCATCTAAAATATCATTAAGAATGCTTATTTTATTTAAAGTAACAATATAAGCAACTCTATTTATTTTATTTAAAGTAATAATATAAGTAACTATAGTCCACAAAATAACCAAAAATAAGGTTTAGAACCGCAAACTTCTACTAGTTACTAAACTAGTCATATAAACTCATTTCAATCTAAGTATAAAACCTTAAACCAAAAATCCATGTCATTAGTTTTCATGTCAAGTATTTATTTTCAAGCTCTAGATTTTGTAGAAAATATATAAGAACAAATTATTCCTTGGATAATTATTAATTTGATTATGATGTGCAATTTCATGTCAAAGCTACTTAAGCATATATAAGTTCATAAAAACATAAGCAATTATAAGATTTTTTTAAATTCATTTGATGCTTCTTCTAAGATTGTAATGCATTTCATGATCATAAACTATCATTTATGTATTTATTGTATCACTAAACTCTTCTCTTAAACTCTTAGACTTGCGTAACTTATAATCAAATCATACTTCATATTCTAATCATACCTTAATCATTTTTTTTACTTCGGATTAACAAATGATTGCTTCTGCACACCAAGCTCTAAGATTGTAATGCATTCGTGACACATGATACCATGAGTTGAACTTTTTAAAAAGTAGTTATAAACTTTGTTGATTTTTTAGAAAAAGATAAAAATTGAGATGAAAAATCAGTTTAGTTAGAGTTAAATTTATGTATTTATTGTATCACTAAACTGCCTTCTCGTTAAGCAGATGGGGAGAATTGACCAAAACTTAGACATTGCGTCAACAAGATTAATTTTTATTTCTTCTAATTATCAAATCATACTTCATATTCTAATCATACCTTAATCATATCTTATAATAAAAAAAAAACTTGTTTAAATGTCTTTCTCGGTCTCATTCCGGATTCTCTACCTCTCTCTCACCCCCCCACTCTGGTTTTGGTGGTAACATAAGAATAGCATTTTGATTCAATAACATGGTAGACACGAGAGAAATTTATTTTCCTTTTCTAACCCGTCGATATCGTTACCGTTTTCACTTTCTACTGAAGCACAAAGTAAAAATAACTTATTCACAGCAACAAAAAGTTCTTTTTATTTTTGTTAGATCAGTTTTTTTCAATTAATAGTAATGTAATTTTTTTCAGTTGAGGCTGTCATAAACTTGTACATTTTCTTGAAAAAAAATGAAGTGAAGAAACTCGATTTAAAAGATAAAGTCTTTATCAAATGCTTTAGCCACCAATAAGTTGACTGCTAATCTCCAATCCTAGTGATATTTTCAACTAAAACTTAGCTGATACCGTCGCGTCATGTCCAATCCTAGTGATATTTCCAACTAAAACTTAGTTGATACCGTCGCGTCATGTCGTGAAAATTATCTTCAACTTCCGAAGAAACAAGGTCCCAATCAATGAAAGAAGCGAAACACTGCAAGGTTCTGGAACCAGTTTGTTCCTTGCACCCGCCGTGTCCCGAAGCGATCTCATGTCCAACAACCACAGCAACCGTTACTGCAACCGAACCAAAGTTTTCCTAAAAACAAAGCTCAACAATGTCGAGCGGGATTTGGCCATGCCAAGACCAGTTGATCAAGAACATGGAACTTTGCAATTCAGTGACCGATGCTTTGTTTGGTAACAAAGTTTAACTCCAACTAAATTACTTTTTCATCTCAATTTTTATCTTTTTCTAAAAAGTCAACAAAGTTTATAACTACTTTTTAAAAAGTCAACTCAACTCAAATTTAAAAATTTCATCTCAACTCAAATTCAATTTATTCACCAAACAGATCCTGAATCTTTTCTTACCTCCAAAAAATGGGTTCTTTCCATGTACATATTCTTTTCGAACAGAGTATGGTATATAGCATCCAGCTTATGGCCAGCATTTTTCCAGACAAAGTAAATGAAAAATATGATGAGCCAACGTTAAGAAAGCCGATATAACAAGGAAGGGTACTTTTTAAAGATGGAAACGCTTGAACTAAAGTTGCAATGGTTTTCTTCGACTACGGTCGAAAGCATTCTTCATGATCATCGATCACATCACGACATTTATTTCTGAATTGTAACTGAAAACTAAGTTTGCGAGCAAAATATATTGCTACGTTTGGTATTTATCTCAAACTTAAATTTTTCATATCAGTTTTTGTCTTTTTCTGAAAAATGAATAAAAATTAGTTAAAGTCAACCAACTCTAATTTAAAAATTTTAACTCCAACTGTAACACCAACTTTGTGGTTCGGCTGACAAGATTGAGATGCAAGCCAGATTTCTTGATAGATCCCCATACAAGACTAAGGCTCGAAACGTAACCTTCCTTCTTCATATCATCATTTAGAAATCTAAGCACTTGGTAAATCTCTGTTGGGCTATCGTGTACAAAATCTCCGGCATGAAACTCATGCAGTCGATTCTCAAACTCAATCCAACTACCACACGCTCACATCTTTGCGGAATCATCCCACGACTGTAACTTTCCGTATACCTTCTACAAGATAATTTCTAGAGTTTGAAGGCTCCAACTCCAGAAGGAGCTGGTGGATAAACGTCATGTTGGAAACCTCGTTCCGTTGCTTTCCCAAAAGTTGCCCACTCCTAGTAAGGTATACAAGTCCTTACTTGATCTTGATGGTTTGATTGTTTTTCCCATCTCTCAAATTACACACCACTTAAAAAACATTTTAATTAACTAAAGTTTTGAATAAGACTAAGTTTACTTAAATAACAAAGATTACCTTCTAAAGATTTCAAAAATTTTGCTCGTTTTAAAATTTAACTATTTAGTTTTCTTTTTCTTTAATTAAGAAAGTATCGAAAGGAGTGTTTAATATAGAATTGAGAAAAGTAATCTTTTGTATTTTAAAAAGAGTATATTGCTCGTTGGGTCCTAATCTTTTTTATAAAATTACAATTTGAACAAAAAAAAAAGTATCATGTTAATCACACATGATTTATTATTAAAGGATAATTAAGGAAAGAAATTACATAATTTAACTTACAAGTGTCATATGTGATCTATTCTATCTGTTTTTTTAACAACTTACAAGTATCATATGTGATCTATTCCATACAATTTGTATTCTTTCTTTTTTTTTTTTAGTGAAAGTAATTAAATTACACCAAGAGTTAATGGACCTTTTAACCATTAAAAAAAAAAAAAAGACTAAATCACAATTTCATAAAAGTGTTGAAAACAAAACGATCAGTTAACCTTTTTGAAAACTGTAATTGTTTTTGGGAGTCTTTTGTTTTTGATTTTACATAACTTAGTTTGAAGTGTTTCCCTATTTAATGTGACTAAATCGTGTGATAACTAATACGATCAAAACTAATTGCACAAGTCCCACATCGAAAATTTCCAAGGTCATTACCCCTCTCTGTCAACTTCTTTTGCCCACCATGCAAGTATCGAAATCTTCTTTTGGCGACTATTCAAGTATCGAAATTTTGGTATGTGTAAGCATAAGTTACTAGTTTGACTATAAAAATCACCATATAATATGATTATTTGCTATAAAAATCAGCATAATAAATTAATTTTCTATCTGTTTAATTTCTTTTAACTACAAAGTATTTTTATCCCCACCAAAACTAAAAATATGTAGCGATTACTGTAATTTTGTAGCTAAAAAAATGGTATTTACTGAATTGATTTAGATTTGATAACAAAACAGTAAGTAAGTCTTAAGTTGGACTCTATGTACCTTTACACCGGATTCAATTATTATATAATTGAGTTATATGGAAGAATGCCATAAATTTGACAACTTTTGTAATACTAAAATTAAAGTTGATAATTTTATCATTTTATAATACTAAAATTGTTAATTTTAATGTTAGAATAGATAAAATTATAAAAATGTACTCAAAACATGACTCTCCACCTAATTTTTAAAAAAAATTTTTGATGAAATTCCTACAAATAATCCTACAAAATGTGCGCAATAAACAAAGTGCGATAAATTTGGTATGTCTTCTACCAAAATAAATTTGGTATTTTAACCTTCAAGAATATGTTTGAGTAGCTCAATTACACACAAGGAGTCTGTTTGGTGAATGAGTTTGAGTTGAAAATTTTTATTAATTTTTTAGAAAAGACAAAAACTTTTTCAAAAAAAGACAAAAACTGATATGAAAATTTTGAGTTTAAACTTGAACGCCAAACGAGGCCGAGCCATATTTATTTCATGAGATCAACAAGCACCAATCAGAGAGCAGGAGAAACATTTAAACAGAGAAACATCACATTTCACCGGATTAAACCATATCATTGTTTAGATTTGAGACATTAATTATCATTATTTAAATTTGTGAACTTGGTAACTACGGATTAAAAATTAATGGAAAAAAAATGAGAATCGGAGAAGTTCGAACTCTGAGGGAAAAAATTGCTTCATAGCATACAAACAATTAAGGGCTTCTTGAAACATTGTGAAGCTTCATCTTCCACAGGTTGGCGAAGATCCTTGTAAGAAGGAGACCCGTTCAAATGCCGTCGTTGACGGCGAAGTCAACGAAATCAAAAGGGTTCCATGGATGTCAACACATTTTTTGATCAAATGTGAGATTTTCCCCTCATTTTAGAATCATATAAATGAGAAAATTGTATGAAAAATATTAGGGATTTTAATTCTAATTTCAACTCTTGAGTATCACCTCATATGATACGTGAGTTGTTATTTTTAATTTTTTTATATGATTGTCGCATCAAATTAAAGCATCTATCATTAAAAAGATGACAACTCACCATCACACAAGTTGACACTCAAAAATTGAAATTAGATATACAAATCTAGCTCGATATGAACCTATAATTATTGCAAATATATTGCTAATTATGATTAATAAATGTTCACATTATTAAGAAGTAAATCACGTATTCAACCCGTCATAGAGACAATATTATTTATTGCGACCATTGCATTAACTGTACCGGAGAAATTTGGTAGATTTAGAATTAATGTTTTTTTTTTTTTCAATAGTAAATTTGAACAATACAAGAGAAGTAGTTATGGCAAAAAAAAAAAAAAAAAAAAAAATTCTAATCTGTATCTCAAATTTTACTGCTCGTCAATAATTTTTAATAATCTACTGGATAAAAACAAGATTAACGGAACGCATCCCTCACCTATTATGCCTCTAAAAACAATACCAAATGGACTCATAACTGGCATATATATATATATATATATATATATATATATATATATGTTGGAAAAATATCTCAAAGGATACAAGGGAAAGTTACTCATACCACTCATAATGAATCAAGGGGAACCTTGGCATGGCACATGCAAATGCAATTATGCATCACATGGAAATGCTGTGTCCTTTGAAAGCAATGTTTGGAACTACATGAGTTATGCTTCAGTTGAGCCCCACCTAAACCATGTGATGGACATAAATTAAATTCATTGGATCTTTCCAAAATAAATGCCCTCTCCTAATAAGGTGTACACGTCCTTATTTGATCTTGATGGTTTAATTGTTTTTCCCCTCTCAATTTGCCTTTTACAATAAGGTGAACAATATTTGTACACAAATTATAGCCACCAATCATTATAGCCACTAATCGAATCTTAAACCATCCTAATTTCATGTCTGAAGGGCGTACCTCACATAACATGCAATTATGTGAGGTTACCTACCCCCGAGCCAAAAAAAAAAAAAAAAACCTAAAGTCCACAAATCAACAAGATAATATGCAAGTAATCCACTTCTTTGGGGAAAGCCAAAGTGATCCTTTATCCTAAACATAGAGAAAAACTCTTACAATAGGTTACGCGAATGCAAGATCTACCCACCAAACAACACCTAGCCAAACAATGGCTGAAATCTGATCAACAAAAACTACATCAACACAAAAACTAACACGGGGGACTGGAGGGGAAACCTCCGCCCTTATTATAAACAAACACAAAAAACAGACCCAAAAAAAAAAAAGGGGAACCACTGCAAACTTTGGCAAAGCCACACCCATCAACGCCAAAGCAACCATTGGTGTGATCGGACCATCGAGAAAAGAAGGCTGACAATAAGGAGGAAAAACCGACTACATATAAGGGACACACACCACCCACGACGGGCAACACAGGCCCACACACTGACCCAACCCCCTCACACCGCCCCACAACCCAGCTCTTGTGATATCCATTAGTCCTCACTGTAAACGCACCTGGATTTGAGGATGATGAACGACTACTAACTTTTTACGCTCGGCCCCAAAATAGCCTTGACCCACCGATAGAGGCTGGTAGTCCAGCGAAAGAATAATTGGAAAGGATAAAAACGACATAAGGAGCAATTTCATGTTTCCAAAAAATGGCCTCAATGTATTTAGATGATATTTTTTAAAAGTACATAATATCAATTTAGAATAATGAGAGCTCAAAGACACAAATATAACAATGAAACAAACCATAAAGTACTATAATGACAATTTCTCAACTTATATATGCATTTAATCATGGAGTAATGTGATTCAACTCTATCGGATTGAATCCTTTATGAGTAAAATGGGTTCGGTGTTGAATCCCATTTTTCTTCAACAAAAGGCTAGAAATTGTAGGCTTTGAACTCTCAACCACTCACCAATGCAAGATAAATATGTGAGTGGATACCTCTATATACCATAAGTTTGGGAGAGGCTGTTTTATTTTTGTTTTTAATTATATTAATTTTTAATTTGTTTTAAATCTATAGTTCATAGATACACTCACAGTAGCTTTGAGAGCTAGTGCCACCATGGAGCACGGTGTTGTCTTTTTTTTTTTTTTTTTTGGTTTTTTCGGTTTTTTGTTTTTTTGTTTTTGTTTTTTGTTTTTTGTTTTTGTTTTTGTTTTGTTTTGTTTTTGTTTTTTGGGTAGAACGTAGTCTTCTCTTAATAGTGGGGAAATCTGCCACTTTATGAGTAGCTAAGCAAATTTTCTTGCTAATCAACCCAAATGAAAAAAAAAAAAAAAAAAAATCCCAAAAGAGAGCAAACTGGTGAAGACAAAATAAAAAGTAGGCTTACTTACAATTAACAAAAAATAAAAAAGTATGCCACAAAAAGAAGACATTTGCTCAATACAAAAGACATTTCGGCTTTGTTTGGCAATTTAACTCTAACTGTACTTTTTCTTTTCTGTTTTTGTTTTTTTCTGAAAAAGTTTTTGTCTTTTATGAAAAGTCAACAAAAATTTTCAACTCAAACTGTATTTTTTCAACTCAAACTCATTCACCAAACGGACCCAAAATATTGCCCAATGAATGAAAGTTCCACCATAATTAGAAAACTAATCATAAAATTATAAAAAAAATCGTTCATTAAGTACTTTAAAAAAGGAAAGAAAAGAAAAAACTAAAATTAATAAGAGATAGATCCAAAATATTGAAAAGGATGAGACATAAAACCTCACATGGCTATGTAAATTGTCATTTTCCTCATGTGTTTTAATTTAATATACATTTTCGTTTTCTTCAACAACCGTTCTTGTTTTCTGATGGCCACCACCTAAGTTGTTGTCACCATTAATAATTCTTCTCAACGATAATGTCCCAAAAGTACAATAAATACCTAAAGACTTTTTAGACCACCTAAAATTGCGAAGAAAATGAGGTTATAACTTTCATAATTTCTAGCCCCACCAAAATTAATATCTTTCACTTTCTCTTTTTCTTTCCCTATTTTTTTTTCCTTGAACTAAAGCAAAATATGATCTTTCGTAGAGATGATGCATAGTTATAAATGTTAATCTAATTAAAATCATGTCAAAATAATGAATTAAAAAAAAATCATGTCAACATAAAAAAATAAAAAGTAAATAGAACTTATGTACTAAGGTTGTTTTTTTAAGTTTGAGTTTGAGTTTGAGATGAAATTTTTAAGTTTAAGTTGAGATGAAATTTTTAAAAATTAGTTATAAATTTTGTTAACTTTTCAAAAAAAGACAAAGCCCACATTTGGATCACAAGTTTAACTCCAACTAAATTGTATTTTTTCATCTCAATTTTTGTCTTTTTCTAAAAAGTCAACAAAATTTATAACTAATTTTTAAAAAGTCAATTAACTCAAACTTTAAAATTTCAACTCAAATTGTTTTACCAAACATACATATAAATTCAGATGAAAAAGTACATTTTAGTTGGAGTTAAACTTGGATGTCAAACGAAGCATTATTTTATAAATTGAAGTAGAAGATTTAGGGGGTGTTTGGGGTAAGTTTAACTCAAGTTAAACTGCATTTTTTTTGTCTTTTCTAAAAAGTCAACAAAAATTACTATTAAAAATCTTAAACTAAACTCATTCATCAAAGACCCCCTTAAATTTTTTACCTTATAATAGAAACACATATACAATTATCATTAAATTATGTAATTACAAGTTTGATTAATTTAAAATCATTCTCTGTGATAGGAATATTTTTGTTTTAACCTTTTAAAAATGCTAGCATCTAGCGTCATTCAATCAGTTGCCAAAATACTGTATCAGAATCCGTTAAACCAGAATCTTAAAATCACTATCTACCCAATCAGAATCCAACACGTCAGCTAAATAAAGTCAAAGGCAGAAAACGTCAATCAAGTACCGGTATGATTGTGCTGAGAAGTGAACTTATCTAGACCCGACCGCACCCGATCGTCAAACCAACAGTCAAAACAAGTCCGTTTGAAGATTTTAAAAAAGAGAATTTCAATTTTTAAAATTAAGCACCGCTCAGATCTGTCTGAGAGAGACGTACAGATAAAGCCCCATTTCACTCTCTGTTTCTCTCTCTACTTTCTCTCTCCTCTCTTTGTGTCTCCTTAGCTTGAAGCTCATCTCTCTGTGTCTCCTTCTTAGCTTGAAGAAGATAAAGCTCTTTCTCTCCTCTCTCTCTCTACAATGCCGGCTAGCGAGACGGACTTCGATCTCAGAGTGAGCCTTTCTTGAAGAATTTCCATTTTTCTCTGATTTTTTTCTCGATTTTTTTGCCCTAATTATCTCTGTTTCTGCTTCTCCACAGCCTTCTTCTCAGTCCGCTTTCGGAATGGGGTCAGTTTCTCTCCTCTTTTGCCCTAAACTGTGTTCTTTCTTGCTCGTGCTTCGAAATGTGGGGCCTTTTTGGACGTCTGATCGCTAGGGTTTTGAATTTTTTGTGTGATTTCTAGTGTTTGTTTTTTGATTCTGTGTTTTCAGAGAGTATGCATTCGCCGATGTCGGAAACTTGGACCATTGCGTTAAGTATTTGAATCAGACGCTCGTTACGTTCGGTTTTCCGGCTTCGCTCGATCTGTTCGCGAATGATCCCGTGAGTTGATTGATCCTAGAGTGCCAATTTGATTGATTTTGGGTTTTTTTTTTTTATGTTGTTTGCTCCCCGAGGAATTGTTGTTCTGATTAAGATTGTTTTGTGAAATTCAAATTTCTTTTGTAGGTCTCCATTGCGCGTACTTGCAATTGTATGTATGCGTTAATTCAGCAGAGACAGCGTGATGTCGAGTTCCGGGAATCTGCGAATGAGCAGAGACAGCGGTATGTGTGATTCGTGGATTTCATTTCTGTTCTATAGTATGTTTTAGGCTTTTGTAACGTAATGACAAAAACCTCCCCAATGATTCATATAAGTGAGGATATGTTTTCTGTAATGTTGTACTTATCTTCTGCATAATGGTGTTAGAGGAAGGTTTTAACACGATTCGTACCATGGAAGGTATAATTTTGATGTGTGTTTAACATAGAGATATGTGTAGCATTCCAGAAAACATCTGGTAGGAGTCAACATTTTGATAAAACACAACAGGATTATGTTATTAACCAACCGCTTTCATTTTGGGATAATTCACTCTCTGTTATCACGTAAATGAGATGATGCCAAATGTTGCCATTTTAATGTTTCTGTGTTTGCGTTATAGTAAAATAGTTGTTTTTCGTGTTATAGGTTGTTGTCAGACATTACAAGATCAGAAGCTAAAGTTGAGAGGCTTGAGGGGCAAATTCAAGCTAAAGATAGGGAGATAGCAACTATTACCAGAACGGTTAGGAACTTTCATTTTCTGACTGAGGAATCCATATGATTTGTAATTTTGCTGATATTTGGATTCTGCATTAGGAAGCCAAAGCTACGGCGGCCTTTAAGGCCCAAATTGAAAAACTGCAACAGGAAAGAGATGAGTTTCAAAGAATGGTCCTCGGTAATCAGGTTAGAACATTTGGATTTATGAGTTTCTTGCTGCATTCTGGTAGTCAGTATTCGAGATGAAGCCTTGCTAATATACTAATACCATTATGTTGATGTTGCTGAAGCAAGTAAGGACTCAACAAATACACGAGATGAAGAAAAAAGAAAAGGAGTACATAAAGTTGCAGGTACTGTACTTCTATGTGCATGATTATTCTCATATTAAGTCCATTACCCTCTGCTGCAACCCAAAAAAAAAAAAAAAAACGGAGTTTCTCATTTTGATAACCATTGTTCTGATTATTAATACCATGCTGTGCTTTTATTGCAGGAGAGGCTAAACCAAGTATTAATGGAGAAAAAGAAGGAATCTAGATCAGGCATGGAGATAATGAATTTGCTTCAGGTAAATTAAATTTCCCAGGTTCTATGATTGAACTAATTTTAAATCCTACATCTACTCTTATTGTTGTGCAAATATTTGATTAATCTTTATTGCCATTTTTCTATTTGTTTTGTTATTTTTGCTCACAGAAAGAAGGGCGACAACGTGGAACATGGAATGGGAAGAAGGCTGATAATGATTTCTACAAAAAAATTGTATGCAGCATGACAATCTTTTGATGTTATATGCAGTTTGAGCAACTCGTTCAATGTTTATAGCTGCAACTTATGCTTGCGCATGCTATCATTAGGTGGATGCTTATGAGGCGAAAAATCAAGAACTAATGCAAGAGAATGCTGATTTAAAGGCATTGTTACGCTCAATGCAGGTAATGGGTTACATATTTTCTTGCTATCTTTTCGGCTACTAGTTTGTACACAAAATCTTTCACTTCACTTGTGGGTCTATTCTATGATATTGTTTTCTGTAGTATTTTGCGCATGATGACTATGGTTTTAGGCTTTAAGTTATGGCAGAACACACAAACCTTTAAACTATAACTTGTGACTGCTGCATTACCCTTTGATCTTTTGTGTTAGTTAGAGAAGAGATAAAGTCTCGCTTTGTGATCAGCCCAAGTTCAATTATACTTTCTGTTATTATTAATTTATCCAAAGAGATTGATTGGAAAAGATTGGATGGAAATCATGATTCTGTGAATGCATAAGAATCAAGACATAGCTAAGATTGTTTAGTTAAGCTATTTTAAAAAAATAAATAAAAAATAAAGCCAAAGATGTTTAGATAATTTGGCTTCAAAACTTTGGGTTTGTTGTCTTGGCTTTGAAGTAGTGATTGGGAAAAGATCTCCTGTTAGTATCATCATTATGGGGGAATTTGTCTTGCAGCAATTGGATTTTTACTGGGTGGCTTGGGGATAATGTATGATTACTTGACATGGTTCCTTTCCTTCTATGAAATATTGATGTTTGGCTGAGGATGGATTGACTCTTGTCTCAACCCTATTTATGAATAAATTGTCTCTCCATAGATGTAATGAAACAGATACATAAATATATCTTTTTATCTCTTGTTTCCTTGCTTTACATTGGTTTTGCAAAAGGAAATCCTTATTTCTTAACCACGTGCCTTAATTTTTAAAAAAATAGTTACCCTTTTGCTACCAACTATGCGCATGAGCAACATTTTATATAGTTTTTGTGTCGGCTCGGCTTTACACATTGTTTGTATCTCGAAATGCTCTCCATTCCTGATATCTCTCTCATGTTCATTTGGATCTTCTTCTATCACTGTCTTTCATGGATACATCTGGCATACAAAATTGTTAATTTCCTTTCCTTCTCTTGTTTCAATTTTTTTTTTTTTGGGGTTGGGGGTTTGGGGGGGGGGGGGGGTTTCTGACTTTACAGAAAGCATTTATTTTGTACTTTTATGGCCTAAACGATTACCAGAAAATTCTTTTGATGGCATTTTGATTCATCCTTTGGAATGACCTCCTTATGTGGACTCCCGTAATTTAGTGATATAATAGATGATCGTGAAAGTAGTTTGTTTTCAGAAGCTCTTCAATTTCTTGATCTTTTGTCATGTATTATCATGCTGTGTTGCAGCACTGATCGTATCAGTATCAGATGAATCTTTTACATTGGATATCACCTTCAACAGTGAAATAAGTTGCTTTTGTGTTATCCTGTTGCAAGTCCTCTGCTGTTACGTGTGCAGAAGTTTAAATGTTATAAGCAGATAACTTTACCCCCTTTTAAACCTTGAACCACTCCGCAATACCTGCAACCATTCACTTTCATGTTGTTTTACACAGAATTGTCAATTTTTTCTTGCATCTCTTGACCCAAGCTAGGTAAATCTGAGTTATTGTTTGTCAGGTCGATATGCGTGATTTCATAAATGCTCCAAATGGGTTGTCTAAGCAGTCTGTGGCTGTCAATGAAGGAGTTGAGACAGATCCTGCACGGTCTCCATTTGGTGGGAGGACGGTACGATAACTTATCAAAATAGGTATTAGTCTTCTTTCCCAGTGGTTTGACCGCTATTTCTGACATAAATAATTCCACTTGTAGGATGTCTTTGACCTCCCTTTTCACATGGCTAGAGATCAAATAGAAGAAAGTCTCCGAACTAAGATGGCTTCCATAAAGGTAGTAAATTTACAATTTACTACTATTTTCTCGTGTTGATTCTCGGATTGACATTGTTCCGATATATATATTATCTATACTTAAACTTTTGAAGGAGCGCATGGTTCAATTGCAAGATGCACAAAAAGGAGCAGAAGTTACTTCTGAAGCAACAGAGAGGGAGCTTGAGCTTGAAGCTCATCTTGTTGAGGCGAGGAGCATAATTCAGGAGCAGGTCTTGTTCTTTTACTGTTGTTTAAGTAAATAAATTAGATTGTATGCATTACTTTTATCTCCGAACAGTTGTAATTTTTCATTAGGAAGGATTTGGTGTTGTACTTGAGTGTTTGTGCTGCCTTTCAATTTCTACTTACTTAATTCTATTTTCCCCTTTATTTTCTTTTGCTTTTCTCAACATCCAAATCTTGTAAATAGAATTGTTTTTCCTCATTATTTTTCCTTTTTCCATTTTCAGTAGTATTTTTGCCTTTAAATATACTTGCAGATGATTTCATTACTGCTTTTCGTTGCAGGCATCTATCATGTCCAAACACCTTGCTAAATCTGAGAGGCCCAGGTGATTCTCCTCTATCTTTTTTGTATTTCAGATTTTCAATGAAGTAGAACATGGATGCTTATTATGTATTCATGCAGGTCTCTGAATGGTCATTTTAATTCGAGCAGGGATGGTATTGTCTCATCACCAGCTGAGGTATAAATTGATCTTTCTTACTAATGCATTTTTATTGCTTGGGTATAAGAGTGTCCTTTTGTGTGTGTCTCTCTTTCTCTCTCTCCTTAAATTACATTTTCTAACCGTTGATGAGCTTTCACAAATAAATGCCTTCTGGATTCGTCAACTAATTTCCTCTTAGTGGGTGTTAATCATTTGTTAGTCGGGTCTGGATTCAAACTACCTGACTAGGGTGACTTGGGTTTAGAGAGTTAACAGTTTATGTAAAACTTTTTAAATCTTATGTGGCAAATTGATAGGACAAGGCAAAGGCCCCAATCAAATATGTGTTTTCTAAGAGGGATAAAAAGGGAAATCGGGAGCTTAGATTGAAGCGTAAGGAAAGGACAGAGAATTAGGTTGAGGTGGGAATTTTGTTATGGGAGTTGGTTATGAGTAGAGAGAATTTAAGGGAGGGGAAGATGTTGTGAGAGGCAGGGAAGTGAGTAGTTTTGATGACTTTGAAAGGAGGCAGAGGGATCTCGAATCCCTCATCTTTTCTTTTCTCGTTATTTTGAGAATTGCATCACTCCCTATTTTGTTGTGTAAGAGCAGTTGATAAATAGTAGGAAACCAGACCCTGTTTTCTGGTTTATTTCTCTCATATTATGTCAGGTTCTTTTATTGTGATTTGTATCAGCATACCAAACTGATTAGAGAACCAACCAAAACAAATCACAATAAAGGAATTTGGCACAAAATAAGAAAACAAATCAGAAGTGGGTATGGTTTCTTTTATATATCAACAAACCATACCAACCAAATAAGAGTGGAGCAATTCCTAGAGCAATAAAGAAAAGAAAGATGAGGGACTCTCGACCTCCTCTTATAGTCACCAAGACTTCTCACAAGCTTTCCTACCTTCAACGTCTTTCACTCCCTTAAATTCCCACTACTCAACCAACTCTCATAACAGACTCGCCACCTCAGCCTAATTGTCTATCCTTCCCTCACGCTTCATTCAAAGCTCCCTATTCGCTTTTTACCCCTCCTGAAAAACACCATGTTGCGCAGGTAAACTCTAAGACTTAACTCTTTGATATATTTACTTCGGCCCCACTATGATAGGAGTAGAATGGTTATTGGAATTTGTGCAAATAGGAAAGAGGTTAACAAACCAAGAAAGTTGAGTGATATAGGTGCTTAAGTTTTTCGTTGAGAATTGGTATAGTTATTTAGTTTACGAGGCCTTCGTCGGCTTGAAGAGGCAAAGTTTTGATGTTTTTCCTTGAAGGTCTGATATCAATTCAGATTCTATCGCGTTTCTCTGCCTCCTATGTATGTTTGTGCATTTGTGTGATGCAGGTTTCTTATGCACAAGGGTTCATTTTTCTTTTAAATATTTGACTTGATTGGAGACCTGTTTTTCAAAGTATTATATCTCAAGAAATGTTTAAAGTACAGTTCACAGAAACACAAATTAACCTATTTAAGAACATTTGGCGAGTTTGATGTGCTTGTTGTCGCAGCTTGTTGTCTGACGTGCTTTTTGATGTTCAGGGGGTTTGCAATTAACAAGCCTTATAACACCAAGAACATTCGGCGAGTTTTAGTATGTTCGAGTTCGCTGTTTGATGAGATGAATATCAGCAAGCTTGTAAACCTTCGCACGCATTGCTGACCTGAGTGTTGAGGAGGGAATGTTACAGATTGTACGAGATTAGAAGACAATAGCCTATGTATTGTCGATGTAATTAATTTGTCTAGCTTTTCTTACCAAGTATGCTTCGATTTTGTATTGGCGAACTCTCTTTTCTTATTTTTACTTGCCATATCAATGCTACTATGAAAAGTGATCAAGGAAATGATGAGCATTAGCCTTTTAAGGATTTCGTTACAAATTCGACCCCCCGCCGTTTTTAAACTGGTTTATTTGAACTACGCAATACCCGTAGTGCTTGTTTGTTGCAGGGGATAAACAAGGGTCCTGGACGAGATTAGCAACACGTCCCACCAAAACAGAATCCAAATGCGAAGAATCAGGGCAAATATAGATGAACATAATCTTAATAAGTCGTTTTGGTAAATTAAAACAGCTATTAATAAGTTGTTTTACAAAGCTGTTGTACGTACCGTTGAAAGTAGAAAGGGCTTGCCACCCACAAATTCTCGCAAAGCTTCCGGTATCTCGAGTTATCCATCTTCCTTTTAGTAGTTCTCAAAAATGCAGCACATGGTTCTCTCTATTGCCATTGGAGTCGAGTTTAGCAAAAGTTGTCCCCTGATCATTAACGGATGTTCGTGCTCGGGATGAGGTTTCGAGTTATGCTGTTTTGACACTATAATGGCAAAGATCCCAAGGATAGATATAATTGCCGCCCAGATCATGAACGAGAGGGCTCACATGTACGCTCGCAGAAGTCTGATTTTAATTATTTTGTTATTGTTAGGCATGTGTTCTTGATCATTCGAAAAGAAAAACGGAAGAGTCTCGTATCGAATGTCTGAAGATGAGTTGACATGAGTACATGACCTACCTTCTGGCCGCACCGAATCTCTAATCTTCTGGCCTAAGAGTCTGTACAATTTGCACATGACACCAACTCTCTTAAGCTTAAGAAGTAGAAAATCATGCTTCCAAATCATAATTCTTTGCAGCTTCATCATTCAAATCACCCGAAAAAAAAAAAAAAAGGATACAACTCGATAGGAGATGTTTATCTGTATCGAGCAAAGTTTAAATTATCTCAAATTGAAATGTGCATTATTTTCGTTTCACAAATCGAATATACTAATAGTCATTAATCATGGTGTCTTTGATCAGGACTAGGTTAACTCTACGATTAGGGCTAGGTTAAGGGCTCGCTTCTCTTTATTTCTAACTTTAAGAAAGAACGTTTCATGTGTTTGGGCAGTCATTTGACTCCATTCGAACATTTCCATTTGGATTGCAAATTTCAATATGCATTTGACAATCACCATTTAGTTAAAGCATTTAAACGAGTCGTTTCGATTGTATTTGGGGAAAATATTTGTGCAAATTCATCTGAATTGCATATTCAAATATGCATTTGACAGTTACAATTGAGATGGAGCATTTGAACGGGTCCTTTCACTTTTTAAGGCAAATTGTAAAACCCCCCTAAACTTCATTGAAACACTTCGATGCAAATGTTCTGTTTAAATGTTTTTTCCCCTTCTTTTCGTTTTTTTTTTTTTTTTTAATGAAAATTATTACAGAGGGTGTCAAGTTGGAATAAAATTCTCTTTTAACTCAATGCATTAAATAGGAAAGAAATAAAACACTAAATAAAAAAAAAAAGAGAAAATAGTTAAATTCAAAACACTAATAAAGAAACTAAGAGACAGACAAGATCTGGGGACCTAATCTCATCTAACCAATCCACAAAACTATTGAATTTCAACATTGTTTCGTTCCATGGTCAAATTATAGTCGTGATTCCTCTTACCTATCTACAAGTCCCTTCCAATAGTTGAGTAGATATTATATCCACAACTAAAGAGGTAATTATATCCCTATAAATAACAAATTCATGAGAATCCATCAAGTTTTTGGTCCCCTCTAGTAGTTAGACAACTATAGTAAGTATATTCCGATCCTATTATCAATTGTGTCATTTTATATTTGGCCTAACTCACAAATCTCTTTCCCAAGTTCATTATGGTCTCCTTAACATCCAAATAATGATCAAGCATTTAAAAGCATTACGCATGATATAGGAATCACTTAACATGTAATTAAACAAGCAAAATTAAATTAAAATAGGAATAAGCAAAGCTTAATGATTAAGCTTAAATTGAACCAAAATAAACATAAGTAAATATATACAAAGCAAGAGTTCAAACATTCTCAAATCACAAAAATAACAAAAATTTAATATAATAAAGTAAAACCTAATTGAGTTGTCACCAGTGGTCCAGCTCTCCTTTTCAATCTCCTCTCCCCTTTTTGCTATTGAACATTCCCTCTCTCTTTTACTGTGGAAAATCAAAACCTAGATCTAAAAACGAATATATTTTTCCTTTTCTTTTTCTTTTTCCTCTTCCTCATTGTGCCCCCTTTCTTTCTCTCAGCTCTCTAATGGCATAGAGGCCAGAGGGTCTGCTTAGACCAATCAGCCCCCACACTCCCTCTTTTCTTCTATATTTTCTTTATTTTTTTTTATTTTTTTTTTTTACTTTTTCTTTTCCTTTCCTTTTAGGGTTTACCACTACAGTGTTTCTGACGCACATCCACATGGCACCATGATGCTGGTTTCTGGGAGAGTTGGACATGCAGCGGTCTTGCATTAGGCTCGGTGATAGGCGCATGCAGGAGCAGGTGGATCACGGAACATGTGATCAAACAAGCCTGCTAAAGGCTAACATGCAGCTATAGAGGCGCTTGGCGATGCGAGTGGTATTGGAGAATCAGATTCTAAATCTGATTAAATTTAATATATTGGAGAATCAGATTTATATTGGAGAATCAAATTCTAAATCTGATTAAATTTTAAATTTAATCAGATTCAGAATCTGATTCTCCAATAAGTAGAATCACGATCACAATCGGGCTTTCACTAAGCTGATTTGACTGCATTTCTCGAGTGTGGGCTTGCGTTTGACCTTTCGTGCATGGAAATCTTGCTAGTCCAGATTTTGTTTTATGTTAGATCCTTCTTTTAACCATTTTGTTGACCGTTATGCTCTTAATTTGAGCTCATGAATTTCATTTTACCCATTTTCATCTAATTAACTTACACAAATTAGAAAAATAATTATTTAGAGGGTTAAATTAAGGGGGTCGTTTGGGGTGACAATTGGAGACAGAGTTTTGGAGGTTAGGTTGGAAATGTGTATTTGGGGAAGGAGTGAATTTGTAATGAACTGTGATATTAAAGATATTGTACATAAAAATTTTGAAGTATGCTTAAAAAAAATGTGCAATATGGCTCTTGTTTTGTTCATCACGTTTTTGTTTTTATGCGATTTGTAAAAAAAGAAAAAAAAAATCTTGTTTTGACTTAAAACAATAAAATTGTGAACTTTTAAACTTAAGTTTTTTTAAAAAAAAAATGAAAGAAAGCGAAAATGAGATGTAAGTTTGGGAGTTTTGTTATTAAGGAGTGAAAACAAAGTGATTGTTTCAAATAAGGACTGCATAAAATTCTCAAGAACGTAACTAACTTGTTTGAGTTCACAAAAATTAGTGAAAAAATTCATTTCATAGAGCTATCGAATAATCTATTTCTCACCCTAATAATAACAAAAGCGCATGAGGTGCCACCAAGAAAACACCGATCATATTTAATAAGAGATTTAAATCCACTCAAAATCGCCCGAAAGAAAAAAAAAAAAAAAATTAAATCCACCTTTCCTGCATAACGACCCGAACAGGGATAAGGTTTCAACTTTCATTTAGTGGGAATTTTTCTTTTACTTTTTCCATTACGACTTGCGGTTACTTTGGAGATTATACTTTCCTTGCTCTTCAATCTTGAAAGCTTCCCACTTTAATTATATGCTTGGCGGAAGCTCAAGATTTGAAGATTTCACCCTTGGAAAGTGTTGAGATGTCTGCCCCATATTCGTGGACTGGATAATAATTGCCCAATAGCTTTTGAATGAAAAAAAAAAAAAAAAGATTAATGGCTTGTTGAACAAGCCGTGTCAGTGAGCGGCAGATAAAAGGAAAGAAGGGGGGGCTGCTGTGGGTGTACGAAAAAGGAAAAACAGAGAGCACGAGGAGAAAGCAGAGAGAGAGAGAAGGTAAAGTTTGATCATAAAAATATATTCATTATACTGCTCACAAGATCTAATTCGTTTCTGGTTTAAGACTTGGTTCTCTCAACTGCAGTGAAGCTCAAGATTTGAAGATTTCACCCTTAGAAAGGTACTTGGTAAGTTTTCTTTTATGCACATTAATTCAGAAACCAGGGAAAGAAAGATTATCGGCATTTTCTTTTCAATTTATGGCTTGTTGTAGTTTGTGTTGTGCTCTGTGTGGTTTTTTTTCTTTCTTTCTTTGTCTTTAGTTATATTAGCATCGTAGCTTTTATTTCTATTTTAAACAAATTAGGTAGGTAATAGAGATCGAATAGATCTGGAGGTGCTAACTTAATTAGGAGTCAGTTTGAAGATACGAATGGCTCATTAAAAGCCAATGTCTTTTGGATAGGTTGGTACGGCACTCGTCCACCTCATTAAATATTTAGATTGAGTCGCCCCCCACCATAATGGTCGGGAAATATAAGCAATCCACTTTGTGTGTGAAGGATTCATATATCATGCAGAGGCCAGAGAGGTATTCACCTCTCGAGATTATCTAGATATGACAACCTCTACCCTGCTATAACTTTCTTTTCTTTAGCCAAAAAAAAAAAAAAAAAGAGAGTATTGAGCTGAGTACTCATTTCCTTGTAATTAAGTCAGCTGTGAGGGAATATAATTGGCAATGTCTTTTTTTTTTTTTTTTTTCCCTCCCTCTGTCTCTCTTTTTTAGTTTTAGTTTTTTGTTGTTTGTTGTTTGTTTTTTTTTTTTCGTTGTTTTTATTTTTTTTGTGGTTTTGGTACAAGATATTATAGAAGATGTCTGGCGAAAATGATGCCGCTCTCATAAAGGATAGCACAGAAAGGAAAGGGAGATCCAGCTAGCTGAGAGGAAAGGAAAAGGGGAGAGTCAAGCTAGCACAAGCCAAGCCAAAACTAAAGTTATCACTTACGAAAGTGAGAACAAGGAACTGGTAGATGCACTGGATGCCATAAAGATCGACATTATGATGAATCGCGCCAAAGAGACACAAAAAATAAAGATTCAAAAGATTCCGAGTATCATGCTACGAAACAGAAATCTGAAAGAGGATTTAAAGCCGACGGTGTTGTCAATCGGTCCTATTCATGCTGCGGATTCTAATTTGTACAAGAGTGAACTCAAACTTAAATTGGCAACATGTTTTATTGAAAAAATCAACAGCACTGGGGCATTTTTACTAGAAAAAATTGAGAGCAAGATCAAGGACATAAAGGCGTACTTTGCTGAGGAGGTGATCAATTGTTATACGGATGAGGAATTGTCGAGGTTGGTCTTCTTGGATGGCTGTGCAATGCTAGGTTTCATACACAGCTATGTGAATCAGAAGTTAAGCCTGTTTAGTATTAGTAATGGTCAAGCCGTCTTGATCCAGCAGGATTTGTTTTTGCTAGAAAACCAAATACCCTTTATTGTCCTTCAATTGTTGCTGCCCGTCAAAGCATCCAAAATTACTGGAAATTTGATAGTTGACTTGATCAAATTTACAATTAGTAGTAGTAGTAGTATTGTTTCAAAGTTGCCTTATGACGAAGATATAGTTAAGTATGCGAGTCGTAAACTTTATCTGCCTGAAACGTTTCCCGATCACATTCTTGACCTTCAGCTAAGAGTGCTTAGTGGTTCTGATGATGAAGTTTGGTCGCTGGAACGCCCTCCTCTCGCCAGAGTATGGTGTTGTTTGTTCTGTTGTGTATGCAGTTGTGGTGTATGCAGTATTGTATATGCTTTGGTAGCGCTTGTATGGTGGCTAGTTAAGTACTTAAATAAATCATACGATCTCCCTGAACAATGGAGCAACATGCAGTCTTTTCGCAACATCCAGGAACTTAAAGCAGCAGGAATCAAGTTCAAGCGAGCTGATTCTTTGAAAACAATATCTTTCCGTTCTAGATTCATGATTAGAGGTGAACTTTCGCTTCCAACGTTAGTCGTTGACTCCTCGACAGAACGTATGTTGTTGAATCTGGTCGCCTATGAGATGTGTCGGTCTAGTGATTATGTCATTACATCTTATGTAAACTTTCTAGATCTACTGATTGATAATGAACAAGACGTTAAGGACCTGAGGGTAGCTGGCATAATTCGGAACTGTCTCAGTAGCGATAATGAAGTCGCACAATTGATCAATAGCATAGGCTCTAATTTCTCTTTGCCGCCGAGTGATTATTTTGCACATGTCAAGTACAACATTGACAAGCATTACAAAAGAAGGTGCGCGATCTGGATTGCTCAAGTCATTCATGCTCATTTCAGTAGCCCGTTGACAGTTCTGGCTCTTGTTGCTGCAACAATGGTACTTGCACTAACCGCTGTTCAAACGTGGTACACCGTCAATCCAAAAAAGTAAAAGGTACAAAATACTTGTGCTTCTTAATTCTAATTAACAAGCTAGTTTTGTTTGCAATATTATATCAGTATGATAACCAGTTTTATAATCAGGGATTGCTATTTTGACAATTCAATTCAGGATATCACAAAAGTTTTGAACAGGCTGGTGGATTGAGCGTACCATTCCATGCATCTACCAATACCGCTATCAAACGGGATTGCCTAATCCGAGTGAAGATTGTGCTTGAGAAGATCAGGCAAGTCATTTTTTTTTTTTTTAATATAAAACACTTCGTACTACTTCGCAAATTGTAGACTGTCGGTGTTTTCGTTTTTGTATTTGATTTTCTTAAACCATTTTGATTGGTTTGCCTTGTATTTTCTATTTTTAATAAATTGAGTGGGAATGTGAGTCATCAGTGGGTACCAATTTTGTTGAGAAATTGTATTCTTTGTTCTAGTTAGTCCCTTATCTCTCTAATTTGCGATATTGTAATCTTTGTTCTAGTTACTCCCCTATCAAAATAAATAAATAAATAAATAAATAGATAAATAGAACTTTAGCCGTATTATGAATTTCATTTTTTAAAAAGGAACAAAAATTACCATTTCAACTTCTAAATTTGAAGTCTCCTACAACCCCTTTGCTTCTAACTGCTGAGGTAGCCCTAACATGTTCAAATTATTATTATTATTATTATTATTTTTGTTTTCCTAATTTTAATTAGATTTAAAATATAAAATGTGTATTCAAAGAAATTATTGCTTCGCATTGGCGGCCAGATAGTGATCAACTTGAATAAAGACACTAGTGGCCAGACATTGTGATCAAAATTGACCGTTTTGGTTCTAAGTTTCCTTGAACAATGACGCAGTAATAAACTTGCGCAACATAAAATCATAACATGTTCTACAATTTCTAGTTTAAGGTATTATTTGTCAAAATTTACAGGTTTCGGTCCAGATGTTTTTCTTAAAAAAAAACAAATAACACACATTACAAGTGTCTCCCTGTTCTTTATTATTATTACTATCATTATTTTGAATTTGAAGTCGCTTTCCTAACTATCGTTAATGCACACCTTCAACAGCTCAAACGTTTTCTTACAAGCAATTTTTCACATAATAGCCGCGATGATTGTGTTCATCAGTTGAATGTGAACAAATGATTAGAGAAGTACAAGAAAATTTTCTTTCATAACATTTTTCTCTTTGGATTTAAACTTTGAATGTTGTTCCAAAACTCAGTTCTAGCTTGAAATCTTATTCGAACATTTTGTTTTATTTGCTAATCAAACTTCTCTAAAAACTAGAATGAAAAATTATTGGTATAACAAGAAGCTGCAAATACAAAGATTTGTAGCCCCCAAAAAATAAAACGGAACAAGAAAGAAAGAAAGCAATCACAAAGGAGAAGGAAAAAAAATTAAAAAAAAAAAAACTTGTGCCACTCCTCATAACCATTACAGAGAATAAATTCCACATAACATCCACGACAACATTGGAACAATATATTCTGCATATATTTGAAATAATCATGTTCCTTGAAGGCACACCAAGTTTGAATCACAGTTAATACAAGTATCGCTAATGCAGCAGAAAGAGCCAGAATTTTGCACGGACTACTGAAATGGGTACGGCAAACTTGAGCCATCCAGATTGCCAACCTTCTTCTGTAATGATTATATATATATATATATTTTTCCTTGACGGAGGCATAAGTGTCTTTGGATGGTGCAAAGCAAGAAGAGCCTATAATATTTATCACACGAGTGACTTCAGCATCGCTACTGAGACATTTCCGAAGAACATTTGCCGCCCTTAGGTCCTTAACGTCTTGTTCATTGTCGATGAGCAAATCTAGTAAGTTCACGTAAGAAGAAATCCATGGATCGTGATTGGGATCAGAACCAGAGAAGTACCTCTTTCTTTATATATATATATATATATATATATTGCATTTGAATTCTAATGACCCTCCTTCTTGGTAATTCCTTGTATCTCAATATATAGGGCATTAATTTGTTTATGCTTTTTTGAGCTAGGCATCGAATGAGGGATAGCATTAGCATATTTTGTTTTTCTTCGAGATATTGTTAAGCATACTTTTTAATCAAATTTGCTTTAACGTTTAGTGGTAAAGTACAAGTGTAATTGTGACAGTCATCAGTCCGTAGGAAAAGTTAAGCTATACAGTCCACATCATTTAGAGATGGATACATGTGATGGTTCATAAGTAAAGACAAAAATTCAATCCACCTTTCCTGCATAACGACCCGAACAGGAAAAAGGTTACAACTTTCATTTACTGGGAATTTTTCTTTTACTTTTTCCATTACAACTTGCGGTTACTTTGGAGATTATACTTTCCTTCATTATTGCTCTTCAATCTTGAAAGCTTCCCACTTTAATTATATGCTTGGCCGACGCTTAGAGAAAACAAATTCCATATCATTATCAGAACATTCGTCTCTGGTTTTCGACTCAGCTCTTGGACACCAACTGAAGCTCAAGTTTTGAACGTTTGAATGGCACTTGTGTATGGTTTTCTTTCCATGTATATTCATGAATAGTGCGAAAAAAGGGCATCAGGGTGAACAAAAAACTCGTAACCCGATTAACCCAACATGATTTAATCCGAAATTAAACTTAAACCAACTCATCCAATCCGAGTTTTTTTTTTTTGATGGATTTGGGTTCAAATTTTGGAACTCGACATAAATACAACCCACCTAATCAAGTTTTTTAACGGTTTTACAATATATATATTTTATTTAAAAAAAGATATTAATTACTTTTTACTGTGGTTTGTGACTTATATATTTAAACTTATATTGTTGATCTTCTACTTTTTGTATTTGTTTTTATATTTATTTTATTTTAATTTTAAAAAAATTGAATTAGATTTGATATTGGCATAAAAAAATATGTTACAAATTTGTTATTTTTTTCACACATTTTTATTTAAAATTGCGTTATTATTTTTTTTATTATATACTCAACCCGATCAACTCATCCAACCCAATTCGACTTTTAATTAGGTGGGTAGATTATAAACTTTAGGTTGATTAGGTGGGCTAAAACTTTTTCCAACCCACCCAAATAAGTTTGGATGGGTTGAAAAAATCCTTAAAACCCACTCAACCCACCCGATGTTCACCCCTCAATTATCTGCTTGTATAATTTATTCACGAATGGTGTGAAAAAAAGGGCAATTTTTTTTTTTTTTCAAAGAAAGGGGAACTGATGTAGGAAGCCAATGGAGAAACTTTAAGAGTTGTTGTATGATTGTTTTATATTTGCTGGTTGCTATTTTGTTGAATGTCGTTTAGTCCTTTATTGTTCTATTTGGTTGTCATTTAGCCCCTCGTTGTTTTAGCGAGTTAAACATAGCGTTTAAGGAGACAGTAGGACTATATATGTAGCTTTCAAACAACAGAGAGAGCAATTTTGAAAATTGTGTTTGAGAGATTGAAATAGCAAAGAAAACAGGTGGGCCTCTTTATCCCCTTCCAGCCATGGATTTGGACGTGCTCTTTAGCTTCTTGTTGCGTCACCCACATAACGACACAAAAACAGGAAGAAGGTTACAACTTTCGTTTAGCGGGAATTTTTCTTTGTACTTTTTTCAGTATTCCTTGCGGTTACTTTGGAGATTATTCTTTCCTTCATTATTGCTCTTCAATCATGAAATCTTCCCACTTTATATGCTAGGTCGACGCTTTAAAAAAATAAAAAATTACCAATCAGTTTCATTATCAGATCAAATAGTTGGAGTTTCAAGAAAGATGTTTTTAAAGTAAATATAAAAGAGATGCTCATAAAATATATTCATTATACTGCTCACCAGATCTAATTCGTTTCTGGTTTAAGACGTGGCTCTCCCAACTGCAGTGAAGCTCAAGATTTGAAGATTTCACCCTTGGAAAGGTGCTTCGTAAGTTTTCTTTTATGCACATTAATTCAGAAACCAGGGAAAGAAGGATTGAAGGATTACCAGCATTTTGTTTTCAATTTATAGCTTGTTGTAGTTTGTGTTGTGCTCTGTGTGTGGTTTTTCTTTCGTTCTTTGTCTTTAGTTATATTAGCATCGTAGCTTTTATTTCTATTTTAAATAAATTAGGTAGGTAATAGAGATCGAATAGATCTAGAGGTGCTAACTTAATTGGGAGTCAATTTGTAGACATGAATGGCTCATTGAAAGTCAACGTCCTTTAGGTGGGTTGGTACAACGTTCGTCCTCCTCATTAAATATTTAGATTAAGTCGCCTCGTAATGGTCGAAAAATATAGGCAATTCACTTCGTGTGTGAGAGATTCATATATCACGCGGAGGCTAGAGAGGGATCCACCTCTTGAGATTATCTACGCATGTCAACCTCTACCCATGCTATAACTTTCTTTTCTTTAGCCAAAATAATAATAATAATAATAATTTTGAGCTGAGAACTCATTTCCTTGTAATTAAGTAAGCTGTGAGGGAATATAATTGGCAATGTCTTTTTTTTTCCCCCTCTCTTTCTCTCTCTCTCTCTCTCTCTCTCTCTTTTAATTTTGTTTTTTTTTTTTTTGTTTTTTGTTTTTTTTTGGTTGGTACAAGATATTATAGAAGATGTCTGGCGAATATGATGCCGCTCTCATCAAGGATAGCACAGAAAAGAAAGGGGAGATCCAGCTAGCTGAGAGGAGAGGAAAAAGGGAGAGTCAAGCTAGCACAAGCCAAGCCAAAACTAAAGTTATCACTCACGAAAGTGAAGACAAGAAACTGGTAGATGCACTGGATGCCATAAACATCGACGTTATGAATCGCGCCGAAGAGAAGCAAAAAATAAAGATTCAAGTGATTTCGAGGATCATGCTACGAAACAGAAATCTGAAAGAGTATTCAAAGCCGAAGGAGTTGTCAATCGGTCCTATTCATGCTGCGGATTCTGATTTGCACAAGAAGGAACTCAAGCTTAGATTGGCAGCATATTTTATTGAAAATAGCAACAGCACAGGGGCATTTTTACTAGAAAAAATTAAGAGAAAGATCAACGACATAAAGGCGTACTTTGCGGAGGAGGTAATCAGGTCTTATACGGATGAGGAATTGTCGAGGTTGGTCTTCTTGGATGGCTGTGCAATGCTAGGCTTCATACACAGCTATGTGAATAAGAAGTTAAGCATGTTTAGTATTAGCAACCGTCAAGCCGTCTTGATCCAGCAGGATTTGTTTTTGCCAGAAAACCAAATACCCTTTATTGTCCTTAACGTGTTGCTGAACATCCACAAATCCAGAATTACCAGAAATTTGACAGATTTGATCAAATTTATTGTTAGTAGTAGTAGTATTATTGTTTCAAATTCGCCTTATGACGTAGATATAGTTAAGTATACGAGTCGTAATCTCGTTAGGTGGTCTCGAAAGGTGCCCCAAAGGATGCCCGATCACATTCTTGACCTTCAGCTAAGAGTGCTTAGTGGTTCTGATGATAATGTTCAGCCGCGGAAATACGCTAATCACGCCAGAGAATGGTTTTTTTATCAATCTGTTGTTATATGCAGTTGCTGGTGTGTGCAATATTGTTAAGTACTTAAATAAATCATACGATCTCCCTGAACAATGGAGCAACATGCAGTCTTTTCGCAAAGTCCAGGAACTTAAAGCAGCAGGAATCAAGTTCAAGCGAGCTAATTCTGTGAAAACAATATCTTTCCGTTCTAGATTCATGATTAGAGGTGAACTTTCGCTTCCAACGTTAGTCGTTGACAACTCGACAGAACGTAAGTTGTTGAATCTGGTCGCCTATGAGATGTTTCGGTCTAGTGATTACGTCATTACATCTTATGTAAACTTTCTAGATCTACTCGTTGATAATGAACAAGACGTTAAGGACCTGAGGGTAGCTGGCATAATTCGGAACTGTCTCAGTAGCGATAATGAAGTCGCACAATTGATCAATAGCATAGGCTCTAATTTCTCTTTGCCGCCGAGTGATTATTTTGCACATGTCAAGTACAACATTGACAAGCATTACAAAAGAAGGTGCGCGATCTGGATTGCTCAAGTCGTTCATACTCATTTCAGAAGCCCGTTGACAGTTCTGGCTCTTGTTGCCGCAACAATGGTACTTGCACTAACCGCTGTTCAAACTTGGTATGCTATCAATCCAAAAAAGTAAAAGGTACAAAAAACTTGTACTTCTGAATTCAAATTAACAAGCTAGTTTTGTTTTCAATATTATATCAGTATGATGACCAGTTTTATAATCAGGGATTGCTATTTTGACAATTCAATTCAGGATATCACAAAAGTTTTGAACATGCTGGTGAATTGAGCGTACCATTCCATGCATCAACCCATATCGCTATCGAACGGGATTGCCTAATCCGAGTGAAGATTGTGCTTGAGAAGATCAATCAAGTAATTTTTTTTTTTAATATAAAACATTTGGTAGTACTTTGCAAATTGTAGACTGTCGGTGTTTTCGTTTTTGTATTTGATTTTCTTAAACCTCTTTTGATTGGTTTGCCTTCTATTTTCTATTTTTAATAAATTGATTGGTTTGATTGGTTTGCCTTTTGATTGGTACCAACTCTGTCGAGATCTCTCTAATTTTCGATATTGTAATCTTTGTTCTAGTTACTCCCCTATCAAAATAAATAAATAAATAAAACTTTAGTAGTACTACGAATTTCATTTATTAAAATGAAACAAAAATTACCATTTCAACTTCTAAATTTGAAGTCTCCTACAACCCCTTTGCTTCTAACTGCTGAGGTAGCCCTAACATGTTCAAATTATTATTATTATTTTTTTTTTCCTAATTTTAATTAGATTTAAAATATAAAATGTGTATTCAAAGAAATTATTGCTTCGCATTGGCGGCCAGATAGTGATGATCAACTTGAATAAAGACACACTAGTGGCCAGACATTGTGATCAAAATTGAACGTTTTGGTTCTAAGTTTCCTTGAACAATGACGCAGTAATAAATTTGCGCAACATAAAAACAGAACATGTTCTACAATTTCAAGTTTAAGGTATTATTTGTCAAAATTTACAGGTTTCGGTCCAGATGTTTTTCTTAAAAAAAAAAAAAAAAAAAAAACAAATAACACACATTACAAGCGTCTCCCTGTTCTTTATTGTTATTACTATCAGTATTTTGAATTTGAAGTCACTTTCCTAACTATCGTCAATGCACACATTCTACAGCTCAAACGTTTTCTTACAAGCAATTTTCTACATAATAGCCGCGACGACTGTGTTCATCGGTCGAATGTGAACAAATGATTAGAGAAGTACAAGAAAATTTTCTTTCATAACATTTTTCTCTTTGGATTTAAACTTTGAATGTTGTTCCAAAACTCAGTTCTAGCTTGAAATCTTATTCGAACATTTTGTTTTATTTGCTAATCAAACTTCTCTAAAAACTAGAATGAAAAATTATTGGTATAACAAGAAGCTGCAAATACAAAGATTTGTAGCCCCCAAAAAATAAAACGGAACAAGAAAGAAAGAAAGCAATCACAAAGGAGAAGGAAAAAAAATTAAAAAAAAAAAACTTGTGCCACTCCTCATAACCATTACAGAGAATAAATTCCACATAACATCCACGACAACATTGGAACAATATATTCTGCATATATTTGAAATAATCATGTTCCTTGAAGGCACACCAAGTTTGAATCACAGTTAATACAAGTATCGCTAATGCAGCAGAAAGAGCCAGAATTTTGCACGGACTACTGAAATGGGTACGGCAAACTTGAGCCATACAGATTGCCAACCTTCTTCTGTAATGATTATATATATATATATATATATGTGTATATATATATACATATATATATATATATTTTTTTTCCTTGACGTAGGCATAAGTGTCTTTGGATGGTGCAAAGCAAGAAGAGCCTATAATATTTATCACACGAGTGACTTCAGCATCGCTACTGAGACATTTCCGAAGAATATTTGCCGCCCTTAGGTCCTTAACGTCTTGTTCATTGTCGATGAGCAAATCTAGTAAGTTCACGTAAGAAGAAATCCATGGATCGTGATTGGGATCAGAACCAGAGAAGTACCTCTTTCTTTAAATATATATATATATATATATATTGCATTTGAATTCTACCCTCCTTCTTGGTAATTCCTTGTATCTCAATATATAGGGCATTAATTTGTTTATGCTTTTTTGAGCTAGGCATCGAATGAGGGATAGCATTAGCATATTTTGTTTTTCTTCGAGATATTGTTAAGCATACTTTTTAATCAAATTTGCTTTAACGTTTAGTGGTAAATGTGATATCCGAATTTTCTATGTCCATATTTTCTCTTAATGAATTAAATTCACAATATGTTCACAATCGTGAAAAAGCTTAATTTTGAGCTTTTGATCGATTTTATGAATCCTGATGGGTCGAGAAGACTCAAAATTTATTTCTAAACTCGGAAACGGACCTTTCAAGTCGAAACGGTCGAAACGGTACAAAATTTTACAGAAGTCAACTTTGACCGAAAAAGTCAAAGTTTGACCGACAAAAAGTCAACCCTTTGACTTTTCGAGATATTTCGAGTTCAGCGCGGAACGAGTTCCGAGAATGAGTTTTGTGAACTAGATAGCAAGAATAAGCCGTAAAACGTCTCTAGAAAATCAAGCACACCGAGTTAGAGTTTAAGGGCAAAAAGGGTTCGGAAAAATTTGAGAAAAATATTTTTCGATCCGAAATTCACACAGATAAATCTTGTACTTCAATATGAGATAAAAATATTGTGTTTTGAAAAATCACAATATTAAAATTATCTGTGTAGCACAAAGGAGAAGAAAAAATGAGTTTTGGAAGGTAACTAGCCTAGTTAGAACCTAACTAAACTAAACCACCACCTTAATTGCATGTCAACTTTTCTCCACCAACCAAAGCAACCTATTAGCGGCCCTCCACCCCCCTTATTCGGCTGCTGCAGCAGCAAAGAAAAGAAAAGAAAATGGAAAAGAAAGAAAAGAAAAGAATGGAAAAAGGAAGCCTTGAAATAAGGCAAGACTCCACCTACTCCCATCTCCTTTTGTCCATCAAACAAGTCTCTCATTCCCTAGGCATTTAATGCCAAATCTTCAGCCATTTCCTCCCCTCCACATCCGGCTGCAACAAGAAAAGCAAGCAAAAAGAAAGGCCTTAAATCAAGGCAAAAAGCTAACCACTAATTTTCACATCAATCTCTTCCATTCTCTCTCTTATCTTCCTTGTAATCTTTAACCAAAAAACCTTGTCTTCTTTTCTCTAGCGGGTCGGCAGTAGAGGGAGAGCAAGAGAGAGAGAAAACCAAAGAAAATTTCTTGAGTTGTGGAGCTTAGGAACTTCGGCAGCCAAGGTGAGAGCTAGAGAGAAAGTTTGAAAAATTTTCTTGTGAGTTTTCTAAGGGGGGAGCCGACCAAAGAGAAGGAGAACAAGAGGTGAGTGAGTCTTGATTTTTTTTCTTGGGGTTTTGCTCTTGAGGTTCGGCTTTGGAAGATGCAAGAAGAGCCAACAATTTTTTTTCTTGGATCTCCATTTTTCCTAGGTTAGCCGTGAGCTTTGGTGAGCTAGGAGGAGGAAGAAATTCTTTTCCAACCAAACTAACCTTGGTTCTAGACTTCTAGGTAATTTCTCAACCCTAATCCTCTTTATTTTGAGCTTAATTTGAGGTTCAATTTGAGGATTCAATATGGTTGTAAGGACTTAAGTCCATTTATGATTTTGTGCTCTAGTTGGTGTGTATGCTTGATTTCTAGCTCTAGGGTTGGTTTGGCTTTAAATTCTTGCTTGGTTTGTGATAATTTTTGTATGAACTTCATGCTAGAAAACGTTGTGTGTTTGAATCTTAGGCTCCCGAAGTGTTCGGTCGAGTTAGATGCGCGAAATAGGACGCAAACCGAAAACGAAATCGAAACTGTCCAGATTCGGGTTGAACCTGATCAGTTTTGGAAAAGTGAGATTTTAAGGCCTCTAGAGGCCGAATGGGTTAAAACTCAAAACACGAAAGTTCCTCGGAACAAGTTTTTCTAGAGGACAGCGCGGACGGAATACCAAATAAGGCTCCAAAGGCCTTCGTTTTCAATGAAACCCGTGGCTGACCCCTGGGCGCAGTCCCACCGGATTTTTCAGAGTCAGCCGGTTTTAAAAAAAAAAACTGGTGTCAATCTAGGCAGAATTTGATTTTTTGCAAAACACAAAAGTTTTTGTATTTTTCGATAGCTACAACTTTCGTGAAGACAAGTTTTTCAAATTCTCGACAGATTTTTAAAATAGACGTGTTTAATGAGAGGTGCGCAAGGAATCCGAAAATTCCTTCACCAAAGTTTTACAAAGTGTTTTCAAAAAATTGTAAAGTGTTCTAAACCGTTATTTTAACTGCGAAAACTGTTCCAAAGGCGTTTCGACCTTAAATGACATTTATAAGTAATTATTTCAAAAGTCGGAATTTTATAAAGAATTTTACGGATTTTTGAGAAAAATCTTATAAAAGTGCAAAAAGGAAGAAAATGTAATTTTAAGTTAAGAAAATTTAAGAAAATGTATTTTTCAAAATAAAAATGGTAATCAAACCGATTACGGGCCGTAGCCGGGAATAGGACCCGAGTTATTGGGCTTAGGCCCAAAGAGCCCAAAATTGACAAGGGTTGACCAGTAGTTGACCAATTGTCAACTTTGGTTGACCCACAATAAGAAAGAGGTAACCTTAAGGGTTATCCAAAGTAACCCTAAGGACTACCATAAGTTAATGGACCAAGCAAAATGGGTCAAGGCCATTGACCCCATATGCTATAATAGAAGGATAAGCCCAGAGTGTTAAGGAGTAATCCAATAGAAGTTAAAGGAGAAAATTAAGAGGTTATCCAACGTAGTCTCTTAAAGGATTAATCAAGTCCAAAATTTATCCCCAACAATAAAAGGCCAATTAGGACAGGTCAGTAATCTGACGGGGACATACAACTAGGTTATAGTGGGTATGTTGGTTAGGGTACCAACGTTCTACAATTAGAAACGGAATCTCACGTATGTCCTTTTTCAAGCAGGAGAGGACGTGTAGCTGTGCTTCGAGACAAGACAGCGACAGTAAAGGAATTAGCGCTAGAGGTAAGTACAACTCCGCCTACAGCATAGGCTCTAGTTGATGCTTACTAAAGTAAGATTAGATGCATGCTAAGGGTGTATTTTATTGTATGCTATGCGATGTTGTGCTATAAGTTAATTGCCATGTCAATTGTGTTAGTATGCCATGTATAGAAAGCATGATCAAATATGAATTAATGTTCAGTATGAGTTAGGATTATGTGACATCACAATTGCACGTTCACTAAATTCCTACAAGATAAATAAACTCAAGATTGAGTTAAGAAAATATAAAAAAACATAAGAAGGCAAGCGAGCTTGCCGGTGTAGTACCACCCGTCCGAGGTCGGGTAGAATTATGGTTTGAGTTGGACAGGACTGGCCGCCCCAACCACTCCATAGTTGCGCGCCGGGTACGAACACCAAAGGTAAGGGCCCTAAAAGAAAGATAAGCGAAGAAAGTAAATACGAGCATAACTGGACCATGCATGTGTAGACATTGTTAGTTATGCTATTATGAACGATGTTATGTGATTATGAATGGTTATGTATGGATATGTATGTTAAGTTAGAAATGTATTTTCGATATGGTTATATGTAAGTCGCGGATGAGACAGTTGTACTTGCTGAGCGAAAGCTCACTGTCTTACGTCTATGCTGTAGGTAAGCAGCCTGTCGTCAATGCATGATGCAAGGTGGCGAGGCGTGGCGAGGCAAGCTGTGAAATCGTGGGACTTTATGCCGCTACGCGTTTTGACCTTTTTGAGTTTTTATAATTATGTAAGTAGATTTTATGCTGACACCTTTTTTAAGAACACGTTTGATTCGTGTATATAAAAAAAAAAAAAAAAATTTCCGCTGTGTTTTAAGCTAATTTATAAGTATGTAAGTAAGTAAGTCAGCAGTGTAACGGCCTGTGCATGGCGGGTCATTACAGTAAAGTACAAGTGTAATTGTGACAGTCATCAGTCCGTAGGAAAAGTTAAGTTATACAGTCCCACATCATTTAGAGATGGATACATGTGATGGTTCATAAGTAAAGACAAAAATTCAATCCACCTTTCCTGCATAACGACCCGAACAGGAAAAAGGTTACAACTTTCATTTACTGGGAATTTTTCTTTTACTTTTTCCATTACAACTTGCGGTTACTTTGGAGATTATACTTTCCTTCATTATTGCTCTTCAATCTTGAAAGCTTCCCCCTTTAATTATATGCTTGGCCGACGCTTAGAGAAAACAAATTCCATATCATTATCAGAACATTCGTCTCTGGTTTTCGACTCAGCTCTTGGACACCAACTGAAGCTCAAGTTTTGAACGTTTGAATGGCACTTGTGTATGGTTTTCTTTCCATGTATATTCATGAATAGTGCGAAAAAAGGGCATCAGGGTGAACAAAAAACTCGTAACCCGATTAACCCAACATGATTTAATCCGAAATTAAACTTAAACCAACTCATCCAATCCGAGTTTTTTTTTTTTTTTGATGGATTTGGGTTCAAATTTTGGAACTCGACATAAATACAACCCACCTAATCAAGTTTTTTAACGGTTTTACAATATATATATTTTATTTAAAAAAAGATATTAATTACTTTTTACTGTGGTTTGTGACTTATATATTTAAACTTATATTGTTGATCTTCTACTTTTTGTATTTGTTTTTATATTTATTTTATTTTAATTTTAAAAAAATTGAATTAGATTTGATATTGGCATAAAAAAATATGTTACAAATTTGTTATTTTTTTCACACATTTTTATTTAAAATTGCGTTATTATTTTTTTTATTATATACTCAACCCGATCAACTCATCCAACCCAATTCGACTTTTAATTAGGTGGGTAGATTATAAACTTTAGGTTGATTAGGTGGGCTAAAACTTTTTCCAACCCACCCAAATAAGTTTGGATGGGTTGAAAAAATCCTTAAAACCCACTCAACCCACCCGATGTTCACCCCTCAATTATCTGCTTGTATAATTTATTCACGAATGGTGTGAAAAAAAGGGCAATTTTTTTTTTTTCAAAGAAAGGGGGAACTGATGTAGGAAGCCAATGGAGTAACTTTAGAGTTGTCGTATGTTTGTTTTACGTTTGCTGGTTGCTATTTTGTTTGGATGTCGTTTAGTCCTTTATTGTTCTATTTGGTTGTCATTTAGCCCCTCGTTGTTTTAGCGAGTTAAACATAGCGTTTAAGGAGACAGTAGGACTATATATGTAGCTTTCAAACAACAGAGAGAGCAATTTTGAAAATTGTGTTTGAGAGATTGAAATAGCAAAGAAAACAGGTGGGCCTCTTTATCCCCTTCCAGCCATGGATTTGGATGCTCTTTAGCTTCTTGTTGCGTCACCCACATAACGACACAAAAACAGGAAGAAGGTTACAACTTTCGTTTAGCGGGAATTTTTCTTTGTACTTTTTTCAGTATTCCTTGCGGTTACTTTGGAGATTATTCTTTCCTTCATTATTGCTCTTCAATCATGAAATCTTCCCACTTTATATGCTAGGTCGACGCTTTAAAAAAATAAAAAATTTAAAAAAATTTAAAAAAATTAAAAAAAAAAAAAAAAAAAAAAAACCCAATCAGTTTCATTATCAGATCAAATAGTTGGAGTTACAAGAAAGATGTTTTTAAAGTGAATATAAAAGAGATGCTCATAAAATATATTCATTATACTGCTCACCAGATCTAATTCGTTTCTGGTTTAAGAATTGGCTCTCCCAACTGCAGTGAAGCTCAAGATTTGAAGATTTCACCCTTGGAAAGGTGCTTCGTAAGTTTTCTTTTATGCACATTAATTCAGAAACCAGGGAAAGAAGGATTGAAGGATTACCAGCATTTTGTTTTCAATTTATAGCTTGTTGTAGTTTGTGTTGTGCTCTGTGTGTGGTTTTTCTTTCGTTCTTTGTCTTTAGTTATATTAGCATCGTAGCTTTTATTTCTATTTTAAATAAATTAGGTAGGTAATAGAGATCGAATAGATCTAGAGGTGCTAACTTAATTGGGAGTCAATTTGTAGACATGAATGGCTCATTGAAAGTCAACGTCCTTTAGGTGGGTTGGTACAACGTTCGTCCTCCTCATTAAATATTTAGATTAAGTCGCCTCGTAATGGTCGAAAAATATAGGCAATTCACTTCGTGTGTGAGAGATTCATATATCACGCGGAGGCTAGAGAGGGATCCACCTCTTGAGATTATCTACGCATGTCAACCTCTACCCATGCTTTAACTTTCTTTTCTTTAGCCAAAATAATAATAATAATAATAATTTTGAGCTGAGAACTCATTTCCTTGTAATTAAGTAAGCTGTGAGGGAATATAATTGGCAATGTCTTTTTTTTTCCCCCTCTCTTTCTCTCTCTCTCTCTCTCTCTCTCTCTTTTAATTTTTTTTTTTTTTTTTTTTTTTTTTTGTTTTTTTTTGGTTGGTACAAGATATTATAGAAGATGTCTGGCGAATATGATGCCGCTCTCATCAAGGATAGCACAGAAAGGAAAGGGGAGATCCAGCTAGCTGAGAGGAGAGGAAAAAGGGAGAGTCAAGCTAGCACAAGCCAAGCCAAAACTAAAGTTATCACTCACGAAAGTGAAGACAAGAAACTGGTAGATGCACTGGATGCCATAAACATCGACGTTATGAATCGCGCCGAAGAGAAGCAAAAAATAAAGATTCAAGTGATTTCGAGGATCATGCTACGAAACAGAAATCTGAAAGAGTATTCAAAGCCGAAGGAGTTGTCAATCGGTCCTATTCATGCTGCGGATTCTGATTTGCACAAGAAGGAACTCAAGCTTAGATTGGCAGCATATTTTATTGAAAATAGCAACAGCACAGGGGCATTTTTACTAGAAAAAATTAAGAGAAAGATCAACGACATAAAGGCGTACTTTGCGGAGGAGGTAATCAGGTCTTATACGGATGAGGAATTGTCGAGGTTGGTCTTCTTGGATGGCTGTGCAATGTTAGGTTTCATACACAGCTATGTGAATGAGAAGTTAAGCATGTTTGGTATTAGTAATGGTCAAGCCGTCTTGATCCAGCAGGATTTGTTTTTGCTAGAAAACCAAATACCCTTTATTGTCCTTAACACGTTGCTGCACGTCAATGAATCCGGAATTACCAAAAATTTGATGGATGATTTCATCAAATTTACTATTTGTAGTAGTAGTATTATTGTTTCAAAGTCGCCCTATGGCGTAGATATAGTTGAGTATGCGAGAACTCGTCTCAGTAGGTGGTGTCGAAGGATGCCCATGCCCTATCACATTCTTGACGTTCAGCGAAGAGTGCTTGGTGGTTCTGTTGATAATGTTCGGCCGCGGAAATACGCTAATCACGCCAGAGAATGGTTTTTATCAATCTGTTGTTTATGCAGTTCTGGTGTGTGCAATATTGTCAAGTACTTAAATAAATCATACGATCTCCCTGAACAATGGAGCAACATGCAGTCTTTTCGCAACGTCCAGGAACTTAAAGCAGCAGGAATCAAGTTCAAGCCAGCTGATTCTTTGAAAAAAATATCTTTCCGTTCTAGATTCATGATTAGAGGTGAACTTTCGCTTCCAACATTAGTCGTTGACAACTCGACAGAACGTAAGTTGTTGAATCTGGTCGCCTATGAGATGTGTCGGTCTAGTGATTACGTCATTACATCTTATGTAAACTTTCTAGATCTACTCGTTGATAATGAACAAGATGTTAAGGACCTGAGGTTGGCTGGCATAATTCGGAACTGTCTCAGTAGCGATAATGAAGTCGCACAATTGATCAATAGCATAGGCTCTAATTGCTCTTTGCCGCCGAGTGATTATTTTGCACATGTCAAGTACAACATTGACAAGCATTACAAAAGAAGGTGTGCGATCTGGATTGCTCAAGTCGTTCATACTCATTTCAGAAGCCCGTTGACAGTTCTGGCTCTTGTTGCCGCAACAATGGTACTTGCACTAACCGCTGTTCAAACTTGGTACGCTGTCAATCCAAAAAAGTAAAAGGTACAAAATACCTGTGCTTCTTAATTCTAATCGACAAGCTAGTTTTGTTAGAAATATTATATCAGTATGATAACCAGTTTTATAATCAGGGGTTGCTATTTTGACAATTCAATTCAGGATATCACAAAAGTTTTGAACATGCTGGTGAATTGAGCGTACCATTCCATGCATCTACCCAGATCGCTTTCGAACGGGATTGCCTAATCTGAGTGAAGATTGTGCTTGAGAAGATCATTCAAGTAATTTTTTTTTTTAATTTTTAATATAAAACATTTGGTATTACTTTGCAAATTGTAGACTGTCGGTGTTTTTGTTTTTGTATTTGATTTTCTTAAACCTCTTTTGATTGGTTTGCCTTCTATTTTCTATTTTTAATAAATTGATTGGTTTGATTGGTACCAACTCTGTTGAGATCTCTCTAATTTTCGATATTGTAATCTTTGTTCTAGTTACTCCCCTATCAAAATAAATAAATAAATAAAACTTTAGTAGTACTACGAATTTCATTTATTAAAAAGAAACAAAAATTACCGTTTCTCCTTCTAAATTTGAAGTCTCCTATAGCCCCTTTGCTTCTACATGCTGAGGTAGCTCTAATATGTTCAAATTATTATTATTTTTTTGTTTTCCTAATTTTGATAGGATTTGAAATATAAAATGTATATTCAAAAGAAATTATTGCTTCGGATTGGCGGCCAGATAGTGATCAACTTGAATTAAGACACCAGTGGCCAGACATTGTGATCAAAATTGAAAGTTTAGGTTCTAAGTTTCCTTCAACAATGACACAGTAATAAACTTAATTTGTACAACATAAACACATAACATGTTCTATAATTTCCAGTTTTAAGGTATTATTTGTCAAAATTTACAGGTTTCGGTCCAGATGTTTTTCTTTAAAAAAAAACAAATAACACACATTACAAGTGTCTCCCTGTTCTTTATTATTATTACTATCATTATTTTGAATTTGAAGTCACTTTCCTAACTGTCGTTAATGCACACATTCTACAGCTCAAACGTTTTCTTACAAGCAATTTTCTACAAAATTGCCGCGACGACTGTGTTCATCAGTTGAATGTGAACAAACGATTAGAGAAGTACAAGAAAATTTTCTTTCATAACATTTTTCTCTTTGGATTTAAACTTTGAATATGTTGTTCCAAAACTCAGTTCTAGCTTGAAATCTTATTCGAACATTTTGTTTTATTTGCCAATCAAACTTTTCTAAATACTAGAATGAAAAATTAGTGGTAAAACAACAAGCTGCAAACACAGATTTGTAGCCCCAAAAAAACAAAACGGAACAAGAAAGAAAGAAAGCAATCACAAAGGAGAAGGAAAAAAAAAAAAAACTTGTGCCACTCCTCATAACCATTACAGAGAACAAATTCCACATAACATCCACGACAACATTGAAACAATATATTCTGCATATATTTGAAACAATCATGTTCCTTGAAGGCACACCAAGTTTGAATCACAGTTAATATAAGTATCGCTAATGCAGCAGAAAGAGCCAGAATTTTGCACGGACTACCGAAATGGGAACGGCAAACTTAAGCCATCCAGATTGCCAACCTTCTTCTGTAATGATTTTGTATTTTATATATTTTTTTTTTCCTTGACGTAGGCGTAAGTGTCTTTGGATGGTGCAAAGCAAGAAGAGCCTATAATATTTATCACACAAGTGACTTCAGCATCGCTACTGAGACAGTTCCGAAGAACATTTGCCGCCCTTAGGTCCTTAACGTCTTGTTCATTGTCGACGAGAAAATCTAGTAAGTTCACGTAAGAAGTAATTCATGGATCGTGATTGGGATGAGAACCAGAGAAGTACCTCTTTCTTTAAATAAATATATATATATATATATTGCATTTGAATTCTAATGACCCTCCTTCTTGGTAATTTCTTGTATCTCACTATATAGGGCATTAATTTGTTTATGCTTTTTTGAGGTAGGCGCATTAGCATATATTGTTTTTCTTTGAGATATTAAGCATACTTTTTAATCAAATTTGCTTTAAAGATAAGCTGTATAATCCCACATTGATTGGAGATTGATATACGTGATAGCTCATAAGTAAAGAGACCATGTCTTAATGATATGAGATATTTTGGGGTGAGCTCAAGAATAAAACCGTGAGAGTACAAGTCCTAAAGTAGACAATATGATACTAAAGGGAGGCTACTAAAGGGAGGTATGGGTCGTTATAGTATTTCTCTTATCCCTCTAGCGTAGGTACTTCATTTTTCCAAAATACTCGCATATAGCAGCGGAGAGTCTTTTTAGAGACCGGATATAAGCTAAATGTAATGTCCAGAGGTAAATCTTACTCTTTGCTCTACAGCCTGTTTGATGAACCTCCGCCTATCTCTACAAAGTTGAGCTGCTTTTCATCGTCGAGTTTTGATGTAGAACATCCCATATTTACATATGTTTGTTATCGTAACGAAAACTCAACAATATATGTACGTACACATCAATAAATTACCATTTTAAGTTTTAGCTTTTAAAATTTTAAATTAAAATAAATAAAAGAGTAATTTTCTCCTATAAATATACTCAGCACCTAATAATGGATACATATACAAGAAGTATAAATCATTTATGTTAGAAAGAAAAGTCTCATTAAAAAAAAAAAAAAAGTACCGCAAAAACTGCAGTGTTGAAAGATTAGTTTTAATAATAGCTCTGTTAAAATTTCTAACGTGAACAAATCATATATGCACACCCATAAATCTTTTTTTTTTTTTTTCCTAAAGTCCACATACACATATGCATAGTTGTCCAATGAAGAAAAGGCATTCTAGAAAAAATCGCATTGAGAGGTTTGAGGCGAAGACGAAAGGATATTAGCATTAGGTCTGTTTGGGGAGTAAGAAAAGAAAGAAGAAGGATTCATTGGAGAGGAATATTGCATCGGAAAAAACCCATCAAAACCGAACTTGTCCAGAGGCAAATCTTGCTCTTTGCTCAGCAGCTTGTTTGATGAATCTCTTCCTATCTCTACAAAGTTGAACTACTTCTTCGTTGTCGAGTTTCGATGTAGAACATGTCTGATTTATGTATATACTTTGTTGTTATAGTAAAGAAAACTAAACTACATATGCAACGTTTAACTGACATCAATATATTAACATCTTAAGCTTTAGCTTTCAAATTTTTCAATTAAAATAAATAAAAGAGTAATTTTCTCTCATAAATATACTCAGGCACCTAACAATGCATTCATGTACAAAAAAATATGAAACATTTATTTTAAAAAGAAAATTATCATTAAAAAAATGGTCGTGAAAACCACAGTATTCAAAGATCAAATTTAATAATTGCTCTTCCAACATATTTTAGCATAAAGATTTCATATATGCACACCCATAAATCTTTTTTTTTTTTTTTTGGCTAAAGTCCACACACAAATATGCAAAGTTGTCCAATGAAGAAAAAGGATTTCAGAAAGGGTTTTTTATATAGATATCTAAATTGAGTGTGTTGATTTGAAATATGTCCATTTTTTCTTATATTTACATAAACGTCTAAAAAAGTAATTGTAAAGACAACATTACTCTTCATAAAGAAGGGAGAATAACAAATAAAGAAATTATACTATAAAAAAAAAAAGGAAACAAAAAAATAGAATATAAGATGTTTATCAAAGAGGGCTAAAATTGATTTAATGAAATTGCTAAAGGAAATGATATAAAAGGAAAATATGACATTTGTATTTATTGATGGTAAAGAAGGTGTCAATCTTCATAATGAACCCAAAAAAGGAATGTTTTGTCAAAAATCAGAATAATGAGAATGAGCTAAATAAAGAAAAAGGAACATCTAAAAAAAAAAATCTTTCATATAATAAATAAATAATAGTTTAAATAAATCATAGAGTTTTTTCATAAGGAATTCGATACCATTTATTGTGTTATTTTTTAATTTGTTTGGTTAAGGCATAAATGACAACCATTTGACTTGTAATGGATTACATAAATAAATAGGTTTTTTCATAATGAATTCATTCTGATATATTTATTATTTGATCTAAGCTATCATCTTTATAGTAAATATTTTATATTTATGATAATTATTTTGATATTTATAACTAATTTGGGTTTGTTAGAAATAATTTACAATTATCAACAAAAAAAAATTCATAATTAAAGTCAAAAAAAGAAAATAAAAGAATTCATATAAAAATAAAATGATGTCAATTATAGTAAAAAGTTTATTTATTAAAAAATAAACATATACTTAATATTGTTAAAAAAACATACCTATTTTAAAATGGTAATTTAAAAATGAACTTTTTATATAATTATTTCTTTGGGGAAAAATTCATTAAGAGGTTTGAGGCAAAGGCCAAGGGATATGAGCACTAGGCCTGTTTGGGCAAGGCTGGTGTAAGAAAGGAAAGAAAATGGATCCGTCGGAAAGGAATATTGCATAGAACAAATCCAATCAAATTCGAATTGGTATTGCATTGGCAGAGAGTGAGCTTCAACTCTAACTATTTCGGGCGATTGAGGCTCTTCTTCAACAGAAACTGCCGGGTTCCCTCATGATCCTAGGTAGTTTATATATATATATATATTACAAATTGAAGTTCGTGGGATAATGTGTGACAAAACCTAAAGTTCGGGAAAAGAACTGTAATTTATCATTTAATTTATTTAAATATGAATCCTGATTTCCATAGTAAATTTAATGTGATTAAAAACAATTAAAAAAAACACACAAAGTAAGTGAAAAAAAAAAAAAAAAGCTATGTTTTATTTTTGTTCCAAAAAAAAAAAAAGCTATGTTTTATTTTGCTTCGACTTACCTCGAAAGAAAAAAAAAATCTACTAGGACATGAAAAAAAAAAAAAAAAAAACACAGAAGAAGTTTTCGTCATATATGGTTTGTTTTTCCTTCTTTTTTTTTCCTAATATGAAATAATATGTCACGCTTCAAGAGTCAAGATTTATATACGTATATGTATATATTACTTATTTATTAAGATTAGTTATGATTTTTTTGATAATTATGACTTTTGTTTGTCTCTTCTCCTTTTTTTACGGGATATTTAATCTTCAAACAAAAACAAAAACAAACAAACCCTACGAGATATTTTATCTAGGAATTCAAAAGGCATGAGATTGTTCGATTTTGCTCTAGGTTTTGCTTTTCATTTTTATTTTCTCTTCCTTTTTACGTCTCCATAATTGTAACTTTCACTTTTCTTGAGCAAATCAGTCTATAACAGCGAAAAGATGCAAGGCTTTGGCAGCAGTTCTTCTTGTTCTACTTTCGGCACCGATCCCGAGGTTCTCCAAGCACGCATGTTTATGAGCGAGAAGATGTAATATCTTTTTTATCTTAAAAAAATTTTCATGCTTTTTGATTTGACGATATTGATCGATGGTTAAAAATAAACACATCCATCAGATATTTTACACTATTTTAGATTGGATTTAACCTCAATTTTGTTACAATTTTGTTTTTGTTTTTTTTTTTAAATCATATTAGAATCAAGTGTGAAATTACTGTAAGTAATAAATTAAAAGTTTTTTTTTTTTCAGATACTATATATTACTGAGGCGATGTCAACAAACACAGCCAGTTGATGAAATGCAGAGAAGAAGGTTTACTGATATCGTTAACCGCCTAGAGGAAGGACTATTTACAACTTCTCATTCAAAGGTTGTGCATTTTTTCATGTAAAGTTCTTGAAAGTTCATAACATTTTCCTTTGTCCACTAAGTTTTGTTATCATTTTTTTCATTTTCGTCTTCCAAATCTTATTCTAGGAGGAGTACATGAATTTGAACACGTTGGAGATCCGTTTGAACGATCTGATTAGGCATCCGCAACCTCCGCAGTATTCAGTCAATCCTAATCCTTCAACCGTAGATATCGATTCTGAGATCTGTCGAACACGTACATCTATGAAGCTGAAGATGTAAGTACAGTCCATGATTTTGGTGCTGATTTACATTTCCTTCTTCTCCGTATTCTTGTTTATATGCACTTTTGTATAGTCAGGTATGGTATCACTGTTAGATTATGCTCATAACCACTGATTACCATTTGTTATCGGAATTTGCTTTATGAACTCATGAAAATGTGTAAATTTCTCCTATTGAGTTATTATAGATTTCAGCAGCGGCTAACGCAGCCTGTTCCTGGTAGGTCGGCAAGTGGGGCTTCCGACATGTCGGTTACTCGGGATGATAGTAGTGCACTTACTAATGTCAACAACAGAGACATGTTGCAAACTGGCGGCTCCTTCAATCGATCGGATGGTAGTCTTATTACAGTTTTCTTGTTCTTCTTTTTGCACGTTAAATCCTTGTTACAGCAAATTTCCTGCTAATTTTTTTTCGTCGGTTCATGAAAAACATGTCATCTAGTGTGACACATTTGATAATCGCAATGAGTAGTTTGAAATTCGTGTTTAACATTTTCTTGAAACATAAGTTTCGCACTATCTTTTTGTACATTAGAGCCATTTTTGTCTTTCTAGAAAATAATTCGAGTTCTTTGAAATCTTGGATGAGAAGTCAACCCCCTTTGATCCAATTCGATCGTGAAAACTGCGAAAGCAAATGGTTGATTTTGAGGAGTTGTATCTTTTCAATTCTTTTTTTTTTTTTGTTTTTTTTGTTTTTTTTGTTTTTTTTGGTTCTTTAATGTGACATTTGTTCGTGATCACGTAGGTACGCAATTGCCCGTTCTGCATCAGCAGAATGCCCTTCCTCCTTGTATGCAAAATTCAAGCAATCCTCGTCTTTCTAATGATCTTGAGATTCTTCAAGCGCGTGCGTTTATGTGGGAAAAAATGTAAGTGAAGTCCATGATTTTGGTGTTCTTTATTATTTCCTTGTTCTTCAAATTCTTGCTAATTAGCATAGTTGTACATGTTTCGCCGCTGTTCCTTTGTTTTTGTGGTGGGGCCTCATGTTTGCTCTCATGTGGAGTTAGTTACTTATGAGGCTGAGGAACGCTTTCTGTTAATTAGCATAGTTGTGCATAGTTGTGCATAGTTGTTCTTTAAATTCTTGTTAATTGGCATAGTTGTGCATGTTTCGCCGTTGTTCCTTTGTTTTTGTGGCGGGGCCTCGTGTTTGCTCTCATGTGGAGTTAGTTCCTTATGAGGCTGAGGAGCGCTTTCTGCTGCGACACTGATTTGCATTAAGCATTAGTGCGATTACATATTCACGATCGCTAATGAACGTATTTTCCTTTTCGTTTTTCAGCCATGATTTAGTACAGCAGCGGTGTCCACAACCAATTTCTGAAGAGCAAAGAAGGAAGATAAGGGACATTGTTAGGCGCCTGGAGGTTGGTCTACTTAGGACTTCTCATTCAAAGGTAAGTCATTTATTTTCATTTTTGGGTTTTCCCTTCTCCCTCTTGCTTTTATAAATAGATTACTATATTACACCTCTTAAATCTGTAGATATCTTGTTATTACTAAGGCCATCAATTTTTCAACCATGGACCTTAACAGGTATTAAAGTATGGTTAAAAAAACTGTTATATATTATTTGATGTAGAAATTTTAATGCAGAAATTTGTATCTCTGACATTATTCGAATAATATAATATAGTGAGAATTGCATTTGAGTACTTTATATTTTATCGAAATGTTAGATTGGTGACTCAGTGTTTTTCACAATACAAAATAGGCATCTCCTGTTATCAAAAAATGGCATCCAGGTATCTTGAGTATGTTTTTTGGGACATGAATTGTCATTTATACCTTTTGAATTAAAAAAAAAAATCAGAAAACAGAATAAAAGTTTTTGATTTCTGTGATTTTTTTCTTTTTACAAAAATTTTATGTTTTTTTTTTTTTTTCTCTTTCAGTTGTTTTTAAGCTTAATGGGTAGAAAGGACTTGTCATGTCCAAAAATATAGGTAAAATGTAATTGAACTATATAATTTTTCGAAAGGTATAAGGTACCTATTTGGTAATTTTAAAACCCCCATCATTTCGATAAAATACAAGGTATCAAGAAGTAATTTTCTCTCTAGTATTTTGGAACTAATATCTTTTATGAAAAAACTTAGGGCTTGTTTAGTAATCAAGTTCATTTCAAACTAAAATGTACTTTTTTATCTCAGTTTTTGTCTTTTTCGGAAAAAATTTTTTATCTTTTCTGAAAAGTCAACAAAAATTACTATTAAAATTTAAAATTTCCAATTTAAACGCATTCACCAAACGGATCCTTAAAAAAGGAATTATATTTTTTTTGCCTACCACTAGGTATTGTTGTTTTTTAACGGTTGAATTAACTTTTTATTTATTCTTGTTCTTTTCTTAGAGGTTTCCTTTTTTTTTTTTTTATTGGGTCAACAATTTAATGCTTGAGAAACTTAACATTGTAGGAAGAGTACATGAACTTGGAGACATTAGAGAGCCGTTTGCATGATTTGATAAGGCAATCCCAACCGCATCCACAGCTTTCTTCTTCTACAAGCAACTTAATCAACACTTAAGATGTTGAGTACTTGCTCAGGGAACTAGCACTTGATTGATGTGAAAGATTTATTATTCATCTCTTTTTTTTTTTTCTCCCTCTGATTTGGTTTAATATCAAAATTGTCTTTACTTTTATTTTGGATTATTTTAGTAAATAATGATTCAGAAACTTATTAAAAAAAAAAAAGTTATTTGCAGGTGATGATAAAATATTTTCTTTTAGTGACTTGTTATTTGAAGGATAATGAAATAGAGTTTACTTTGGATTTGAGCAAGTGGATCTATTGCTTGAAAAGCAATCTTTTTGGCTGCAAGTGCTATATTTACGGGAAGACATGATTCTATCAGCTGCCGGATGAAAGAGTGTTTCTAAATATATATTTATATATATACACACACAATATTTTAACAAAGCTTAATAAAAATGTGTATAAATGGTATACATATATTTATTTCCCTTGTTTTATTTATTATATATTTAACGCCTGTTTCACCAACCCCAAGCATGCAACCTGCCCTGCAACAACTCTTCTCCAACCTCAACTCACTGGGGATGGGAAATTATGAAGCCCCTTGGTGAATTGCCTTTTTTTTTTGTTTTTTTTTTAAGTTGCCTAAAAACTAATCAACTCGTGTAAACTGTTAAGGGTCTGTTTAGTTAATGAGTTTTGAATTGGAAATTTTAAGTTTCAATAGTAATTTTTATTGACTTTTCAGAAAATACAAAACTTTTTCAAAAAAGACAAAATTTCTTCACAAAAGACAAAAAACTTTTTCAGAAAAAGACAAACTGAAATGAAAATTTTGAATTTGAACTTAAATCCCAAACACCCCCTAAAATCAGATAGCTAAAAAATGTCTTTTAGTAAATTCCTAGCTGGATCTCTTCCCAATCCTAACATGAACACTTATCCTAACGATGTTCTAAAAATATAATAGTTCAACGGAACTCAGATTAAACTTAGATGGTTAATAAATTTGTTGCACCGGCAGGTTACACCCCCCCCCCCCCCCCCCCCAAAACTCTAATACAACATTCTCCGCAAATGAAAACTAAGCATTTTTCATGGGAGAAGAGAAGACGAGCAGCTATATGGGGCCGGATTTGGCTCCTAGTAAAAATAAAAAAATTCATACTGCAAGTTTGAAGTTTAGAGCTTAAATTAAATATGATGGTCTACATAAAGGAACATTATTTGAGACTATATGTGAATGCATTTACATCTTTTGGGGCACAAGGAAATCTTAATAACACTGCCTTGTAATATTTGTTGCCTCTCTCACCCGAAGAGCTTCTGAGAGGCCACGGTTTTTGCCTGCTCAAAAGCCCTGTAACAACCGCGTTGGTCCAACACCACGAGCACTCCGCTGATCTGCACATGACTGAAATTGAACGCAACTCGAATTCCATGTTTCTGTTGGCAACAATGGTCAAAGTTATGTATTACTGAGTTTGTTTCAAATATAGAATCTGTTTTGTTGCATATATTCTCTATCAAAGATCAAAACAATGCTATCAACACAACAAAGAGCTCATAAATGCATTCCCCAGAGTGATTAAAAAATGCTAAATATGGTGGACAAAATTTCGAATGATTATAACAGTTAGATTGGATGCCAAGTTCATAAATGATTGAAACAGGTCGTGTATCTGGATTAACCAAAAAAAAAAACTACGTGATTGCGAAATAACAACACAGCATATCATACAGTAACTTGTGCGCCGACCTTGTAGGCACCCAAAGCTAAAATTCTTCCAAAAAGGCACCAAATTAGAACTTTGTTGTAAATTAGAACTTTTTATGGTCAATTTGGAGAATTTAGGAATTCCAATATGGCATATGTTCTTCAATTTTTCCCATGGTGTCATACATAAAACCAATAGGAACTTAAGTATAAAATGAGGAAAACATTAAACAGAAACTAAATTAAGGCACTTCATTTAAATAAGATGAAAATCCATATAGGATATGAATAATGAAATTACCTTTTATCTCTATCCGATGAATTAAAGTACTGCTTGATCTCAATTCGAGTACAGTAGAAATGGAACTGCACAGAGATAACCTTCAATTAGACTAACATTATAAAAAAAAAACCAAATTTTCAAATCGGAAATCCATTAATACATCATCATCGAGGCGACACAGCTTCTCTTTAGACTAAATATTCTCTGTATGATCACACGCTCCATGGCACATAGTCTTCAGAAAGATCATTTTAATATATATAACAGAAGAGCTATCACTCCACAACACTAAATTCCAGTATCTACAAGCAAGCAATTCTCAGATGGTATACAAGGATGGGCAACCGAATCTTCCTCCAAGAAGAAAGGACAAAATAGAAGTGAGAGGAGTTCCAACTTCCAACATGTTTTGATCAGAAATTGTAATAGAAGAGAACTTTTGAGGAGGAAACATAAACCATTTGTCTTATCAATTCGACAGCTTACTTGTATGAAATCCAAAACCATAAACCGAACAAATATGTTAACCAGCACACTAAAGATGATTGCAAACTCACCACTTGAATTACAAGAGGGAAAACAATGAAAACTAAAATTTGGAACAAGTACCAACAGTGATCTAAATACTAACATAGTGCAGTCCATTTTCTAGAATATGGTATCAATTTCTAGTTCAACAAAATCAAAAGCTTACCAATCAAAAAGATAGTTAGCATCAAGGCAAGTGTAACTTGTACAGAACATCCATATTGCATGCGTGGTGGATTATGCAATTGCCTTTGAGACCCACCAACCCGACCGAGAAGCTGCAGAACACACACAGAAGAAACATGTAAAAATCATTTTACATCTCCAATCCACTTCCCTGCCACCGAAAATAAAGAGAGGCAAAAAAATTAACTCTTTGTACTTTCGTTTTTGTCCCCTTTAAGACAGATATTATATGCACCTGGTTGAACAGATTAACTCTTCCAGTTGCTCGGGAAAGTTCTCCACACCGTTTCTCCCAGAAAACAAGTTTTGAGCCCTTTTCTTTAGGTGTACCTTCAAATTCCGACATTGATTTATTTCTCTGTCCATCTTCATCAGCAATTACTATCCTCAAAGCACCAAAATTCGCTGTACTCCATGTTCTTCTAGTGTTTGTTGTTCTGTCTGCTTGACCAATCGTATCATCCCTCGATCCCAAAATTTCTTTTCCTTCCAGTTCCATTGCATAATTAACATCCTTGTTCATATGAAATTCATCCTTAACACAAATTATTTCGTCGAGAGTATTTCTTCTGCTGGCGGCACTAGAATGTTCGTCGCTGGTGCTTTTCATGGAAGGTTCGGCTTCTACACACTCATCCTTGGCCCTTTGTGTGATCTGAGATGTCCCGGAGAGAAAGGCGGCCAAATCATCACGTTCCTCTTTATCCAGGTTTACCCATCTGAGAGGTTGTTTGCCCTCTTCAAGAAATGATTCTCTCAACGCTGCTTCAACACGGGAAATTTGACTTTCAATGGCTGCAATAAATTGACCATGTCTAGTTGTTGAACCATCATCACTGCGATGTGCATAGCTCAATCTGACAGCCCTCTCAAACTCCTCTAACTAATTCAACATTCATAGACGAAAACAAACATAATTAGAAAATATAGAAGAAAACTTCCAGCTTAAGTTGCACAAACGTAAAGGAAAACTATTTACTTGGACCTCCATACTTAAAATTAACGAGAAAATGGGTGATATGAACTCAATACTCAAATGACAAACAAGCGTTCTTACAGAACATAACAGAATTACCGTTAGGAGATAATAGAATTAGCTTACCTGCCATTTGGCAGTTCCTAAGGCAGTTTGCAGCTCTCTTGAGAGCTCATCAAGGTTCTCCAATGGCGACCTCTCTTTTCTCTCTCTGACCCATGTCCTGTATGCTGATTCCATTCTGAAAAATAAAATAAAATAAAAAGGAATTACGAATATTCACACCTGCTACATCTTAAACAAATCAGCAAGAAATTGAGATAAGCAGCTCGAAAAATGGTTCTAAATAAACACTAATGCAAAGTGAAGCATCTGCAAAAGACTCCAATTCCATATTAGACATACGAACTTCACATCAAATTTACCATTTTGATCAGATTAGAAAACATTTACACAATTATGTATTTCTTTATTGTATCACACTCCTTTTTCACAGCCTACTGATAGAAGTAAATAGGATACACTATGTAGTATCAAGTTTCCATATTTTAAGAAGAAACCGACAACAGCTTATGTAAAAATAAAAACCTATGCAATATGAAAAGGGAAATAAGACCAAAATAATAATAATAATAATAAAAGGAACTGGAGAAAATTACCGTTTTTCAAAACGAAATACAAATATGACAGAAACCATTCTATCCCAATGAATTTATAGCTAAACCCAACACAAACAAAAACAGAAAAAATAAAATAAAATAAAATAAAAAAACAATAAAAAAATAAAAACTACAAAGCAAGAAACTAGAGCATTCCATGCATATTGAAAACTACAAGGAAATAAAAACCAATTCAAGGATTCCAAAAAGCACCCAAACTAATCAAAACCCACACCAGTCACCTACAAATCCCAAAAAAGGAAACCATGACATACCCATCTGAAAATTCTTTACAATTTAGTCCCTAGATGCATTACCACTAACTAAAAACTAAAAATCATTCATACGCACATAACCAAAGAACCCATTTAAGAAAAAGCCAAAAACAATTTAAAAAAATAAAAATAAAAATAAAGTGAAAAATGAAAACATACATATCAGCAGATTCTTGGACCTCCTCAGCAGCAGAAAAAAATGCATCTTTTTGCCATAGATCAAAACTGTTCGCCACCAACATCTTTAACCTCACCAACGAACACCAAAAAAAAAATGTATAATTTGGAGCAAAACAAAGCAAAAAAGCTGCAAAGTTTTTCTGAAGATTGAACTTGTAATTTTCCCCTCTGGGAGATGGGATTCGGTCCTGGTCTTTCTTGTCTTCTTCTCTCCTCTTTCCCTTCTCTGTCAAGGAGAGAAGAGAGAGAAAGGAAAGGAGGCAAGGAGGGAGAGAGAGGAGAGAGAAAGAAAGCTCAGAGAGAGAGACGTATAAGCGATTCTGTTCTGTTCTCTTCTCTTCCCTTTCTCTCTCTTCCCATTCTTTCTCACTCCTCCATTGTGTGTTGTAAGTTTCTTTTTCTTTTTTTTTTTTTTCCTTTTTTATTTTGTCCGCTGAGAAGAATAATAGTCGGATCTGCTGTGACAGACCCTAGAACATCTTATTGTGCCCGAATCCAATTATTGTTTTACAAATGGATTTATTACATTTGTACATCAATTTTCCACTAATATTAGTCCATTTAGTGAATGAGTTATGAATTGTAAATTTTAAATTTTAATAATGAATTTTTTTATCCTTTTTAGAAAAGAGAAAATACCTAAATTATATATGTTTCAGTTAAAAAATCAAAAATTTTCAGAAACCTCTTTTACTATACAAAACTTGAGATGAAAACAGTACATCTTTTAATTTGTAACGAGATCAGTGAACCAAACATATCCTTTGAAACAACTAGTATATTGTTTTTTTGAATTTATCCAAAAGAGAAAATACCTAAAATATATATGTTTAGTTAAAAAAATCATTTTTACCTCTTTTACTATACAAACTCTAAAACATCATCTTTTATTTGTAAAATCAGTCAAAAAAATATCCTTTGAAACAACTAAATTTTTTGAAAAATTCTAAGATTACCATTCACAATCTATTTTAAATACTACTTAATCAAAATAATTCATAAAAAAGTTTTAAATGATTGAAAAATTTTGTCCCTATTTTAGGTTTTGATCTTGTTTTCCTATATTTGAGAGTTTCGATCATTTTAAATTGTTTTAATTAATTTTTTTTTATCATCTAGTATTTCATAACTAGAGTTTAATAATAGATTAGAAAGAATAATTTTTTATTATCTCTTCAAAGGATATTTTGTGATGATTTTACAAATATATACAATATTTCAAGTATATTTCCTTAAAAGTGCGTATTTTGATTTAAAAGTGATTACTTTATCTAAATATAGAAGATGTTTTAGGTATTTTTTCCTCAGCAAAATATTGTAGATTTATCTTAAATCAATTACGGTTGTTAAAATTAAAACATAAATAATTTTGGTAAATGTTACTGAAGTTTCAAATGTATTCTGAATTCTTTCAAAGTTCAATTTTAGTAATCAATTTACATATATTTTATAATATCCTATTAAAGATAGGGAGTAATTACCGAATGCACTTTTTTTTTTTTTTTTTCCAACTGAATTTGCCTAATTCGGTTGAAAGCAACAAAAGGAAAAAAGTTAAAAAGTTGTTTGATGACGTGGAAGTGAATGAGTGGATGGATAAAATTCTTAAAAAGTTTAGGTGTGTAGAGGATTCGGACAAAAAGGAGAGAAGGAGAAGTCGGCGGTAGTTGTGGGATCGCTGGTAAAATGGGCTGCCCATTTTGCCGCAACCAATATTGGCGGGCCCTGTGCCAGCTCAGCTCACTGTCTATTGTGGGTCCCATTTAATACACCACCAAATAAATAATGAGAAAAAATTTATTATTTAATTAACAAATTAATTGCATTGCAAAAAGCAAAACAGTGATAATTCTCTAAAAAAAAAATTAATGGCTCAGTTTGGGAACCATCCGATAATGGCTCCGTTTGTTGTTAAGATTCAGATTATAATATTTAAATTTAAATTGAATTATATTTTTAATAAGATATTTGAATTATTAGAATTAAAAAGTGAAAAAATTTAAAATATATTCAGAAAAAAAAAATCAATATGAAATTTATTTATTTCGTCTAAAAATTCTATATAATTTTTTAAAAAAGAATTATCTCGTTTAGACTTATATATGCAAAGTTATAGATTTTTAAAATTTGAATTATAAAATTGTGTAATTAATTAAACTGAGGTTAATTTTTCAAAATAATACAAAAATTAAATTGTGGATTGTAATTGAAACTGAAGCATCAAATAGAGAAGATAAAATTATTTAAATTATCGTCCAAAATTATGTTTGAATGTTAGGGTTTGTTTGGTTGGTTAGTTTAAGTTGAAATCTTTTAGTTGTAATAGTAAATTTTTTTGAATTTTCAGAAAAGACAAAAAACTTTTTGGGAAAAAGACAAAAAAAAGTACAGTTTGAGTTGAAATGAAACGACGAACCAAACGCACCCTTAACATCCAAAATAAAAACATTTAAATATATATCGAGAGAGAGAGACTGGAGTAAATTTTAAAAAACGTTATACATATAATATCGTGGTCAAAATTAAATTTATATCTAAATGATAAAATAAACCATTTAGATGATCCATCTAAATTGATCTTAACAAATACAATATTGGATGGCGTACTGTCGTTCAAAAAGAATAATAAAAATTTTGTCAAATAGTTACCTCAGATAAATAGTATATCTTAATCATAAGATATATAAAAGGGTCAAAATTCTTCATTCCTTTTTTTCTTTTTAATTCTCTTTCATTCTTTCCCTTTTTTGTTTCTTTCTTTCTTTTTTTTTTTTAATTGCTAAAATTATTTCTCCTTTACTTCATTCAAAAAATGTTTTCTTTACATACTTATTATTTTTTTCATAACCATCTCATATTTCTAACTACTATTTTTTTCATATACACATATATATTATTCTTTGCATTCTTTAAAATTATTCTTCAATTTTGTCCATATCTTTTCTCTTTGCTTTCTTTCATCGTTTTAAATTTTTTATTTTTCTTTCATTTTTGCCCATATTGAAATAAATTTTTTTAAATATATCCTTACTCAAACATTTTTTGTAATCATCTCAGTTTTTATTTTCTCATAGCACCATCTAATTAACTTTTTATATGATTTGCTAACTTTTCTCTAATTTATTACTACTTAAATATTTTCTCCTCAATGTTCTTTGAACAACTATTTTGTCATAATATCTTCATGATTAATTTTTTATTTAACAAATTAATTAAACACGTGAACTAGTAATCATAAAAAAAGAAACAAATTACTGGATAAAATAATTACTTTAAGGATTTTTGTAATAACTCAACGGAGTTAATGGTTTTTTTTTTTTTTTTTGAAAAACTAATTACTAATGGATTTGGTAATTACTCCATGAAGTTAATGGGTGAAATCTGTTTTTTTTTTTTTTTTTTTTTGGGGTAGGAAAGGCCTAGTTAATGGGTGAAATCTTACACGAAGTAAAAGTATATTATATATTGATATCGTTATGGTCATTAATGGCTTTAATCGAATTACACTTTTTAATTGGATAAAGATATACACCATGCAGTGTTATGAATGGACAAGCCGTAGTAATTGGCAGTCTTAAATTTTTCAAAATGATAATATATATGTATATGCGCAAGTTCATATATATGAAATTTCTTCAACAAATTTCAAAAAAAAAAAAAAAAAAAATCCCTTCATGATATAAAGAGGTAATCTTTTTCCAACTTGAGAGTGTCGGGATACAAACTCTACACTTGCAAAACAATAGTTGTAATTTCCTTCTGCTTTTTTTCTAATAATTAGTTGATTTAGGCTTTGTTTGATAATAAAGTTTAACTCCAACTAAACTGTACTTTTTCATCTCAATTTTTGTCTTTTTCCGAACGGTTAACGAAATTTATAACTACTTTCTAAAAAATCAATTCAAATCAAACTTAAAATTTCATCTTAATTTAAACCCAACTCATTCACCAAACCGACCCTAAATATTTGTAATAACTGTCATTCCATGAGAACATACATACACACAAACATATATATATATATATATATATATACACACGAGAGGTCTTATTTCTGACACCGTTCGAGATGCGGCAATGATGTGGAGGCCTACATTTTACGGTATAATTGACAAATGTAAGTTGAAGGGAAAGTTATACCTAGAAAACCCAGTAGATTTCAGACATATTCAGCTATGTAATTAGAGGATTTATACATTGTTTACTCATAATGAGGAGAAAAACTTACTGCAGCTCAACGAGGTACCAATCCAGTAAGACTACCATCCACAGACCAAACTTTAGGGGAAGACTTCTCCTATCAATAACCCTTTTCTGGGGTCAACCCATCTAGTCGATCCGACAGGGAAGGGCAATGAGAAGAACAGAAGGTTAATAAAAAAAAAAATTTGAGGATTGTATTTTTAAATATTTTTGGATGCGAACGTGGCACGGAGACGGTGGAATTGTAAATTTATGTGAAATAGAGTGTGAATTAAAGTTTTGTTAAAAGGTGAGTGATTGAAATTTCATTCGTATTTATAGGCGGGGAAAATTGTAATTTATTGGATGGGAAAGTATGGATGGAGAGAAATGTATAGACTTGATGTTAGTAAAGTTCATAGGGGTCGTATATGTAAGTTAAAGGAAATGAGAAACATAATAGACTAATTAATGTGAGGTGCTTGAAATTGCATTGATATTCCTATACTGGATGAATTGCAATTATATGAGACGGAAAGCGTATTTGATCGAGTCCATGTTAGTCATAATAATTACTTATAAGAACTCAATTAAAATGTGAGTGATTGAAATTATATTAGGGTGCGTTTGGCTCACAAGTTCAACTCCAATTAAACTATACTTTTTCATATCAATTTTTGTCTTTTTCTGAAAAGTAACAGAAATTATAATTAGTTTTTAAAAAGTCAACCAATTCAAACTTAAAAATTTCAACTTAAATTATTTTACCAAACGTACCATTAGTATTTAGGAGAAGGTCAAATTGTAATTTTGGGAGTGAACAAGTGTGGTTGGAGAGATATTTTGGAGTTCATGTTACTCAAGGTCATACGGGAGATATTTTGGAAAGCTTTGCATTGTGACCCAGCCCCACCACAGCTTGTCGGCTCGGATGGTTGGACACCTCCCCAACCAGGATTCTTTAAGTTAAATGTCGATGCTTCAGTTATACCAGGAAGCGACCATATTGGGATAGGTGCTGTTATTCGCGACGAGAAGGGATCGGTTTCAGGAGCAGTTGCGAAGGCAATGGACGGATCATTTTCCCCTTTTTTAGCGGAGTGCATAGCCCTTCGTGAAGGACTGACCTTTGCTAAGGAAGTGAGTCTTGGTCCCTTAGTAGTGGAAACTGATGCCATCAATGTGGTGTCGGCCGTCGGGGAGGATCATGGGTTGTCGGTGGAAGGTCCGATTTTGGAGGATGTCAAACAATTACTTTCCCTTTTGCATAGCGCAAGTGTTAACCACATTTGTCGTAGTGCTAATAATGTCGCTCATATCTTAGCTAGATTTGGCTTTAATGCAAAGTGTACCAATGTGTGGCTTGGTGAGACTCCTCATATAGTCTCCAATGCTATTTCGGTTGATGGAATTCATTAATATATTGATTCTTTTTTCAAAAAAAAAAAAACGTAGTAGAGAAAAAGTGAGTACTTGAAATTGCATTAGTATTCCTAAATTGGTTGAATTTATTCTTTACATTAATTTGTACGTTTTGGCCTGCACTAGCCATGTAGTCTTGTGTTGGAATGTGCTTTAGGATGCCCTTATTTTTATCCTTATGAAATATGACTGTTTATTTCAGATCCAAATATTACAAATCAGCTATCGGATTTGAGCCGCATATGAGCACTTCACATGTAAGATCCTACATGGTCTCGTTTGACGTTTAAACTCAAACTGTACTTTTTCATCTCAATTTTTATCTTTTTCTGAAAAAGTATGATTTTTTCTGAAAAAATTTTTGTTTTTTCTGAAAAGTCAACAAAAATTTTCAACTTAAACTAATTTACCAAACGGACCTTATGTTTATAAATGACATTTTACATACATAACATGGTTCATTTACGGCTTGTTAAATATGAAAAGCATTTGACTTATGGTCAAAAGCAAAATTCAAATCTAATTCATAGGTTATTATTTAGGATTTGGAATAGATTGGACCATAGCTAGTAATATCCGATATTTGATTGTACTAAGCTGGATTGAATTAAATGCAAAGTTAAGGAAAAAAATAAATTAATATTAAAATTCTAATCTTTTATATGAAAAAATGTTTTCGTTTATTGTGTGTAAAAAAACGAATAAAAAAAATACTTGAAATTGAAACTAAAGGACTATGCAACCCATCTATAGAGTGGAATATTAGGAAATAGCAGGAGCTAAATTTAATAAATAAAATATTTACAAAATTGTTAAAATAAATAGTAAATTTACTTTTAACAAATAATTTTATTAGCAAATATATTATTTGCTATATCAGTTTCATAAATCGTGAATACTATTTACTATGACAGAGATGTAGAGTATAGACCTCAATTGCACGCCTTGCTCCATGCATTAAACGTCCACTTAGGGGTTAAAAATAAATTGCAATAAATAAAAATTTTAATGAAACTAAAAGTAATTGAAATTATAAAATATTTGAAGTAAATATCATAGTTATGGCAAATGGTTTATTTACTCTTAATAAAATCATACTAAAACGACTGCCATTATTGGTATCAAACCAATAGCGATTCATACAAGCGAAATCTTCTAATCGATAATTAGGCCAAAGAAAGAACTTTAATTTAATTAGTGTATTTTGATTTATTTTGCTTTTATTCAAAACTAGACTAAAAACTATTTAGTTAGTAAATAAACTATTTACTTAAAAATTTTATTATTTAGTTTATATATTTCTAAAGACTGCTATTTATCTTTTAAAAAAAAAAAAAGAAAAAGAAAAAACCGATTATTTTATTTTAATTATACTTTTTTCCTTTAAAAATAATTTAAAAAATGACAATGAAACCATGAAGACTAACCAACATATTTTGAAAAATTTAGACTGTTCCTTTAAATTAATATTTTGTTCTATAGAATCCTATATAACCTTTAACTATGATGACTGTTTATAACTTTACATAATCTTTCAGGAAAAAAAAAAGGATACGCTTAAGTTGCATTCTAGAGATTCTAGAGAGAAAAGCAAATCTTGTATTAAACTATACTTTCCAGGTTTTGATCTTGATGCTTATTTCCCATCCTATTAATAATCGATAATTGGATTCTGAAAAGAAATATTGTATAGGTGGAACATCCCTTTTATATATATATAATTTAAAGAATATATTTTCTATCAAGGTTTAGACCAAAATAAAAAGAAAATATAATTGCTCCTAGAGGGAATTTGTTTTCAACCATAATTAAAGAATGACAATTAAAAAAAAAAAAAAAAAAAAAGAGGGAAAAATATAGCAGAGGATTAGGAAGGAAACACGTAACCATCATACTTATATTCCTTACACTAACGTCTTAACCACCACTTTAACTACCATTTCTTGTGCAACTTATTCGAGGAACTTTGTCTTTTTAATTTTCAATTTGAAAATAAATAAAATACACACACACACCTAATGCCTACATCTTTTTTTTTTTTTGCAACGAATACCTACCATTTTGAAGACAATATAATTTCTATTAATTTACTATAATTTTCTTATTTTTTTGGCTAAAAAATATTGCTGCTATTAGATTAAGGGGATGTTTGATTAATGAGTTTAGTTTAAGACTTTTAAGTTTCAATAATAATTTTTATTGACTTTTTAGAAAAGACAAAAAACTTTTTCAGAAAAGATGAAAACTTTTTCAGAAAAAGACAAAAAAAAGTACAGTTTAACTTAAGTTAAACTTGTATGCCAAACTCCCCCTAAAGCTCATAGCCAACTGAGAGATTAATCTACAAAAAAAAAAAAAAAAAAAAAAAAAAAAAAAAAAAGATTAAGCTCGTAGCCACATTTAACGGGCATAGAATCCATTAATGGAGTTGAGAAAATTTGTTATCTTATTTATCTATTATATATTTGTTGGCTTTGAAAAGATTGCTTACTAGTTTTTTTGATATATCTATGTATACCTATACTTCTATACACATATATATTTTTAAAGAGCCAATAACTATTTTTGTCTCCTTTCCTGATTGTCACGTGATAATTATGTCATTAGTCACGTGACGGCCCAATTAATATTACGTGACTTTTTTTTTTTGCTTTATTTTATTTGTCTATTTCATATATACACTTTATGTATATATGTAATTATATAGTTAAACACTGCTCTGTAGTTAGCTCATGATAAAAGGTTTACTATGACCTTATTCCCATCACATTCATGGTATGCTTGAAAATAAAGAGAACTTTGTATTATATTCATGCACACACAAATATGAATATTGTATGCGAATTTGATATATAACTCATAGTCAATATTTGGAATTCTCATGTGATAACCTTAGCAGCAGCATCAAATCCTTGTTTGATTCTTTTGGATATATATTCTTTTAATTTCATTTTGGGTACAAATAAAAAGTATTTGAAAATTAGTGGCCAAGTGCATGGATTTGTGCCTTTTCCGATTTGACTTTATTTTTCTTGAATGGGTTTAATATATATTTTTTTTTCTTATAACTATAACTTGGGGCATTCTAGAATGACTTCATACGATCTCGAAGTGTTTTAATCAAATTTTCAACCCCCCCAAAAAAAAAAAAAAAAACTTTTCAATCAAATATTGATGGATTGATAGGTTACACCAACTCTTCCGCGAAGGAGGAAAAAATAAAAGGAAAATCAATCGAAGTTCTACAATGAGACCTCTCCATTTTACCCTATCAATGTGGTAAAAATTTTGGACCGTCAATTAGTTTTAAGGGGACTTCTATAGTTGGGGAAGCTAGATTTTCCTCACCGACGGTGTAAAAAATTTCAGACCCACCCTTGGATGAAAGGTCAATGATCCCCAATCATCATCATATGGAAACAAAAATAAACCTAATTGCATTGGATCATGTTTCCTTTTCATTCAAATCTAATTAGTATAAAATATCTATATTTTACCAAAATACCATTTCATTCCATATCCAACCCACCGGCACCCCACTAGTTACCCACTGGCGCAACACAACACATTCTCAATTGTGATCCAATCCTCCGACAGATGAGCGTAAGTGGTCGCGACCCACTAGTAGTCATCAGAAAAAACCCATTCCCCTTTGTCAAATTTGCACAGCCCACCATAGTGGATCACAGTACAATCCGATGATCCAATCCACGTAACCCAACACATCACCGGTTGTGATCCAACTCACAGGTGCAATGATCGAACACATCGAAAGTGATTGCAACCCACAACAAGTCACTTGCAAACTGCCTTCCTATCTACCAATTATGTGCAACAATCACTTAGTTGCATTGTTCACAACCCACGACTGCTTAGGGCTGCGACGGTCGCAAGTGGTGACAACTCACTTCAAGATGCCTAGATCTAAGGCGAGATGCTCTCCTCTGCCATGTTGAAAATATTTTTTCGTCTTCTGGCCGTCGACAACCCTCCATTATTGTTCCAAACTCCACAGTTTTATTTTTAAATATTTGGTTTATGAACTTTTGTAATTACAAGTTATATGAGGGATAAATCCATATTTTAACAAAATTACAGAGGTACTTTTGTAATTATAGATAATATGAGGTGAAATTTTGTTATAGTGAAACTTTAGGAATGGTCTGATCAAGTGTGATTTTGTTCACAATAAAATTTGTGTGCCCACATCATCCACATCGTTGAAATGCATGTCCATGGTCTATAATTTTCTTTTTTTTTTTTTAATTTTTAAATTTTTTCATTAGCTTTGGTGCGAATTCTCGTCATGGTGAAATAACAGCTGTTGAAGCTTTTTGTTGCTTTTGTAAGTAGCTTCAGTGCCTTGTACTATTGAAAAGGTCCACTACTACTCAAAACCTAATCTTAAAATTGACACTTGGGTTATTGGACCTTTTTTTTTATTTTTTATTTATGAAGCATAAATAAAGCTTAAAATTTAACAATACTAATTAATAGATATAATGTTTGTTTATTTCCTCTTAATTAAACAACCCATTTTAGCGTAACATGAAGATGACATCATAACACCATTATGCTTAATGGAGGAGTACACATCCACCACCATAAAGGAATCCAATTCCCTCATCTCACCAAAAATAAAAAATAAAAAAAACTTTAGTACAAGTACCTTATCCTCCACTATTGCCACATATTAAAAACGTTTGAATTTGTTTTGTTTCCTTTTTCATAAGCCATGTACCATGCATGAGTCGCCTTCCTAGAGGCGTTCCTAAAGTTGGAAGACAGACACACGTGTGTGCATATGTATGATTATATATATATATATATATGTATGACATGGCTCAAAGTCAAACATTGGCATCCTTATCTTTGTACCAAACATCAAATCTTGCCTTTCTTTTTTTTTTTTGGCGGACACAAAATTAAAGTTGAAAAGAAATTAGCGAGTACCTTGTCCACGCATTTAACAGCAATTTACATGCGTTTACAAAAAAAAAAAGTACTATTTTCTAATGCTTATACAGATTTTCACATTTTGAAAAAATGAAAATTTCTCAGAAACTGGCAAATCATTTGACATTGTGGCCTAACGTATGATGTGGACAAGAATTTCTATATCATGTCATGTATCCTCAACCAAAATTGCAATCCGTAAATGTCAAACATTTTATCAATGGCTTACTCTGAAAGGGTTTGTTCCGGGGCGGGCTGTAATACATTGCACCGAACCACCACCCATCCTAGCCACGAGTGTCCTCATCCATGATTTTCAAAAACCTTGCTCTCAGTTCATGGCAGCCTGTTTGACATGAAGTTGTGATTGAAGAGATGATCTTTCTTAGAATATCTTTGTACTTGATCGCCAGCTTTACATCCCAACTAGCTTGTTTCCTGCATACAAGGATACAACGCACGTCTTCAACAAATGGCAACTTTTTTTTTTTTACCAGAAATAGAAAAATTAAAAAGAAAGGAAGATTTTCCCCCCTTGTTTATAAATTAGGATAAGATGATCCGAGGGAAGCTACTTGACCTGAAGCCGTCATCAAAATCTACATGAAGATTATCCATCATACTACCAAAGGTGTCGCAGAGTTCTTCGAGAACTTCAAGTTCACTTTCCACGCTTTCTTGCAGCTACAGAGGTGAAGGATGAAGTTTAAAAATATGAATGGACAGTGTCAGGAAGAAAAAAAGTAAAAAGGTAGTTACAAAATTATGCCTGTTCAACTTAAAGTAGCAGTTTCGAGTAATTCTTTCTCAATGAACATGCTACTCAAATCCAAAAAGAAATAGAAATAAAACCCCTAAAGACAATTAAAGGACAGGAAAGACTAGCATATAGGAATGAAAAACAATTGCTAAAGGCAGAAGTACAAGTCATGCACAAGCACAAGCCTGCACCAAACATTTAAACTAGTGGTAGTACTACAGACACATACAAGGACTTTAGTGTGTAGCGTTGAGTTACGAGTTTTCCTTAGCTTGTCCAGCAACGGAGAGGGCAAGCCATAATGGAAAACTTCATGGTTTGTTGAGAACCAAGTACCCCTTGCCATGTGAAAATCATCCTCGCCCACGTCAAACTCTGCATGGGAAAATGCAATAATAATCCAACTAAATGGAAGGAATATTCATCGTCGAAAAGAAATGACAAGAATGAGATTACTGAATATCGCAACCAAAACTCACCAAGTGGGATGACATCGTATGGGTTATCTCCTTTTGGTATAAAGCCATAGAAGGTAATTAGATGAGAAGAAGATAAGTTCCCATAGCTAAGGAAACATTCTTTTCCTTCATTGCGGGCTCTTGACATACAAAATTTCAAGGTATTTGTCGTAGAATCTACTTTACCGTAGTTTATTATATGTGGGTATAGCTGTTACAAAGAACAAAGAACAAAGAAAGAGCAAGAAAAGCAGATGTCACATATGGGAGAATAATTGTAACTACTTTTTTCTAATTCTAACTAGAAAATAAACAATACAAAAAAAAAAAAAGGGAACTTGAATCACGAGGATTCGATATCATCCTCATTAGTTGCTTTATATTAAACTATCGTTTGTGGCCAGCAAATGTATATGGCAACACAGTTCACAGAAACATGATTAGCTGATGCTAACAATGGCCGAACAAAACCCCATAATATGTCATACTAATTTAGGATATGTCTCCATATTCAAATAGTAAGATGAGTTTCTTGTGATTTAACATTCCAATTTAAGACTTCTTTTTTTCCCCTCACAGAACTCATGCCGGATGCTATTATATATGGGAAGTTCAGTTCATGTCAATGACAAGCGTGCGAAAAAGTGAAGACAGAAAATAAAGTATGCCAGAACAGAGGACAAATACCGAATGGTTAAGAAAGCCAGCAACAGGAACTAAACAAGTCCTTAGTTCTCCATCGGGAAACATAATTTTCATGCCATTTGAGTACCAGAGTTCACAAGCCCATAAGAATTGCTCCCATGTAAACAGCTCTGGTGGAAAGATATCAGGATGCTCTTCACATAGTAACGGGATTAGCTGATTATATTGGTTTTGCAAGTGCTGTACATTAAAGAGCAATTATATGCTTATCAACTTTTTAATCAAGTCAATAAACTTTTCATCTCCATAACAAAAATAAGTGCAAATAAATTAATTCCTCCCCTTTTTTGTATGGGATATGAAAATTGTCACTTCATCAATTGCAAAAGCAAGAATTAAGCAATATTTATGGAAGGAGAATTCACAATTTAACGTCGCCAAATTGCAAATAAACGACATTATGAGAGAAGGGAAGATTAGGAGCATGCACAATCTTGTTATGATTACGATTCAGATAAAGACTTCTTCTCCTCTATGTTTCTTGATTCAACTACGAGTCGGTTATACCTAACCTGGGTGGCTGGGTCTGGAAACTACATCAAGACGGCTTGAGCAACCTGAGCCTCGGGAATTCAGGCCAAGCAAGTGGACATAGCCTAAGTTATACATCTATAAACTATGTCTTTGACATAGACAAATTGAATAAAGAAAAATAAATCTCAATAGTTCACCCCACATCAAAGAAGCCGCACAATTCGGTACTACTATTGCAACTTCTACTCCAAAACACAGCAACACTTATAATTTGAGATTTTACCATCTGTAATCTTTATTCGTTCAATGGGATGCCTAAACTAGACTTTTTTTGTTGGGCTATCCGAATGAGACTACAGGGTGGGGTTAGGCAAGACAATGTCAATTGTTGATCTTAAATTCACGTGTTATGTATCAAAAGAGGGGCGTAACTAATTCAAAATTCCAAACATTTGAAACTTAAACATTAAATAGAAATATCACACTACCTCTTTTGCTTCGATTATCTCGTACATTAGTGGGGAATCGCCCAAAACAACAAATGCATCAACTCCAAAACTCAACCCTGAAGTATTTAGAAAAGTGGGGTAGAAGGGAGAGGAGATAAAGAAAGCAGCACACCAATTAGACCTGGCAAACCACTATTACAAAATCCTCAATAAATAACCATTCTTCTTTCTCCAGTAGAAAACAAAAAAAAACCTTACAACGTTAAACACAGCAGTTTCCTATTATTCATCTGTCTTAAACTGCTTATAACTAGCAAAATGAAATTGAAAGGGCTTTGAGGGGCTAAAAAATCATCTTAAACAAATAGAAATACAATTATATATACTAGCATCTCTTTATGCTTCTATTTTTCTATATTCAAATATGCATGTGTAGAAGAAACTTCCATCTAGCGTTACTCAGAAAAGTAACCTTATAAATGAGCAATCAATATGTAGCAATGTTACTGCTGCTAACTAAAACAGATCTTTTCAGATAAAAAAAATAATAGATTTTAATGATACCACATACTTAACTTAAAACCACAGGAACAATAAAATGTTCTACATAACCCACTTTCATTGCTTTTAAAAGACATCTATCCATAGATGTTTGTGTAAAACTTTATTTTCCACTATATATTAATTTCACAAATGTTTTTTTTAGCACTTTATCAGGTATATTTGCCAAGATCAGAACAGCACTAAATAAAGAAAATGATTGTTCAAACAAAAGGCAGTAACTCCAACATTATCACTTGCACCACATACACATTAGACAAATACATATTAGTGTGTGGGCACGCATGTGAATATCACGCTTTACTTACAAGCATCATTTACAGATATGTTAATGGACTATTTCAAACTAGACAGGAAGTGATTCGTCGATCATATGTAAATTCCAAGATCACATGACCTAAAACCAAATTCTCTTAGGACCTAAAGAAGGAAAAAAAAAGAGGGAGGGGGGGGGCAAGGAAAATTTATATGTTAAAATGAAAATTAATATAAGTTGTCACACTGTTATTTTCTATTTTAAAGAAACACCAAATTTCATTGACAACAAAAAGAGTACAACAAGCAGTGGAAAAGGAGTCCTAAATAAAAACAGACAAGAAAACAGAAACGAAACCAAAAACAACTAGCTATCTCAAATTAAGAATGTTAATCCCACCTGTGTGGAATTGTTCGGGCAAGGTGTCAAAGTAGACCTTAAATTTTGAATTTGTATTGTACTTCTCCTTCATGCTCCACAGCAGCAGCATCGTCTCAGAAGACATTTCATTCACTTCAATATATGATACTGCAATAAGAAAGGCAGGCAATAAAAAATCTAACTTAAGTTTTGTATGCTATTGAATATCAAAACTTTCTATCTTCATTATGCAACAACAATGGGAACCCGTATCATTAAAGTTAAGTAAGAATCAGTTAGTCTGTTGTTTGTTTCTATTTATAAAATAAGGGATGAGATTGTGCCATTGGCTGGTTTCCTATCCAAATGGACTAGTCAAAATAGGTTGTCTGTGTGCAGTGTGTACTATGCAAAACTCAGAAAACACCACAGTATTGTGGAAAGCACCCATGATAGTCCTTCGGCAACTTCACCAAGGGAGGTTGCACATTTGCTTGTTATCCTTCACAGGTAGTTGTCCTAAGAAGTCCTCTTGGATAGGCTCTTATACAAACTGCCAAAATTCAGTTCCTCACCTAAAAAGGCAAGTCATAATAGGAACCCCTACCTTCTCCTAGGTAGATCAAGAATCCACCTAGAAAACATTGATGAACGACCTAAAGACATTCTCTGCAATTATGTAGCTGTTCAGAGGGGTTTCACCTATCGATCGTTTTTAAGGCTAGTCTAGATAGGCAGGGGGGGAGATCATTATTTGCATCTATTCGAGCTTGGAACAGCTCATCCTTTTTTCTCGTTTATGGTCTTAACAGGGATCAATTGATCATCTTTATTTCTTTCCATGCCCTTATGCAATCAAATGATTTTAAAAATGCAAGTAACAGGCATAAACTTGAAAAAACTTGAAAATTTACTGTTTTACATTTTAACCATACCATGTCAGATTCTTTCACAAGCTCCTCAGAAATTATTAAAGAGGTAGGGATCTCCAAAGCAGTGTCCCCAACATAAAGATCTTCTCTTGCTATGGCTCCTCTACCAGCTCCTTCCACATCTGCATTGTAAATGAGGCGTTAGAAACATGATTCATTTGCAGAGTGCCCTCCCTTCTTTTTGTATAAACATAGCCATCTATTAAATTTATCGAAAAGTTTTCCATTGGTTCTCCCAACACACCCTGCCTCTTATCCCCTGACCACAAAGGACAGTGAAGTGAAAATCTTTATCCAGATTAACAAGTAACAACAACATCAAAATAGTAATTACTTACAAGCAATACGCAACCTTGATGTCATGCCATTCTCTTCACCCCATTGTAACAAGCGGTTTTCTTTGTCACAGCAGTGGTCTTCTAGGATCACAGACTCTGTGATATTCTCATCCGAACATACACCAATCATATCAACAACAGAAGCACGTAACTTTTGCATGATATTCTTTTGCATTTCTGTACAATCGCAGAGTGAGTTTTCAACAAGCCGAAGGATTGAAATGAGAGCAACCAACTCATTCCTGGGACTGTAAAAGTACATTGACGAACTTGCATCATCCTCCAAAAAGTAAAGCTCTACCTGCACCTCCCATTTTTTCATCATTAGTATCTCAGTCAAACAGAAAACTCATAAGGACTTTCAGTAACATCCACCGTTTTCAGCCTGAAAAGGCTAGGAAGATATCAGTACTGCAAGTTTCAGGGAACCAAAAAGGAATACAATATACACACAATATTACACGCAATGTAGACCAAGAAAACTTTGTCTTCTCTCGCCCAAGGACAAAAATTTTATCTTTGTTCTAGATTAAAAATCCTCAAATTTATGCCAAACAAAGAACAATCACGCAGCAATAACAAAGTAGCAAATTACCTCATCTAAGTTTATGATTCTCGTTATTTGAAGCATTTCATTCAGTGATGCTCTAATTGAATCACTGTGTGATGAGCTCATGATACGTATTTGTTGCTTGGTATCAAATCCCTTCTTCTGTAGCAAGTTCTACACAACAAGGAGAAACAATGGTAAGGACAAAAGCAGCAACATTTGCATCTATAATGGAAATGGATGCCATTCCTTAGAAACCAAATTATGATGAAGCAGAAGGAAAAACACAACATATAGGAAATAATGCCATCACAACCATAGTGAACATGGAAAAAAATTATCGCTGGCATTAATAGGTTCGAACTTTTAATAAAACTGCTTAATAAAAAAGAAACAGACATGATTATGCATCAAAAACAATGAGGCTATTGCTTATGTAAAAGTTAGACAACCTACGCCAAGAGTTCAATGATAGTTCCCGATACTAGGGAGTCAGAACATCACTGACAAATATAGAATTCACAATCCTGCCACTTAGCATCAGTCCATCCCTCACATTTCTTGCTATTGACTAACAGTATAAACCTCAATATGAAACATTTCAATATAAGAATGAATGAAAAGAAAGTGTCTTACTAGTGTGTAATATTATACCCACCTTCTTCTCATTGAAAAGAGAGTCGCTTTCAGGCAGTTCAAGAACAAACGTGCAGCTATTGTCTGTCTCCGTTGCTCTATCAGTTGACACTGGCTGCAAATCAAACAAATGAAAACAAATAACTTCCCTACAGCCAAGAAAAGGCGAGAAAAATCACAATTTCCCCTCGCAAACGCACCAAACGCCTGGAAATGTGGTTGAAGCAACATTATTCATTCAATTTTCTCATCTCAATAACAACTAAATAGATTTACCATTGCTTAGTGTATCATACTGACATAGACAACATATACATACCTACATACGGAAATACTTTTATAAAGATATAAACATACATATGTCTATATGAGAACAACAATTCTAAGCCTCTACTCTGATTTCCATCTTGTGTGTGTTGCAAAAAATGAGTAGAACAAGATAAAGTTACTAAAGAAACCAAAACATAGATAACTATTTTCATACAAAGAAAGTCATAAAAGAATACAGACAGGCTAACGAAATGGAAAATGAAAGAAACTAAACTGGTGAGCTTGGACTATAAACCAATTTGAATCAAAAGGCAATCTGATAAAGAAAATGCAGAACATTATTCTTTTCCTTTTTCTTTTTCTTTTCTTTTTTTCTGTTTGTTTTCTAGGAATTCGGACACTGAAAAAGGAATACATTCAAGAATGGTTTCTCAGCAACCAAACAGAAAAGGCTAGAGAGAGAAACAAAACTCAAAAGTATGGATTGTAAACCAAATTTGAAACAAAAGGCAATCTAATCAAGAAAATGCAGAACATTTTTCTTTTTGGCTGTTTGTTTGCTAGGAATTAAAAGTAATACATTCAGGTATCGAGGTTTCAAATTGTGTGCTAACATTTTTTTCTCGGCAACCAAACAGAAAGTTGAAAGAAAGTAGCGGAAGCTCCGATTGGATTACAATCGGAGAAAAACAAAATGAAGAATAGAAGAAAAGAATTGGTTTTGAATACTACCTTGCCAACATCCATTGTTGAATCCGTCGAAAACGAAATCAGCTTGCGAGTTCAAGCGAGAAGCGACGGAGAGAGAGAGGAGAGAGAGAGGAAGTAAGAGAGAGAAAGTGAGAGAGAGAGAGAGGAATTTAGGCGGCAAGAGTTTGGGAGTATAGTGGGAACTGGGAAGTGACTTCTTGTTGTAATAGCAGCGGCAGTTTTTTTTTTTTGAGTGGTTTTTTTTTTTTTTTTTTGGTGGGGGGGGGGGGTTTTTAACTGTGAAAAGGGTTGTAACTTGTAATAATTGTTGTTTAGAACAACTACAATTTAGAATAAGAGATTTAGAGGTACATATAGTTTTTTTATTTTTTTAAGAATTTTTTATTCAATGATCGAAATTTTTAAAAATTAATTAAAAGTTTATTTTTTTAATATAATCAGTCAGTAATTAATCATATTTAGTCAATTAATATTATTATTGATTATTGATTGATTATAATATAAATCATCAATTTTTATAGATTTAAAAAATAATAAATGACCATTTTTGTTAAATAAAAAAAAAGTTCAATCATTTATTAAATTATGTAATCAAAATCAGTCATCCAACTTAATTTTTCTTAGAATAACTATTTTTCAAAATTTTGAAATAGAAAATAGAAAAAAAAAAAAAACACAAATGACAATAAATAATATTTTTTAACAAAACTTAATAAAGTACCTAATAAATTGATTATTTATTTAATCATTTTAAAACTTTATTATTTACTTTTATGGTCTATTGTAGACATATCATTTGCTTATTTCTTAAAAAAAAAAAGTAGAAATTATATTAAATAGTAATTTTATGAAAATAATTAAAATAAACAATGAGATTTCAAATAATTTTAAGTAAATAAAAAACTTATTAAATAAATAACATATTTACGATAAGTACTTATAATAAATAAATTATTTACTTTTGATAATAAATTATGTACCTGATAATTCATTATTTACTTGATTACTTTGGATATTTTTTAAAATTTATTACTTACTTTAATTGAAAAAAAATATTATTCATTTCTTTCTCTAAAAAAAAGTCTTGAATAATTAAATTGTAATAAATTGTATTTTTACGAAAATAATCGAAATAAAAAGTAAAATTTTAAAATATTTATAGTAAATAGTAGATTTATTAGATACTTAGATAATTTACTAGGTAAACAATAAATTTACTAAATAAAAAACATATTTATAGAAAGTAAATCAATTATTTACTTGATAAATTTATTATTTATTATTATTTACTCTAAAGATTTTTAAATTTACTAATTACTTTAATTATTTATGCAAAAAATAAGCTTCTTTTATAAGAATTTTTTGACAAAAGGATTAAATTTTTAAATATTAGTTGAAGGCCCTTTTTTTTTTTTCTTCTAAAATGATCGATCAACTTTCTTAAATGATCAATCAGATTGACCATATAATATTCTTAATTTGGTCAATCAGTGATTGATCATAATCATCAATTTTATAATCAATTATTGATTAATCATAATCAATCACTAATTGAATAATCTAGAAAAAATGCCAAATAATTATTTTGTTAAATAAAGATAATTTCAATTACCTATTAGATTGGGTGATCAAAATAAACCACCCAAAATCATCAATTTTCATAATTAACTAATGATTGATTATATTCAGTCATTAATTAACCAATATGAAAAAATGATAAATAATCATTTTGTACTAAATAAAAATAATTTTGGATCATCTATTAGAATGGAGGATGAAAACAAACTAGGCTGTCAAATTATAAATAAATAAATAAAAAGGCGCATCTTAGCCTGTTTTTTTTAGGCTAAACCAAGATGGGCCCGTTAAGTTGACAGAAAGGGCCCCACTAGACTGAACTCTGATTTGAGGCCCAAATCAGGACCTATTGGGCCACGTTAAGAGTGCGTGAGTTAGAGATAATGCTTGTTGTGGAGGATTGGTTTGGCATTCGGACGTTCGACTTTAGGAGTTTGGAAAGAAAAATGCTTTCGACGCGTATAATATCAATGGTATTAAACATCACAGATAACAAAATGTAGACTCTACTTATGTGTCGTATATGCGTGGAATGTAAGACCCGCCTTTCTTAATAAATGATGTTTAACATTATTGATGCCCTTTTAGTATTGTTCATTTTAAGAAATGTCATTTTAAGAAAACAAATGAAAATCAGTTTATTTATTGGACAGGAAAGTAAGGACATACGGCCTACTCATAAAAATAAATAATAATAATAATAATAATGCAATCAGTAATAGCTTCCTCAAAAAAACTAGTAAATGATGAGGCGTACGTTGAACTCTCTATATGGCAACTTTGGGCACTTCAAAAACACCATAAGGTAAATATTTGGCAAGGAAAAAAAAAATAATAATAAATAAATAGATGGCACTTGGCAAACATGACTTGCTAAACGCTCCATAACTCAAACTCATGCGATTTATTACCCTAATTACGTCGTTTGTGCTTGTCAAATCCACTTTTGAGCCGCATGTCTCAAAACTAGATGAGCAACGTTAAAGACACGATAACGCTGGTCGTCTTCTTCTCAAACTTTTAGTTATAAGATAAATATAAGATAGTGTAAAAATATACCCCATATCCACCATGATTCTATCATTATCTCGTTTTCTCATTCAACTTTTTTAGAACAATATGTAATTTATTAATTATGATTCTAACATATTTTATTTGAAGAAGGTTTTAGCTGTAATAATATGATTATAACTTGATTTAACAACAAAAATACACATCTTTATAAGAACATCATAAAGTAACTAGTTTCTATTTATTATTTTTATTCTAAGCTTGTTACTATAATTACGCGCATAATTGAACAATAATTTTATAAGTTATAGAATCCAAAACCCCATTCCTATTTAAAAAATGTATTAAAATAGATATATATTATACGTTCTTTTTTGCTAATATTGTTACACCATGCATGTATATATATTTCTGTGAAGTACCAAATAATGTAGAAATATATCAGATATTACACAATTTGTTAAATAAATGCTATTTAGAATATGTTTTTGTTTTCAAACCTCAAAGGACGCGCATAAATATTTTTTAAAAATACTTAGAAAACAAAACCAATCAACATCTAAAAAAAGTTTCATTTTTCCTTACTTTCCATCTTTCAAGACAAAGGCTTCGTTTGGTTTCCCATTTCAAATTTAAAATTTTCATCTCAGTTTTTGTCTTTTTTTTTTCTTTTTAATTTTGTTTTTTCTGAAAAAGTTTTTGTCTTTTCTGAAAAGTCAAAACAAATTTATTATTGAAACCTAAACTCATTCACCAAACAGACCCAAATAAACAGATAGAAATCTTTGCATTTATTCGAAATACAAAACCAATCACCATCTAAAAAAAGTTTCATTTTTCTTTACTTTCCATCTCTCAAGACAAATCAAAAAATAGAAATCTTTGCATTTATTCGAAATACAAAACCAATCACAATCTAAAAAAAGTTTGATTTTTCTTTACTTTCCATCTTTCAAGACAAATCAATAGATAGAAATCTTTGCATTTATTCGAAATTCGACCATTGATTTCCATGGCCCAACAAAAATAAATATGATTCTATTAGGGGACACAAATTATGCCAAGTCAAATACCAAGAAACTTGGACCTAAGTGAACAAAAATCAAATGGTAGATTCAAGGTAAACCATAAATGTGGTATATTCCCACAATAAAATTCACTATAAAAAAGTTCCTTTTAAGGCTCTCCATGGTCGTCATGTTCCAATGCTTTCTTTAGTAACATACTTTTAATTCACCATAAGATCACGAATATCATAGATTTCCCAAATACTTATTTTCCATAGTTGAAAAATGGAATCGAATATGACATTTCTAATTTGACAATTTGTGGTAAAGAAGGGTGGTAATTTCTCCAATCAAAGTAAACAACTAAAAAAAATCAATTATTGATGCGATTCTACGACACTTGAAATTCATCGAACTTGTGATTACATGCATAATCTAACAATAATTTTATATTTAATTTATCAAAAGATAAAGAGTTCGAATCTCCTCCATCTCTAATTAAAAGAAAAAAAAATCACCAATCTCTATTTTTTAAAAAATTCATTCATAAGAAACCACTATTAGTAGTACATGCGCGCTTGTGAACATTGTACCTATTCACATCAAATAAATAAATAAATAATTGCTAAATTGATAGACCGACAGTTGGAAACAACACGTTACCGATAATATATTGTCTTATACCATATCAAAACAACACGCTACTGATAATATATTTTCTCATACCATATCATAGAATTTTCTACCATTAACTTGTCTAGATCCTTCAATTCAAAAAAGTCTACATGTACATTTTCTTTCTTAGTAAACAAGCACCGTTGAATTTATTCTCTGATTCTATTGGAAGTACACAAATGGGGCACCAATATGAAGACCAATTGTTGGGACCGCATGTAAACCGTACTATTATTTAATGTTATTATTTGTTTTTGTGGGGCATGTAACATCCTTTAATGGGGAACCATAAGAATAAAAATCTTTGCCGTGATTTATAATGGAAAAGATGGACTACAACGTTTTTTTTTTTTTTTTTTGGGAAGTTAGTAATTAATAGTTTTCATGTTTTTTTCTGCAATAATTTAGTAGTTTGGTTTCAAGTTTAGGCTTCGTTTTGGATGAGTCTTACAAGCTACTCGCTTTTGTTTGCTTTTTTTTTTTTTTTTTTTTTTGTTTTAATTATTCTTTTTCTGAAAAAAGGGTAATTGCATTTCAAGAAAATATATGTGCTGGTGTTGACTAAAATGGTCTCGTAAATAAAACTAATTCCACTAATAAATTCTAATAAATCATGTAAGGGGACAAAACTTGCATCGAGTTTTAACAACATGACACCGAAAAGATACATCAGCAATCGAGCATACTTGTGACTTTTTTTAGCAACACCACTATTATTGATGAAAAACTTCGATCGATCAATATCAAAAGACCTATAGCCAAAAAAGTCACCCTCATCAACCATAAAATAAATTCTTGCAGATTGTACATGCAACCAATATAAAAGAATGAGGAAACCACATCCTTTATAATGGATTAAAAAAATTAAAACATAATGACCAAACATAAAAAAATTTATAAAAAGGAGCAAAACCCCCCGACTACCTTGATAATACGTCCGATAACAAGTGAGCCAACGCAACCAAAGAGGCCAAAAAATAGTAGTGTTGCAAGGAATCAGAACCACAGTACAAGAAGCTCCACCTCGTTGTCGAGTCACAGATCTGTTTGAGCCCTCGCGTGCCTTGCAACAACAAATAACCACCACGACAAGACTCCGAGACCACTCTTTAGTGCACAATTTTGGACATTTAAGCCTCTGTTTGGTATTCAAATTTAACTCTAATTAAATTGTATTTTTTTTTCATCTCAATTTTGTGTCTCTTTTTAAAAATTCAACAAAACTTATAACTAGTTTTTGAAAAGTTAAACCAACTCCAACTTAAAAATTTTATCTCCAACTGACTGATTAAACGATGACTAACTCTTCAAGTTTGGTTATATTTACATGTACTTTTTTTTAATGAAGATAATGTATAAGATTTTTTTTTTTTTGAAAAAATAATATATAAGATTTTAATGTGACCCAATAGCAGTCAAGAGGTACATATCATTATTTTTATAGTCTAATATAAAATTATTTTGAAATAATTATAAACCTATTGCTTTTCTTTTTCAAACATAGAGGTAGATAATTCAAATTATACATTTTATAATAGAATGGGATGGGATGATATAAATTGTATCCTCACAAACTTGGACCAGTTCTTTAATTAACCTTTCTTGTGATTAGACAGACTTTTTTCTAACCCGCTGTTGTTTTCAACTTGTGAGCAGCCTCAATGGAGACCAAGTCACACATGGCGAAGGAATTTGTCGCCCCTTATCCACTTGTAATTCTATTGAGTTTTATCCAAAGGTGCCCACTAAGCTATCCTTAAAAAAAAATTAAATGTTTGACGGATGGTTGCACACATGATTTAACGGTATTTGTATATGTAATTGCATTATAAGATGTATAGATTAAATTGATCACGAATTTAGGAATGTTTTTCTGATGGGACACAAACTAAATTAAAATTTTGAATTAAAATTACAATGCAATTATCTTTTCCCTTATACTCGATGTAGTTACATATATTCATATTATATATACACACATGCACGCGCACACACATATATATATGATGCTTTGGTTTGAAGATTTGAGATTGTCTTTTGTTGAATTCTAGAAATTTAATTTCTTATTGTTGGAGTTTGGATTTGTTTTTGAGATTTTAGTGTGCTATTGTTGGAATTTGGATTGATTTTGAGATTAAAAAAAATTTTTTTTAACGAGACATTAGTGGCTATATTGCTGATTCTTATATTGAATTTACTTTGACTTTTATTTTAAGGAAAAAAAAAAAAAACTTTTACTAGGTAATTGAGTTAGGTAAAAGAGAGTCATCTTGTAAGTACCCTGACTTGAACTCCGCCTTAAATTTAGCAAGTATAAGGACGAGTATACAGGGGACAAAAAAAGGGTAGGGGACGAGGGTGGTAGTGGGGGTTGCCCGTCCTATCCTAACACAATTGATGGGATACTTAAATTCAAATTAGTAAATTTACTATGCTTTTTAGAGGGAAAAAATTAATAGATAAATGAGTAGGATAAAAGAGAGTCGTCTTGTGAAGATTCATTTCTCCAACTCTGTTTACAAAAATGGTAGGGTATGAGGGTGGGGACGAGGAAGGCATACCCACCCCGCCCATTCCCATCCCAACAGAACTGATTGGAGACTTTTATTTAATTTAATAAATTTGCTCCAAGTTTTTTTTTCTTTTTTTAAAGGAAAAAACTCTTAATAGATTAATGAGTAGGGTAAAAGAGAGTCATCCTGTAAAGATTCCCTTACTCTGATTGTGCTTCACATGAAATAGGTATGAAAAGTGGGATGGAGTATGAAGGTGAAGTGACGTTAGGGGTGGGGGAGGCATACCGAGCCCGACCGCTCCCATCCCAACCCGATTGATTGGAGACACAAGACCAAAAATTACGAGGGGTTTTTTTTTCTCCCCTATTGTAACATCTTTTTCCCCCCCTAATGTAACATCTTTGGTGTCACTCAAATGATCTCCTCCAACTTTGTTGAGGGAGGTATGACATGTCACAAGATTGATACGAATTTTGATAAACATCTATTTAAGTCAAAGGAGTTGCACTTATTAATCACTTTTCTCTCTCCTTAAATCGTGGACAAAAGTCTTTAAGATTTTTTTTAGCTATTTATAAGGTAGCATATTTCTAGGAAATTGTGATCCGTTGAAGCCAAAGATGACTTGTACGCATAAGGATCTCAAAAAGATAATAATTAATGGAACAAAATTATTATATGTGATAGTTCAACGGAAGCAATAATTATAATTGATAATGTAGTAGTTCAATTGTTGTGATCTGTTTGAAGTATTTGTCAGTTTGAGTTTCCAAGTCACACCAGCTTGAAGTTCGATTGTGATATATATATATATATATATATATATATATATATGTAGGACCGATATTGAAAAGATCCTATCAAAATAATGCATTGCATGATTTGGTTTTTTTTTTTTTTTTTTGGGTAAATTTGCATAAGTCAGTTTGAGTTTGGTATATTTGTTTTGTTATATAATGAAATTTGACATTATTTGGTGAGATATTTTTATGCTAACAGCCTCTACTTGTTTAGAAAATGATAGTCCTTCAAAAATATCACTTTGTTGGTATGTATTTTGTGATAGAATTGATGTAAAATTCCTATTGCATTATCAATATAATCATTTATCGATACTTTACAGAATTATGGAAGCACGTTAAATTTAGGAAGAAAGAGGTAAATAACATTTTTACATAAGTAATTGAAGTAAATAGTAAAAATATTAAGCCTATGTTTGACATCCGGGTTTAACTCCAATTAAACTGTATTTTTTCATCTCAATTTTTATCTTTTTATGAAAAGTTAACAAAATTTTTAATTAATTTTTAAAAAGCCAACTAACTCAAACTTAAAAATTTCATCCCATCCCAGACTTAACTCAAATACTAAACGAAACTTAAGAATAAATATATAGTAATGGATTATAAGTTTATCAGGTAAATTATTTATTTATTTCTAATAAGCATATTTATTTATCAGTAAATTTATTATTTATTTTAAAATTTTGTTATATATTGTAATTATTTTCATAAAATGTTGTTCATTACTATTCCTCTTAAAACTAGATCCGAATTATAAGCCACAAAAATTTCATGAAATTTAGCTAAAAACAATTTTGATACAAGTAATTTTTCAATAAGATATCTATAACATTTCAATGCAAATTAAATAATAAACCCTAAGAAGAAGCCACTTGTGATTGATATGTATGCTTGGAGTTTATCAAATTGATTCTTCCATCTCTGCCGCCTTTCAAATTCTTCATTTTCTCGTGTTTATACGGAGATGACTTTAAATATATATATATCTATATATATACAGAGGTGAGAGAGAGGGTGCGTTACAACCCCCACTCAAATTTTTTATTCTTTTAATTTTATTCTAAAACTTTTTTATTTTTATAATTTATTCTCACTAAAAATAAAATATTCTCATATAATCATTATTTTGTCCTTGATAAAACTAAAAAATTATCATATAACCCCAATTAATATCAATTCCGATAAAAAGAAAAGTTTATCCTTTTACAACTTTGTCCCTATTAAAATTAAAAATCATCACATAAACTCACTAAAATAAAAAACTCTCACATAGTCTCCCTTAAAATTTATTTTATCTTAAAAAAAATTTAATATATGTCACCACTGAAAAAAAATTCCTGGCTCCGCTCCTATGTGTGTGTATATATATATTCTTTGGTCATATTTGTGGATCAAGAAAATATGATCCAGATGTGAACTTTATTATGGGAATTATCCTTGTAATTCCTCCTTTTAAATTCAATTTTCACGTTACTCGTTAGTCTTTAAAAAAAAAAAAAAAAAAAATTCACGTACTTTTAAGGCAACAAAACACTACTAGAACACGTAAACTTCATCTATTTTGTATTTGCAAATGGAAGCATCTTGGAAGCTGGCATAGAGAATTTGAACTTTAAAGCTAAAAAGTCATCTCAAAAGTTCTAGCAAGAAACTCTAATCTCATTCACATTAAAAATTAGGATAATATTTAGAGTAGGACCTTAAATATGGCTTTTTACTTTTAGAAGAAAAAAAGTAAATTATATTTTTACAGCAAATAATTGAAATAAACGGTAAGTTTTTATAAAATCTTATTATTAAATAAATAGCATATCTCACATTTATTAGTTAAATAATAAAATTACTTGATAATAAAATTGAAATTGATATTTACTGTGATTTATTTATTTATTTTTTTTTTGAATAAGAATCAATTTATTGATCAATACCATCCAACGAAATAGCATTGGAGACTATAGAAGGAGTCTCAACAATCCGCACATTAGTACAATTAGCATTAAAGCCGAATCTAGCTAAAAGATGAGTAACATAATTAGCACTATGACAAATGTGGTGAACACCTGCGCTATGCAACTGGGCAAGTAATTGTTTGACATCCTCCAGGATCGGACCTTCCACAGACAACTCCTGATTCTCCCCAACAGCTGACACCACATTAATTGCATCAGTTTCCACCATAAAGGGACTCAGACTTAATTCCTTTGCAAAGATCAATCCTTCACGAAGAGCTATACACTCAGTCAAAAAAGGAGAAAATGATCCTTCTACTGACTTCGCCACAGCGCCTAACACAAGCCCTTTCTCATCACGGATAACAGCACCTATACCAATATAGTCCCTACCTGGTATGACCGATGCATCGACATTTAGCTTAAGGAGACCCGATTGAGGAGGTAACCAGACATCTGAGCCAACCACCTGTGATTGGGCTGGGTCACAATGCAGAGCTTTCCATTCGCCGTAACTAGCAATACTCAATTCAAAAGTGGTCTGCGGATCTCCATATTCTCCTCCATGAACAACCTTATTTCTTTCACCCCACAACTTCCAACCTAACCAGCACACCAGGGCAAAGTCCTCCGTAGGCACCTATTTACTGTGATTTATTAAAAACACTATTTACTACAACTTTCTTTTCTTTTTTTATTTTAATGAGATTTGAACTACATCGAACAGTTAGAAAAGTGAACTCCTACGAGATAATATCATGGAAATAGCCAAGTAGATCTAAAAAATTCCCATTAAACATTTCTTTTTATTTTTTTTAGCTTGACGAAATTCCCAGTCAACAAGAGAATATACCATCATTTAATTATGATTATCTATACAAATATTCTCTCGACCTTTTTTTCCCCCATTTCCCAACCATGTGGGAAAATGAAAAGAACCTTTAAGCTTTGTAGTGTTCTCTCATAAAGAGCTCTTTTTCTTGCTTTTAGAGATTTATTTAGGATCTGTTTAGCATTTATAAAGTTTAATTCTAATTAAGGGTCCGTTTGGTGAATGAGTTTGAGTTGAAAATTTTTGTTGATTTTTCAGAAAAGACAAAAAACTTTTTTAGAAAAAAACAAAAACTTTGTAGGAAAAAGACAAAAACTGAAATGAAAAAATACAGTTTGAGATGAAATGTCAAGCGAGACCTAAATTGTACATTTTCATTTTAGCTTTTTTTTTTTTTAAGTCAACGAAATTTATAACTAGTTTTTTAAAAGTCAATCAGCTACAACTTAAAAATTTCATCTCCAACCGACAAACTAAATGCAAGCTTAGTGTTCAGAGGATGCAAACTTTTTATTCTTTATAACATTATAATTCTATAAACATTATTTTCAACAAATCTTTATCAATCTTTTTCTTTAATTATAATTCACGGTCGTTATTGGATCAAGAATCAAATAATTAGGTACATTTTTTTGCATAAGCTATTGTCCATACATTATTGAAGATTCCAAAGGACCTCCAAGTGTAACATAGCAACTATTTTCCTTTAATTATTTTCCCCTTTCCTTTTTGTTTTTGCCAACCAAAAACAAAAATAATAATTTTTTTTCTTTACAAAAAAAAAAAAGGCTGATAAAGCAAAGCTTCATGCACACAAAAAAAGGGGAAAAGCCCACTTTTCCCTTCTCTCTTCACAAAGCATGATTTTCATCAAAATTAATAAATATATAAATATTTCTTATATATATATATATATATAAAGAATTTCATGGCTATGTTTGTCAACTAGTATACTCACCACCACGTAGGCCAAGATCTATTTTGGCCTTCACAATCTGATGCCTTTCCAACTCAATATCAAACTCAACACCAAAAAACATGTCTACTTTTTTTTTTTTTTTTTTTCTCATTATAACTCAAAAGACTTTCTCTTTGGCTTTAGCCTTTTTCTCCCTCCTCAATCCTCCCTTTTCCAAACACAAAATCTCTTTCTTGTTTAATGGTTTCCCCTTTTCACGTGTCTTATTTACTAATTTACCCTTTTATTCCTATCCATTAACACAGTCTCTTTTCTTTATGGGAATTTTTATTATTTATTATTATTATTTTATTTAGAGGGAATCAATTAACGCAAGTTCAAACTACTAACAGACAAATCAAACTAAAAGTTTAAGGAAAATAAAATAAAAAAATAAAAAAAAAAAAACTCAAGGCTGGCCAAATCGTTTTCACATATAACTTTAGATCACTAATGAAAAGAAACAACTTTTTTACGTGCCCATTGAAAATTGAGAAAAAAGAAACCATCACGTTCCACTTTCTTTCAGGTGACAAATTTTGCTTTCTTGTCTCTTTAACTAGTGTTTGATTATATAGTGATTTGTTTCTGTCAAACGCCCATTAGTTCGACCGTGATTGGTTTGATTAGAGATGACAATTTCTTCTCATGGAATGAGGCTTGTTTCTCCGCATCTCACATGGATTCGTCGTCGAGTGAAACCCTAATTATAAATCGACGACGAGGTAAAAATTAATGTCTGCCCTAAAAGGTTTAATTACACATAAAAAGGTTTTAAAAGTTTAATTGCTATTTGGAGTAAGTTGGATGGTGGTATTACTATTACATTATTCTTTTCAAAAGAGAAAATGATTTAAAAATAAATAAATAAGTGTGTTAATTCAACAGTATAAAGATGCATGTCCGCTTACCTCGTTCGGTGAATCCCTAATTCTATGTGCATAGTTAGGGTCTTCGTGATCCTTTAACTTTGCTACTCACAAGGCTGGTCCTACTTTTAGGTAGGCGAACCTCTAGTAGTACCAAGATAGGGGGCGACTATATATGAGGCCCCCCAACATTTTTATAATTTGACCTTTGATAATTTATGAAGCAAGAGTGGTATTATTATTGAGATTGGGATCGAAATTGGTGTTTGAAAAACCGGCCCGTCCTTTTATATATTTTTAATTAGTTATGCTCGGCTACGTTGCACTAATCCCTTTTCTTTTGCTAATCCAACAATACCTTTTTCTTAATTATAAAGCTTTAAATTGGTTGTTTTAATTTGTCATCAATGTTCAATCACTAAACCAAAACATCAAGTGTGGAGAGACAACGACTCAAGTTGGGGACAATGGCCCCATTGGCTCAAAGACATCCTAAGCCATCCATTTTTCTTTTTCAAAACATATATATATATATATATAGACACTTATATATATCACGTGTATAATTATTTCCATAGCAAGAGAATATAGACATACCTATTACATACTTTCTAGCCACAAGGAGACACTTCTTCATAATTTTTTCTATTCAAAATTGAATGAATTTAGTGGAGACCCCAAACTCTCTTCTTTTTTTTTTTTTTTTTTTAAATCCAATTTTCCCAACATCTTCCATTAAACACACAAATCTTCCCATGTGCAAAGCCAGGTGATCTCACTACCACCCCACACAACACAACACCAAAGGCCTCACTAGTAAGCCATGCGCAAAGGACATTTTTTGAAACATCACACACCAATTTTAGCATATATTACACACGCACACACATATATATGTATACATGTACATATATATACACATACATATATATATATATAAGAAGCCTATATATATATATATATAAGAAGCCCATTTGGCAATCCAATCACATACAACAAAATTAGCTTATCCACTTATTACCATATAATAAGCATTGGCTAGACAGATTCGTCTAACAAGTCAATATTTGGATGTAAGTACTCTAGTATTAAGTTATTAACTTGACCTAATTCTTTTCTTTTCTTTTCTTTTCTTTTCTTTTTAGCCCTTGTAACCAAACCGCCCAAGACCTTTTTTGTCCACCAAAAAAGAAAATTATTTATATACGAAGATTTGTGATCTACAAAACACTAGTCTGCCTTTTCTTTGCTTTCCAACTCTGCACACCAAAAAGCTAATAGAGAGGAACATAACATATAAGAAACATCTCCTTGTAAAGTAACGTTTTTATTATTAAAAAGAAAAAAGGGAAATAAACCCAAAAATGGAAACCCATGCAGCAAAAATAAGCTTATCCATGTATACCAACTTATAATATAATACCATAATATAAAACCAATAAGCTCTCTCATATAAGCAATATCAAAGGCATAATAAGATTTGAGATTTCTTAATGTAACATTGTTAAAATTTTGGATTTTACCACATTTTACCACCCCTAAATCCCATAATAATAATAATAATAATAATAATAATTAAAGCCCCCACCAAAACAAAAATTTGAAGATCTTAATCTTAAAAATATCCCAAAAAAAAAAAAAAGATAAAAAACAGATCAAAATGACGAAAATTAAACTCTTTTTTTTTTCTTTTTTTTTTTTTTCACTTCTCTTTTTTGTCCTCTTGATCTTCCTCATGTTCCTCGTCATGATCATTTTCTCCAAATTTCTCACAACCTTTCTCAAAATGCCCACCACCAAATAATCTCTCTTTACCAGGACTCTCCAAAGCCCTCTTCTCTTGCTCCTCCTCCTCCTCCTCCTCCTCTTCTTGCTCATCCTCCTCCCTCCTGCTCTGCTTCTTGCTCCTCTTCTTGCTCCTCCTCCGCCGATTCTTCTCCGCCCTCGCCTTCAGAGCATCGAACAATTCCTGCAGCGTCTTGTCCTTATTGCGCCTGTTCTTGATCAAGACCTCGCTGACGTCGGCCGGAGTTATCTCCGCGTCGTCGATAACCCCCTCCAAGTCCCTCAACACGTCGCCGTCGAGCTCCGCCTCCTCGCACCCCAAGTAATTCCGCAACAAAATCTTCAGCGCCGCGAAGGAGCAATAGCTCATGAAAATGTGCATGTCCATCCTCCCGCTCCTCAGCAATGCCGGGTCCAGCTTCTCAATGTGGTTCGTGGTGAACACGAATATCCTCTCGCTCCCGCAACACGACCACAACCCGTCTGTGAAATTCAGCAACCCGGAAAGCGTGATCGAATTGCCGCCGCCGCCGTTGCCCCCATTCTCATCCCCCAAATCACCCGCATTGTAGCAGCCATGAGTACCAACAACAGAGCTGTTAACCGAGCTCTTCGCCTTGTTCCGACTGGTTAAATTTATCGAGCAATCAATGTCCTCGATCACGATAATCGACTTCGAACTTGTTTTCATCAACAGCTTTCTCAACTCCGAATTTGTATGAACTTCAGTGAGCTCCAGATCATATATGTCATAACCGAGAAAATTCGCCATTGCAGCGATCATACTCGATTTTCCGGTCCCGGGCGGGCCGTAGAGAAGATAACCCCTCTTCCAAGCCCGCCCGGTCTTCTGGTAAAACCGCTCGCCATTGGCGAAATCTCTCAGATCTTCCATCAACTTGGTCTTCTTGACCGGATCCATGGCCAGAGTCTCAAACGTACTGGGGTGTTTGAACGGCACGGACTCCCACGGATGGCCTCGGGAGTCGAGAGAGCCGCCGCGGGAGTTGGTGTAGAGAAGACGGTCCTGGTTTTTTCTTCTGATGTCGTTTGCCCGGTCCATGATGTAGTCGAGGTAGGAGTTGAGGATGAGGGATTTGTGTCGTTTCTTGATACGGAGAGTGAAGCCGCGCTTCTCCTCCGGCAATGGGCGCCAGGAGAAGTTCTGGGTCTGGCGCTGGGTGACGACGTGTTCCCAGACGACGGTGACGCCGCGGAAGAGGTCGACGATGCAGTCGTTGTTGGAGAGGCCGAAGGTGACGGCGGAGGAGTTGACGGCGCGGGTGAGGGTGAGGCGAGAGTGGGAGTGGGACGGCGAGGGGGAGGTGATGGCGCCGGCGCCGGCGTCGGCCCCGGCGGCGACGGCGGCGGAGACTGAGGAGGAGAGGTAGAGCTGGACGGCGTTGTAGAGCTCGTTGGTGTTGACACCGTCGATCTCGGTTATGTCAAAGTAACAGTAGGAGGAGAACCAGTGGAAGATCTTGTGGAAGAGCTTCGCGAGGGCGAAGCGGAGCTCCGGCGGGAACACGGTCTGCAGGATGGTCTGGCAGAAAGCCAGGACTCCTAGTAAAGAGGCTAGAGAGGTCCAATACTCTTTCATTCTTCTACTCTTTTTTTTTTTTTAACACTTTTTTGTTTGGTTTAATACAATACAGATGAATCAAACAATGGATAGAGATGATGAAGAAATTAGATTTTTTTTTTTTTTTTTTTTTTTTTTTTTTGGGTTTTGTAAGGGATGGGAAATGGGTTGGGGGAGTTTTTTTTTTTTTTTTTTTTTTTTTTTCAAACCAAGAGAGAAAAAAAAAAATGAACCAAAGAAAGGATGGATGAGACGAGGAGAATGGGAAGTGGTTTGTTTTGTGTTTGTGTGAGTGTTTTTTGGGTTTTGTAAGGGAGGGGTTTTGGTGGATTTATAGAGAAGGGAAATAGAGTTTTTTTTTTTTTTTGGTGGGAGAGGAGGGGAATTTTGTGGATGGAGGGAAAGGGAGGAGGAAGAATAAAGAGAAAAAATAAAAATAAAAATAAAAATAATTATTATTTATTAAAAAAAAAAAAAGGATAAAAGGGGAAATGAAAATTGAGGGAGGGGACTGATATGGATGGGATTGGTTGGCTAACGAGGGGGATATAAGTACAAGGAAAACAGGAAAGGTGGGGTGGGAAAAAAAAAATTGAAAATCTAAAAAAGAAAATAAAGAAAAAAAAAGTTTTTTTTTTTTTTTTTTTTTATAAATTTTTGGTGGAGTTGGGAGAGATCAGAGATGGGGTCCTCTGTATTGGGGTCTGCGGTTAAGGATGTGAGTGATTTACAGGGTTTTTGTTGGGCTTTTTCCCTGTACACTATCATGGAAGATTTGAAACAAGCTTGGGAGAGAGAGAGAGAGAGAGAGAGAGAGAGAGAGAGAGTTAGAGAATGAGCTTTGGAATAGGACAAGGAATGAGGTTAATATTTAGTAGGGATTTTTATTTTACTTGTTGGCTATAGGGTACTACAAAACCCAGAAGACAATTGAAACAAGTTACACAATTTAGGCCAAAAACAGGGAAAATTGTCACCAAAAAAAAAAAAAATCTGAGCACAATTGAAAGAGATGTGTGAATGTGAGTTTTTTTTGCAGAGAATTCAAAGCCCACTTTTATCGACTTAGCAAGTTACATGAAATAGGAATCCAAAAGGGGAAAATCAGATAATTTCAGACGTGAAAAATCAAAATGGAAAGGAATATTATTAACCGAGCATTTATGGAAGCTACATATTATGGTCCCCACTTGGCCCCCTTTTCGGCTCGTATGTCAAACGTATTTAGGGTGGGTTTGGCAATTGAGTTTAAACTCATCAATCTAAATTTAATTTTTAACTTTTTTTAAAAATTTTTTTTATTTTTTCAAAAAAAGTCAACAAAAATTATTATTGAAACTTAAAATATTAACTCAAATTCATACACCAAACACCCCCTTATTTGAGGGGATTTTCTTCTTCAGAAATTAAAGTTTGATCTCTTTCCAAAGGATTGTTATTAATTGCCAGTAGTTGTTACCCCAAGCTCCAGAATCTAAAAATTTTGATCATAAAAACAAGAATTGATAGTTAAGATTGGAGTAGTGCCACTTCTTAATTTTTAAGTATCAATTCACGTATTATGTTTTTATTATTAAATTCAAATAATTGATGTAATAATATTTTATATACTTATCAATAAAAGAACGATAACTCATATATCACATAAATTGATATTTAAAAATTAGAATTAAAGTTAATGTATCTAGCATTTTTATTGACATTAAAGTCTCTGTTTGATGCAACCATTTGCTTGACTTTGGACCATTCCACTTGAAGGACTCATTCAAATGTGTGTTTCAACTTTACACAAATGAAATGTAGCATTTGGATGTCCATACATTTGGATGTCCATCTAAACATTATCCATATAAATCTAAATGTTTCTGTTTGAATATATTGTACGAAATGTCAATATCAAAATGTCAAGTTCGGATGACTATCTAAATATTTTTGTTCAAATGTTTACATCTAAATATTACAATCTAAATGGTTCTTTCAAACGGAGCATAAGATTTTTATAAATGAAACTAAATTTTTAATTACATTATGAAATTAGTTTTTTAATTGTCTAACATGGACATAAGCAGATTTTGTCACACTTAATCAAATGTTAATCTGAATTTGTAAATCACATCATTAAAAATTTAAATCTATAACTATACGTAGAAAGCATACAAATTTTAATTGTTTATTGTTCAATCATTTTCGTCCAAAACGGTTCATTTTAGACGAAAATATTTTGTATTCAATTTTTGATCCTTTAATTTTCTTTTTCTTTTTTTTTTTGTTTTCGGACCCTTTTTTTTTAATTTAGTCTTTTTTTAGTGATCAATCTTTTTAATCATTTTATCTTTTTGTATTTTTTCATGGCTCTCTCTCCCTTTTTATTTTTTTATTATTTTCAGCTCCTTTATTTTTTTTCGTAGGCCTAATTTTTTAACTTATTACGTTAATTTTTCTTTATATAAATAAATTTTTTTAAATATATCTAATATATACATAACACCTACTTTACACTTATACAGTCATGAAAAATAGAAGTTATAAAATATAAAACTGGATCATGATTCTCTTGACCATTGGTCTCTGTTTAGCACTTTCTTGGGAGATACTTTTTAAGTACAAGTTTTTTATATTGTTTTTTCGTATACAAATTTAAATTTATCATTCAAACTTTATTTTTAAAAAATCCAATTAATAATTAGTTATAGTGTATTTTATTTTATTTTTTGGCCTTTTTGGGTGATTGCACCTGAGGGAATATTGCAGATTACGCGTGGCAACTAATTATTGGTATAAAGTGCTGACCTTTTATGTACACAACACATCCATCAATGTGTATAGGTTTGTTATGATGGGCTCTGTGCACAAAGGGTCTAACTTGCTTAGCCTGTCTTACACGTCTGAGACCCCTACATACACATATTCGTATATTTATATACATATATATATATATCTATATGTTGCGTTAACATTTGTCGCATTTTTCAACGTCAATTACTTCACTAAATGGCTTTAAGAAGATTGTGGGCGTGTGTTTAACGTTCATGATTAATTCTTTAATTAATAAAAAGATTCAACTACTACAGTTACAGATGTCACCCACACGTGCTCTAGATTCGCGTGAGCTTAAGCTGCTTCTCTCTCTCTCTCTCTCGGTGCAAAGCACTAAGGACTAGTTTGGTAAATTAGGAATGCTTTTGGATAATCTTCCTTTACACAAATTACCATACAAATATTGGATTTGGTAAAAATACCCGGGGGTGTTTGGTGTTAAATTCATTTTAAATTAAGTTATATTTTTTTTATTATGATTTTTATTTTTTTCTGAAAAAGTTTTTTATCTTTTCTGAAAGTAAGTTTAACTTTCTGAGTTAAACTTACTATGCCAAAACCCCCTTAGAAATGCTTTTGGACTAAACTCATTCCTTTACACAATTACACCCAAATATTGGATTTGGTAAAAATATTATAACCCGTTTGGTATTGTATCTTAAACTTATATTTTTCATCTCAATTTTTATTTTTTTCTGAAAAGTTAATAAAAATTATAACTAATTTTTAAAAAGTCAATGAATTCAAATTAAAAATTTCAACTTAAATCTGTTTCATCAAATGGAATAAATACCAAAAGCATTTTAATAGGTAGTTGAACAAATTATAATTTGTAATTTTTGAACAAACTAAAAGTTAACAGTATAAATTATGTAACAAGAAGCCCAGTTGAAGTGGGATTTTTGGTTTTTGGTTTTTTTTTTTTTTTTTTTTTTCCTTAGTAAAAAGAGGGTTATAGTAGTAGAATTTGACAAACCCATATAAACTCGGAAAGTGGATGCCTCCCTACGTAATATATGGACCCTCATTCACAAAATCTATTTACCTATATATCTTGACTAACTGCAGTGAAAACGATTTGAATTCAAGTATTTAGAGATAGGAAGGACAAATGCGACTTGTACCAACCTATCTAAAGGATATTAGTGTTTGATTATTTGTTCTAAACAAAGATGCAAAATAATATTATTACTTATTACCGGAAGTTCTTGAGAGATGTGAAACATTTTGACAGATCATTTACGACTATTGTGGAGTTTTTATATTTGTTTTTGCTCTCAGTCAATAAAAGAATAGAAGTGCCATTGGTGATTTTTTTTTTTTTAAAAATGTTTGAGAGCCACATTTTCAAAAGAGCTTCAAGTCAAAATGGTATTAAAATTTTTTATTAAGAAAAAAAATGTTTAAATAAAATTTATAATGTTTAACTTAAATTATGATACAAGTTTTTAAGTCTGTCATTTAGAGGAATTTTTTTTCCAAAATATTTTTTAGTCTTGACATAAACCTCTTCTAGATATATACTACAATTTATTTTAACATATTATCCAAATAATTTGATAAATAGCTTTTGGATTAAGAAGCCAAATTCATGATCAAATTTGATTATAACATAATGTTAGGTATATTTTACTCAATATTCTTAGTTTACATTATATGTAGAAAATAGACTTTTAATCGTTGTATTAAATTATTAACTATCTAATTTATACGTGTCTGTGTGAAAAAATCTTCGGTATGCGTTCTTACTGATAATGCAAAAGAAAAGGTCTTACCATTGAAATTCCTAATATAGGAACGTTACATTATATGAAAATCTTATTAGATAAAAATGTATGATAATACAAAATATACAAAGACGACCATTAAAAATTAAATCTTATTCCTGGGTTTTTGTCAATTTTGGATCATAACAAAATTATAAGAGGCAAACAAAAAATTTACAGAACTTAAAAAATATATTTGACGATTAGAAATTAATTGGTAAATTTTTTTTCATACCCAACTAAAAAAATTCCTCCTATTACAAGTAGTAGCTTTTTAGTTATTTAATTACATGACCAAAATTTAGTATTCTATCAAGAAAAATGAAGCTTAAACATTGTGTTATTAATTTATATAATGCCTATATTCTCCCTCATTACAATCATTCTCCCGTTTTGGTCTTTATATATTATGCCGATAAATGTTTGTAACGTTCATTGCTATAAAAAGCTAGATGTTTAAGAACTAGCTAAGGCAAATCCCTAGGGTAAATTGTGTCAATGAAATTTCGTTTGGTGAATAATTTTGAATTGGAAATTTTAAGTTTCAATAGTAATTTTCGTTGATTTTTCAGAAAATATAAAAACCTTTTTCAGAAAAAACAAAAAAAAAATTTCAGAAAAAGAGAAAAACTGATATGAAAATTTTAATTAAAAATGATGTTCCAAACACCTCAAAAATCTTGGGATATAATAAATAGAACATGACGAAATTAACGAAAGAAATTCCAAATTGGCAATGCTGACACTTGCCTCCTCAATTTGGTAAGTAGTTTACCAAAAAGTCATCAAAAATACATAAATATATAAATATATATTCAACAACTTTCTGTTGATTAGTGGACGTATATATATATACACACACACATATAAATATATGTAAACATATGTTGTCATACACACATTTATAATAATAAATGTACTAATAGAACAGAAAGAATATAGAAGATTAAAAAAACTAGTTTTTTTTTTTTTTTTCTTGTATACTAGAAAACTATTTAAAAAAAAGATAGCTGGAGATCATAGAGAAGCGAAGAGAATCAATCTCTATTCTCTCGTCAGTTTTGTTTGCTTCTGCTGAGAAGTGACTAACAGAGAGAGAGGAAACAAAATATTCCAAACTCTCTATTCTAGTGAGGAACTTTAGTCCTTTTTTTTTTATGAGTTATTATTTATTTTAAGTCCTTACATGGAAGAAACAACTTTTTTCTAATCATTAAATTAATTTATTTTTGATTATCTGATTCAAACTGTTCACGACAAAATTCACAGGTAACTGCTCTAAATTATAAATTAAATATTTATAAAATTAATCGAATAGTTAAAATTATCAATAATAATAATTTTAATGTGTATTTTGATAAATCAAATTATCAAAATTTAGATCTAGTTTGAATTCTAAATACAAACTCACAATTTAAACAGTAAATTTCAAATTTTTGTAAAAATAATATTATACAAAAAAAAGTTTAAAAAAAGAATGAGTTTGAGATAAAATGTCAAACATGAACTTGTAATAACTATAATTACAATTGGTTATAAAAAAAAGGGTAGTGGTTATCATAGAAATTCTTATTCTTAGCCATCGTTTGGTTCATCGTTTTAAATCAAAATTTTCATATCAGTTTTTGTTTTTTTGTGAAAAAGTTTTTTATCTTTTATGAAAAGTCAACAAAAATTACTATTGAAACTTAAAATTTCCAACTCAAACTGGTGAACCAAACGGATCCTTATTATTATATTTTTGACCTTTCCTTTTCTAAACTTAAAATATAAGATTTAAGTTTGACACCCATTGCATCTCCGTTTCATTTCAAACTTTTTTTTGTCTTTTTCTTAAAAAGTTTTTGTCTTTTTCTCAAAAAGTTTTTTGTCTTTTCTAAAAATTCAAAAAAATTTACTATTACAACTAAAATATTTCAATTCAAATTAACACACCAAATTAATCTAAAAAGTTACTTATATTTATGTTTTATTTTTTATTTTTTGTTTACTCTGGCATAATTTTGTAATGTCCCAAAGGGAATCCTTTTGGGGTTCGTTCCCATCTGACTCTAATTGCATAAATCATGTCGTCACCTGCAAAAACTGCATGCAAAAATATTAACAAAAAAACACAACACAATACACAAACAACTAAGGACAGAGAACACTATTTAGGAAGTAAAAAAAAAAAAACACATATATTTGTATATATATATATATATATAAACACACACACACACATATCTATAGATATACTTGGAATTACAAGTAAAGCTCACCCACTACGTAAAGCAACCTCATCTTTTGTTTTTCCCCATTAGCTATTACCCTCCCCATCTCACCCCCCTACCACCTATCACTGTTTTTTCTGTTCTTTGGGGTTCTGTATGGCCGTACAATTCCCATTTCACACGTAATCATATGATATTTTTACTTTTTATTCACACGAAAAATAAAAAATAAAAAATAAAAAAAAAAGATGAAGATATTTTTACTATTCAGCAAAAAAAAAAAAAGATAGATAGATTTTTAGTAAAATTCCGTACAAATAAATATTATAATATGCAACAAGGCAAGTTATTAAAGATTATTCATACTTTACTTAATTTCTAATTTCAACCTTCTTTGTTGTTATTTATGATAAAAATGGATGGGAAAAAAAAAAGGAGAGTAATGCGATTACATGATTTTTTTTTAAATTTTATTACAAAATAAAAGGAAAAAGAGGAGGTGATTACACTTAACTCCCTCTTATTGGGTCTATTTTTAATATAAACTTTAGTAAAAGAAATTACATGAAATTAATCCAAAACTTGGGGGCAAATGAGATTTTTCAAAATTTCAGGAATAAAACAAAAATGACTTCATAGTTCAATGGACACATTTATTATGTCATTGATTTAAAAGAGAAAGAGAGAGATAATATCTGTCAATAAACACAACTTTCAACATTAGATTACAATAAAATCATATAATATGTTTTTAAATAATTGTAATAATTTGAATAAATTTTAATGAAGATGATTGTTTAAAATTGTACGCCGTATATTATAAGATGCTTTTTTTTTTTTTCAAAAATTCACCAAAAAATAAAGATGCTTTTTCAAAAAATGTGAAGGGACATATCCGCCAGCCTCTAGCTCAACTGCTTATTAGGGGTGTTTGGAAAACCATTTTTAAATAAAATTTTTATTTTAGAGTGTGTTTGGTAAAGTAGTTTGAATTGAGATTTTTTAGTTTCAATAGTAAAATTTTTTGAATTTTCAGAAAAGACAAAAAACTTTTTGGGAAAAAGACAAAAACTTTTGGGGAAAAAGACAAAAAATATTTTGAAATGAGCATTTTGAAATGCTCCACCAAACATAGCATTAATTTTTATCTTTTTCTGAAAAAATTTTTTGTCTTTTTGAAAAGTTAACAAAAATTACTATTGAAACTTAAAATTTTTAACTCAAACTCATTCACTAAACGGATCCTTATTATGGGTCAGTGTTATTCGAATTCTCAACAAAAAAAAAAAAATAATAATTGCAAAAGAAAGTTCAAAATTTATACATGTGTACAGCTAATCGTACGATTATTGACGAAGGGCCAATCTAAAAAATTTTTAGATGACGGTACAATCCCCATAATAGATATATACATAAATATATATATTTTGGTTGAAAACATATATATATATGATCAATCATACACACTCATGCAAAACCAAAACAATAATAATAATTAAGATAGTTACACGATAAAAATTGGATGTGTGTTTATAATGTATATTGTGCATGAACCGTGTATGCATGGCGAACCCCGTTTGGTCTTCTAATTGCCTGGCAATATGTACTGAAGTTATGACATTATGCATCTGTTCTGTTATGTAGTAATGTGTATGTATAGATATATAGATATATAGATATATATATATAGGTGAGTGATAGTGATATAAATTGTTTATTAGCTACATATATATATATATATATATAGATTTGATCCTCTCGTGATCATGATACATATAATCTGTTGTACTTCATTTGGATTATCATCTTTAATAATTGTTAGTTAACTATAATATTAATGTGTCTGATACTCTGATTGGTGATGAAAATGTAATCATTCGAAAAAGAATTGATATTTTAAGATACGTTAACTGAACTAACTACGTTTGGTAAGGGAGACAAAAAAATAATAATAATAAAAAGGAAGGAGATTTAAAATATGTAGGAAAAGGAAAAAGAAAAGAAAGAAAGAAGGATTAATGTTTTCTTCCCTATTGTTTAGCAGAAATGAAAGTAAAAAGGGAATAAAATGTCTATCTGAAATATAATTTTCAATTATATATACCTTTATACAAATAGGAAGATAAATACCAAAAAATAAATAAATAAATAAAAGGAAGATAAATAGGAATTAAAGTCAAAATACTTATTTTACATACATTTTTTTGTCATTTTTTAATTATAAGGATTAAAAAAAATGATGAGTGGCATATATTTACAACTTTCTTTCTTTTCAATTTTCATCTCTATTAACTAACCTAAGACTACGTTTGATAAACCAACTTAAACTTAAATTTTTCATTTCAGTTTTGTCTTTTTTTGAAAAGTCAACAAAAATTGTAACTAATTTTTAAAAAATCAACCAACTCTAACTTAAAAACTTCAACTCTAACCATAACACTAAACGGAGGCTAAGATTATTATTATTAGTAATTCCTCGTCTAACTTCTTTCTTCTTTCTCTTCCTTTTTCCCTGTGCCAAACATAAGCTTTTATAGTGCTGTAAAAATAGGTTTTTATAGCGCTATAAAAATTATACAACCTCTTTTTTTGCAACAGTAGTACTGCTCACAAGTATTTCCTGTGACAAAAGTCACTGTATTTTTCAATTAAAAAAGTCGCTGAACATTTAGGTCTAGTACTGTACCTAACTGACTACGATAAACTACAATATATATATATATATAAGTGTCTAACTTATTAAGAAATGCATGACAAAGATTTTAATTAAATTAAAGTGTTATTGTATGGCCTTGTGGAATTATATTATAAATCTAATATTCTCGAAGAGAGTGCTATATGTATGTATATATATATCAGATAGTCTGATGAGTAGGCATAATCAATCGATTGAAAAGAAACACTCTACGTATATGTATATATATATATATATAGACCTAATGAAATTAGGTCAAAATGTTGGAAAATCCCAACATGTATGATCAGAGTATAATTAATGATCACATTAAAAGTATAATTAACCACATACATTTAATTATATTTTAATTTTCTTGAGGCAATAAATATATATATCTTAATAATATTTAAGAAAAAGATAGTGGATAGAAATTTTTAATACGAAGGTTGCAAGTCTTAAAAATCTCAAATATAATTAAGATGGCATTTCACTGGCGTTGCATGCTTTGCATATTGCTTAATATTACCATTATATATATATTTTCATATTTCTTATCTTAATACAAGAAATTTGTGTATAGAACTTAAAAACCACTAAAATAAACATAATAAGGAAACTAGATGATATTATCAATTAAAATATGCATGATAAAAAGTGACCGTAGTAGAGTGAATAAGAATCAAATCTAGATAAATTAAGTAAAATTTGAAATGTTTATCCAATTGAAGCATAAAAAGAAGCTTTTAGGAGGTTTTTAAAGTTATTTGGTATATCTTATTGATATTATCAATTTAGGTATATATTGAAGTAGTTTGAGCAGTTTCTTGAATATTAAGTCTTAATAAATTACGATTGAAATGTCAATTTTTCAATACTTAGCCTTCGAAGTCATGAATTTTTATGGATGGAGTTTATATGATCAGCGTCGGTCGTATTTTTCGCGATCAAGCATACAGGGTTAGCCATTCATGCGGGTGCTTCGTATGACTCATGTGTAGAGGTGGGAATTTGGGCCGGGCCAAACGGGCCGGCCCGCGGCCCATAATTTGGGCCTGTCCTGCATTTTTATCGGCCCGGTCAAAGCCCGGCCCTATAGTAAGGGCCGGGCCGGGCTCTCCTTGTAGGCTCGACTGGCCGGCCCGGCCCGACCCGAATGTTTAAGCCCAATGGGCCGGTCCGGCCCGCCCGTTATTTAAAAAAATAAAAAAAATTTTTATACATATAAAAAATAAAATAAAAATTAAAAAAATAAAAGTTTAATTATAATCTTAAACAACTAAAATTAAAAGTTTAATTATAATATTAAGTTAACTAACTAACTAATATTATAATTATTAAGTACTAACTAAGCAATTATAATATAAATATAAATATAAAAATTAATAGAAATAGTATAATAAAATTTTTTTAACAAAGTATAAAAGTTTTTATTTTTTATCTAAAATAAAATATTAAGATAAATTATTAAATTATCAAAAATATACAAATTTATTCAAAAATTACAAATAATAAAAAAATTAAATAAAAATTTTAAAAATTGGGCCGGGCCAGGCCGGGCTTACATTTCAAAAATTCGTGCCGGGCCGGGCTGGCCCAGCCCGAATTTTTGAAATGGCCCATCGGGCCCGGGCCGGGCCGGGCCAGGCGGCCCGAAATCCCACCTCTACTCATGTGGAGCTGAATTACATTTGCAAAGTCTAATGCTAGATTAGGTGTTTTGTGTTAGGATAGATACTCTCTTTTTTTTTTCGTGCTTAGAGCATCTTTAATGTAATGTCGAGTTTTAAAGATGTAGTTTTTACCTATTGGCAAGTTTTGTCACTAAACATATGAAGTTTTTTTTTTAATAAGCAAATGTAGCAAATGTTTTGATATTATTAGTTGATGTCTTAATTTTTTTCATTTAATCATTACAACATTGTCATTTTTTAATTATTCACAAAATTTATATTATATAAAAAAAACTTAAACCAAGAAACCTTGTTCAAACCCTAATACCTACCAACAAACTCTATGTTCTGTTTATATATTGAGCTGTTTGCTTTTTTTAATGTGTCAATTTTTCTGAAGACAACAAAATATCGTGAAACATGTGAAAGCTTTATATTTTTCTATCACATACAATGTATATGTCTCGCTCCCGCTGTCAATTCATAATAGAGAGACGGGTCCTCTCTCTCTTCTTTTTTTTTTTTTTGTTTTCCCATTTTTTTTTTTTTTTTTTTGTAAAAAGTTGGAGAAGAAAGGCAAAAGGGCATAAAATATCCAGAAAAAGAAAAAAAGTAAAAAAGGAAAAAAGAAAAAAGGAGGTTAGAAATGTTTTCAAGTGGTAAAGGTCGTTAAAAATGGCAATTTTTTTTAGAAATTTTTGTCCTCATTTTGACGTTTTAGCGCAGTAGGGGAACTGAGGGGCCTATAAACATATTGACTTGCAGTAAATAACAAGTACAAATCAAGGAACTGTACTCTTTCTGTCTCCCTCAATATTTCTCTCACTGTGGTCAATAATTAATAAGGCAGAACTTTAGCCAATGTTTGGTAGCCCGGAAAATGGACAGAAAGTTGGTGGAGAGATTTTAGAGAGGAAAAGCGAAACCTCATGTTGTTTGGTGGAGGGAAAATGAGAAGGAAAAGAAACTGTAAATTCATGGGAACCTATTATTTCTTAATCATTTTAACTTTGGAAAGAAAAGATAAGGGGAAATTTTGACAAAAATAGTGTTATGTAAAATTCTTATTTTAATCTTAATCTTTGTTCATCTAATCATCTTCTTGTTTATACGAGGGTGTAATTATAAAAAAAATATTAAATTAGGTATTTTCTTTTCTATTTTATTTCATTTTCACTAAACAACATGTAAAAAAATCTTCATCATTTTCTCGTATCTATTTTGCTTCTCATTTCATTCTATTTTCCAACCCTCTTACTAAACATAGCATTAGGATAAAAATTATACTTTTACTCTATTGTTAAGTACTGTTATTAAAATAAACATCGGACTGACCTTTTAATGTATGATTAAAAATTTACAACACAAGATGTAGAATTGTTTTTAACTGTAGATCAAGCCATTGAAGTTATCATTAAAAACAAAAACAACAATTCCTTTTGATAGGACAAAGCTATTCATAACCGAGTGCCGGCAGAACTTTTCTTTTTTCTTTTTTTGCAATTTTATCTTAAAAAACTCTACATTTTTCTTGTTTAATTTCTCCCATTAAAAGTTTCTTATACCTATATAAACTCTCTAAAAATTTTATCATTTAGCATACCTACCTCTCGAAATAATAAGAGTTTGGCTTCTACCCTTCTACCCTAATACCCTAATAAGTTTTTTCCAACTAATAAAGTAGAAAGTAGAAATTTTGGTCAAATATATAGGGCCAAATGGCAAATCTTTTGGGGATATTTAGTGTGTTAGTTTGAGTTGAAATATTTTAGTTGTAATAGTAAATTTTTTTTAATTTTCAGAAAAGATAAAAAATTTTTTGGGAAAAAGACAAAAACTTTTTAGGAAAAAAACAAAAAAAAGTTTGAAATGAGTTTGAAATGAAAGGGATACCATCCTCCCCCAAAATTTATTGCCAAATTCTTTAATTTCATTGGAATCCGTAATGGCACAGAGTTAATTATCACAGCACAGAGTTAATTAAGGCATGGAAATAATATTGCTGCCAATGGTAATTACCTATTTAATAACCAAAAGGGACAAGAGAAAAGGCCCTCGAATCACTTCCCAAATTAGTAGAGCAAATAAAAAAAAATTTTTTATTGTTTTAAATTACTGTGTTCTCAGGCGTCTAGTCCTCTCACTGAGACACTGACACAGAAGTAAAGAGACCAGGATTTTTGTTGTAATTATTGATAAAACCAAGCAGGAGAATATATACATATATATTTATATAAATCCAGTAATCTTGTGATGTCACTAGTTAGAAGATATATATAACATGATATTATTTTTTGGTATTATTGATAACATTAAACAAGAATGATAGAATAAACTTTCACGTCATAGTGCCACGTATTGCATGAAAGACTTCGCCTCCGTGGTCTTTGTGAAACCGAGCTTGATATAGTTGATGAAAATTCACGTTCAAAATAAGATCCTTGACTATTGTTATTGATAATCCCAATCGATATTATCTACGAGACCGTTTGGTTCATTGAACATATCGGAACGTGAAGACGTTATTGATTCTCTTTTTCTATTCAAACTATAATGTGTAAATATAACAAAAGGTAATGTGTACATACACAATATATGTCTTGTAAAAATTATAGAGGAGTTTTTGACCCAAAAAATTTGAAGTCAACATTTTCTAATGCAAAATCATGGTAGTAATTCTCCCTGCGTTCTAGATTATTTAAACAAAATATTTATTAAACTTAGAAATAATGACATCATTTTATTTACCAAAAAAAGATTACACATTAGGGCTAACGTCAATCTACCGCTTTAATTTCCAATATGACAATTATAAATAGCCAAAAATATTAGAAGTAATTAAAATGGACTTTTTACTAGAAAAACAGTGTCAATGATTATATTGTTATGCATAAATGATATTATTATTTTTAAGTTTAATAAATACTAAATAATAGAAATGAACTGGCTAATACTTATTATTATTTGCAAAAGATATTTATTTGAATTGAAATGAGAGATATTTTGTACCACCATAGAGAATTATTTAAATGTTACATTTTTTAAAAAATGTATATGATACACTAAAACAATGTAATTGGAAGAAAAAAAAAAACGTATTTTTATCTTGACACATAACCGCGATTGAAGATCTATTTTGGGGTTAATGGCTGCCTCCGGAGGGAATAATCAAAGGACCAACTATGATTTTAAAGCCCACTTATGGGTTTGAAACAATTGTTTAGAAGTGGGATCTAATACTAATGGGTCCACTTAGTTCTTTCTTTTGAAAACCCTTGTGATCAATTTGCCTGTGAGTTTACATGTGTTTCTTACCTTGTGTATACCAAATTAAACACTATGATTTTGAAGCCGATAATAGTTGAGGAAGAATACAACTTGGCCAGCTTGCTTGTTGCCATACATGGAAAATTAATCGGAGCTCGTCATTTTTTTTAAGGGAGGTTAAACTTTTTAAGTTTCCATCCTAATCAGTTAATTTTATAATTTAACATGTTTAAAAACCTCACATGCCATCTTTCTGCGTATTTCGATACGAAGAAAATAAAACAGATGGGATTAAATTTGTGTGTTTTTGTTTTTATTTATTTATTTTACTGTAAAATCATGGTAGCTAGGCCTTCAAAAATAAAAGGTTTGGGAGTTAGGGACTAAAGCAAGATAATTAGTGTATATCTTCGGAGCCAATGGTGAAAATAACCTTAATTAATACTTAATAAAACAATAATTTGGGAGACATTAATTTGGTAGCAAAATTAGGCATACAAGATTACTATCAATATAAATTAACTAGACTGACTTGCTAGCATGTAATATTGCAGACACTTACAAAATCATGTTAAGAACAATATTGAATATGAGAATGTTGTCCTTGTTTTTTTCCCCCATAAAATATGGTAGGGATGAAATTAAAATAAAAATTTTAAGTTCAAGGAATACCTTTGTAGTTTCCAAAAACAGAAAAATATATCGAGTAATAATTTAAAAAAAAAAAAAAAAAGGAGGTATAGTTACGTAATTACTGACATGCATGCATTTCTTTTTTTTTTTTTTTCTTTTTCTTTTTAAATGATTGTGGAGAGGATACTCTTTAGTTTATTTATTTTTTATTATATAGGACATATGGGGATATCTTTTTATGAAATTCATGACAAGAATGATATATATATATTTTTTACTGGGAACTCAGATTTTATATTTTTTTTCTTATAAAATATATATATAATTATTATTAAATTATACACGTAATCAAGCTATGATACTGATTCCAAGCTTGAGTGTCACGAGTTAATTTATTTGCTGTTTTTTGTTTTATTGAAAAATTTTTTTTTTTTAAGGGTCAGACAGAACCCTTTCGCTTTAAATAACTTGGCTGACCTACTTTTCTCTCTTGAAAAAAAAAAAAAAAAAAAAAAAAGGCGCCGACCTTCCAGTTTGTAGTTGGTTCCAACTAGTCAGTCATTATTTCCAAAATTTTATTCTGAATAAGATCCTTGCTTCTCTCTTGGCGGCTTCTCTTTAATTTTCATAACACTGCCAAAAGAGAAGGATACGAAATAAAAAAATAAAAGTTTAATATAGGAGATTTCTATACACAATCTATTCTTTTTCGTTACTAAGTATTAAAACTACAGCTCCGTTTGGTGAAATGATTTGAGTTAAAATTTTTAGGTTTGAGTTGGTTAATTTTTTAAAAATCAGTTATAATTTTTGTTGACTTTTCAAAAAAAGACAAAAATTAAGAAGAAAAATTTGAGTTTAAGATGTAATGTCAAACAGAACATGCAATTCTGCATGATTGACCTTTTGAATGCTTGATATATGAATGAGAGATGCACTTGAATTTTTGTTGACTTTTCAAAAAAAGACAAAAATTGAGAAGAAAAATTTGAGTTTAAGATGTAATGTCAAACAGAACATGCAATTCTGCATGATTGACCTTTTAAATGCTTGATATATGAATGAGAGATGCACTTGAATTTTTAACATAATTACATATAAATTAAATTGTTAAAACATTAATCCAACTTCTAAAATTGTAATTTTTGCCAATTATAAAAAAGACAAATCTTACTCTTGAAACTTTAATGGTGTACATTTACTTATTAGCAATTCTAAAAATAGATTTTAGTGAACGGGCTCTTTGTGTTAGGGTTTCCTTTTTCTCTCTCCTTTTTTTTTTTTTTTTCCTTTCATATTTCTCATATATTATGATTTCCCTTTGAATGAGACTTTTGCTATTATCACTGTGGCTAGTGAGGGTGATCAGTGGTTCGATGGTATCGGCAGGGATGGAGTTGAATGGTTCTAATTGGGAGTTTCTTGATCAGATCTAACCCGACGAGCTTTCAGCGGATTGGGATCTAGCGAGACCTTAATGATCCGATGGTTGGTGCATCGATCTCTTACATCTAATCAAGCCAATTGATTTCTCTTGAGTTCTGGCACGCGGTAGAGTGGTTGTTCTATGTGAGACAAGAATTTCATGATTGATATTATTCTATATTCATGTTTTATTTTTGAATTTTAGTTTTAATTTTCTAATAAATGAGCTAGTTCCTCCACCTCACGTTTGTTTTTGTGTGTATGTTTTGCTAGAGTTGTTTTCTGACGGTATATGTCTATTTGTTCCGCTAGTACTATGGCTAGGCGAAGTTTGTTGCAGTTTCTATGCTTCGAGTGACTATCTCTCGATCAATCGAAATATTTCATCGATTGTAAATTTTTTTAAAAAAGAGCTTTGTACATGCTTAATTATAGAATTGCCAATGAATTTAAGGAATTTTCTCATTACCGAATCTCGGCTTATGTCCTTCTCACTGAGTTTTGTTAGATATTACCGATGGAATTGGTTTTAGTTGAAGTTTGTGTCTCTTATATCACAGGTTTGTTTTATCTTTGATATTGATGTTTGTATCTATTTTTAATTTAATTTATGAATGATAATTTTCCTTAAAAAAAAAAAAAAAAGAAAAAGAGAAACTCTAATGGTATAAATATGGAAATTCTTCTTAAGACTTCGATGATAGCATTTTCAACAAATTAATGACAAGGTAATAAAGTAGGCGGCCAAGAGGTTTATTTTTTAAACGATGTTTTGACACATTTGTCCTGTGAATTTTTAAGCTTTACTTTATAAAATTCTAGTTTGAAATAAATCATCTTTAAATAACTTCACAAATTGATAACGATCATCAAGTCTTCGTTTGGCAAACCATCTTAAACTCAAAATTTTCATCTCAGTTTTTGTCTTTTTCTGAAAAGTTAACAAAAATTATAACTAATTTTTAAAAAGTCACCAAACTCAAACTTAAAAATTTCAAACAGAACCTAAATTTGGATGGCACTTTATTTGAAATTAAATTTTGAGACGGCAGAAAATGCCTAGTTAGCAAAAGAATACTCATAAAACAGTCATTATAAGTTACAACATTTATTTATTTATTTACTTTAAAACAAGTTACAACCGTTGTATTCATGTGAAAAAAAAAAAAAAAAAAAAAACCCATTTGTCAGGTCGTCCTTGCATGCCAAGAATACCTGAAGCCTAAATAAAGTTGCAAATACAATATTAGCATAATCAGAGAACAGTAACAAAAATTGTTCTTTTTGTGTTTGTAAGTATAATTTAACAATAATTTTACACAATATTTTATTATAAGATATAGAATTCAAATTCTCCGATATCAAATTAAAATAAATTAAAAAAAAAACCCCCTTTTATATTTGCTAGTACCCAAGAATGGTTTGTTTCAGTACTTTGCATTCTTGTTGCAGGAAGCAAAGCATCAATGCTGTTCCTTACCATATTGACAACGAGGTTGCTGTTCACTCATTTTTATCTTTTTGTCCTCTTCAAAGACCAATTTTTCAAAAATTTGGCGCCAATTGAAATAATATAAAGAGTATTTTATAAATTATATATTTGTTATTAACTAGTTGCACGTGCTCTGATGAACAAGTAGGAAAAAAAAAAAAAAACAAAAAAAACTGGCCACATGTGGCGATTGATGACCTGTCACCTAGTAGGTGATGGGGCTGCCACATGGCAGCACTAGAGTAGTGACGAAAATGTCACTATTGAAGAGCGATTGGCTCTTTTAAGGTCTCGTTTAGAAAAATATATCAAATTATACTTTTTCATATCAGTTTTTGTCTTTTTCTGAAAAAGTTTGTCTTTTCTGAAAAGTCAATAAAAATTTTCGACTCAAACTTAAAATTTTCAACTCAAACTCATTCACCAAATGGACCCTAAATGTTAGTACAGAAAAGGGGATACTATAATTCACTTTTTAGCTCGTCATGCTATTTCAGTGTTTGTTAGATTATTTTTGGGTAGATTGTTAGCTAAAGTTATTGGCACATTTGTTACTAGTAAAATCTGATTTGATTGGTTTGTTGAATGAAGTCTTGAAATTAAAAAAAAAAAAATACATATCTATATCTAAATCTATCTGCACCATAAAAGAGCCAATAGTTCTTCAAAAGTAAAGGTGAGACTGCCACGTGACAATCTAATCACTTTTTTATTTTTTATTTTTTTAAGTTTGCTTTGTTTTTTCCATCTATTCCGCACACCCGACTAGCAAAAATAAAAAAAGGGGTTTAGTCGCTTTCGCTCCTAAATTCTTTTGTAAGTTACCCTAACCTGTAAAGAGATTGAAAAAAAAAAAAAAACAAATTACTTCTAAATCAGATAAATTATTACAAGATGCTCCCCAATAAAGATTAATTATTTAAAAAGAAACACCCTCCTACGCACGATATAATGCAATCCAATCGTCGTTTTGATTAAACGAGCTCAATAACGTGTACGACGTTATTGGACTGAGGTGTCTCAGAGCAAATTTAATAATCATCATCAATTTAACAGTACCATGTACCCTTTTGTGTTATAAATTCAGTAAATGATTTGGTAAGGTCAAAAGTCCAGGAGATGACTTGAAAATCGTGTAAGGTTGAGGGGCCAAATTTCCAGTACATGTATTTGGCGGGTCAATTGGAGATGTTTGGTTCATTATTTCAACCCAAATTTTTCATATCAGTTTTTATCTTTTCCGAAAAATTTTTTTATCTTTTCTGAAAATATTTTTTGTCTTTTTTAAAAAATCAACAAAAATTACATTGAAACTTAAAATTTCCAACTCAAACTGGTGAACCAAACGGAACCAACAATTAGAAGGGTACCTAACTTAAAACGTGATCAGGGTCTTCCATTGCCTATAGGATTGTAAAATTGAAATGAATACTACAGATAAGAACCATGATTGAATAAGACTCTGCTTGTAGCTACACACATTTTTTTTGAATTGTCCAACGCGAAACCCTAAGATTTTTGAGTTTGAATCGTGGGTTCAAACCCGTTAGCCAAACCGACCAAGAAAGTTTCATATAACTCCTATATTTTTCCATTCGTAAATCGAGCTCCCAAACATATCAAGAAGTCCAAAAAAAAAAAAAATACAGTTGACATGAAAAGAAGATTACTCGAAAACAAAAATTCCTATGTAACAACATGTTGAGGTTCAGTTCAGTTTCTTTTGAGCAATCCATAAGCAATGCGTTAATCAATGGCAATAATGAGGAAACCGACGGATACATACATGAGGAAAACTGGGTAAAGTGCGAGAGCTTTCCTCCTCGGGTTGACGGCTGAACTCATGAAAGGATATGCCGCCCATGAACTCCAAGCCAGTGTCACACATACCACAATCACTTTCACTATCACGTTGTCCTTCAGCATACAGATAAGGGCGCCGACGTCAAGAGGGAATAAGCAGTAGCCCAAGAGGCTGAGACTCTGAAAGAAAATTATGTGCCCGCCCTGAAACATAATCAAAGGTTAAGTCAGACATCCCGACCATGACTGCAGGGTTTTACTTCCTTGATCCAGGTATTTAGGTAGTCACCGCAGACACTTTGTACATATCCCAAACCCCAAAAGAGAGACATTAGTATCTCCAGATTCAACCTATCAGCAGACAACTGTTCGAATTAATTTTAGAACCTTCAAAACGCTCTGAAAAGTCGACTTTTACAGAATATTTATTATTAAACTTGTGTTTCTTTCGCATCTCCCTGAGAGTGCATGCTTTCAAAAGCACACCTAGAATTACGGACAGACGGATGAGTGAGTGAGGAAGAGAGGTCGTGTGTGTGTGTGTTTGTGTAAGAGAGAGAGAGCAATTACCAGGAGCAGCACATTCAATGTTAAAATTACGGCACCAGCAGCTAGTAGAGCAAATGCAACAGCGAAAACCTCAGACTGAAAAAGGAAATAGAAAGATCTTTAGTAGTTTACTAACCAAATTAAACTAGAAGCAAAGTTCAGTGAAATAAAAAATAATAATAATAACTGATGCAACGTACAACTAAATTGAAATCGAAACAATTGAGACATCTTCACAAAACAGGATTGTAAACTTATCCTTCACAACTAAATAATTAATATTTCAGAAGAACCTAATAATTGAATCTTAATTTCTCAAAAGATTAGTCTTTTGGTAGGGTAACATTTCTATATAAAGAAGCACTTGGCTCTTGCAAATTGTTGCACAAACAAATGTACAGAACCACAGAACATCTATTCCTCCAAAAAAAAAAAAAAAAAAAAAAACCTACGGATCATCAGACATTGCATTTCCTTAATACATATCTGCAATTATATATATATATATATACACACACACATATAAATTTGACAAATGAACAGCTTCCGCAAGTAGATGCAAAACTTAAACTATCTGGTCAAAGTCATCATAGAAGTAATTGAAATAAGAGTGATCTGTCTCAAGCTTTAAATACAAAGAAAATGAGTTGAGCGGAATTAAAGGAAGTAAAGTTCGCCCCCACCTATTGGCATTCATGGAAAACACAACAGACAAAACTGAAACTCAGGAATCAAGCATTTTAGAATTAGATATCGTATCAGGCAAGATCTTAATATGATCAACAGTCAATAGGAAGTGATTTTAATACATTACAAATTAACGATCTTAGCATGCGTTTGGAACATGGGTTTGAGAGGCAATTTTTGGGTTAAAGTTGATTGAGTTTTCAAAAACTAGTTATAATTTTTGTTGACTTTTCAGAAAAAGATAAAAACTAAGATGAAAACCTTAGGTTCACACATGAGAACCAAACAAACCATTACTATATTGCAGGAAGCCTTTCACTGAATTTGACCATAAAATAGACTTTATGCAACTTAAATTGTTTGTTATGCCATTCAAATTCCATACGTGGTTTATAAAGATTAAACAGGAGTTGAAATAAGTACAAAAGCCCTTCAAAATGAACTGAAAGACTCGATAAGGAACAGATGCAGGTGCACACTTGCAATAATTACCCTGCAAAATTTGTAGGTGCTTAGGCATTTTGAAAGACACTCAAGGAAGAATTTTGATAACTCAAAAACAAACTAACTTTACAAGTCAAAACTCATTGTAACCTAATCCTCCAATAAATTAGGTGCCTTAGAAAAGAGGAAAGCCAAAAATAACTTTTTCTACATCTCACTCTATGAAGCATACAATTACAATCCGTCTTTGCTCAATGGATACAAAACACCCACGCTTTAGCACCTGGTGCAACCGCCCCAGGTGCAACAACAAGCACCAGTTTGACTTGGGGAGGTGGTGATTTAGTAGCAGTGGGCGGCAAAGTTGCTTTGTTACCTATTCCATTAGGAACTGCAGATTTTGGTCCGCATGAACACAAAACCAATAAAAATCAGGTCCTGATGTGATCTTCAACAAAGTTTCACTTGTTCTGGCAGTTAGATTTTATATTTGTACTGCCATAGAGAGATTTCGTCTTAAAAAACATTTTCATAGCTTTTCTTAATTCCTTTTGGGATTTAGTTCATATGACCAAATAATAAACTCAACTACTTTAAAACCAAAATATCAAATCAAAGGACAAGTGAGATCCATCAGTTCCCATATTTCTGTGTGCAAGCCAACTTCAAAACTATCTTTTAAGTTACTCACTTTGCAAAAGGTTTTAATATATAATATTGGATGGCTATTCTTCATAAGAGGGAACTTACATACGAAAGGTTAACTACCTAAATTAATAACATGATATACTCAAACTCCTAAATCCTAAACTAAGTTGTCCTAAATTGTGTTGCAAATCCACTAGGTAGAACTTACCCTTTAAGTGTTCAACGTGACAGTAGGCGCCCAACACCTGTACATCATAATAAGTCATCGTAATCTAGCCTATAATACAACCGCTCCGACTTCAACCAGAGACGTGTGTACTAGTTTTGATACCAATTGTTTCGAACCCATTAGGTAGAAATCAACCTTGAAAGCCGACTCACAATAGGAGGGACACTAATTATCATGTCAAATCCATGTCGGACTTTTAGGCACATAAAACCGATCCTCCTAGATTCAGATCAACGACCAAACTGATCTCTCAAATCCTTAATTTTTCCAATCAATCTACAGGATCGCAACAAAAAGGAACTAACAAATAGCTAGTTCAACACTGCTCAAAAGAAAAGCCAACATAAGCTCATCTCATTGAAATATTGCACTGAATTCTAAGCAATAATTCTCACAAATCCTCTTAGCAAATCCAATACAGTAAACTAAGATCTCACTTTTCCAGTTTTAGATTCTGAATCGATTCAATTTGGGATTCAAACCCCTAAACCCTAAAAAAATCAGCTGATCTCTCAGTTTCCAAAATTTCTCAATCAATCTACAGATTCTGCATAGCAACAACTAAAATGGAATCGAATTTCGAGAACTTTACCTTCTTGACCGACGCAGACCACGAGAGCGTGAGACCAAGGAACACGATGAAGAAGAACGGCCCCCAAAGATCCCAATCCCGCAAGGCCTTCCCCGGATCCTCACGGTACGGGTTCGGGAACACCACGAGCTTCAAGTTACTGACGATCCGCGACAGATCTCGCTTCACGGTGTCCCAGACAGGCTCCGTCAGCGTGTTCGGCGGCGATCCGAATCCGTCAGAGGAAATGTTCGTCGGGCGGCCGTTGCCGGCAGAGGAGGAGGAAATTGGAGGCGCAACGGGAACGACGGGAACGACGGGAACGACGGGGACAGGTGGCGGCTTCTGATTGAAGGTGGTGGTGGTGGAGGTCGGAGGAGGAGGGGGGAGGTTGGAGGGGATGAAGGGGGAGGAGGAGACGGGGATGGAAGCCCTAGGAGGGCTGCGAGGTCGGGCGGGGAGGACGGTGGCGGGGCTGGCGTTGATGAGGTTCTCGATCTCGTCGATGTCCGATTGGGACGACGGGTGGAGCGGCACCGTGTCGCCGTGCGACATTTTCCTGCTGTTCTTGTTGTTGTTGTTTTTTTCCCGAGAAAGTGACGGGGAGTTTTGGATCGAAAGAAGAGTCGAGGAATCTAGAGAGAGAGAGAGAGAGAGAGAGAGAGGGAACTGGAGGAGGAAAGGGGGTGTTTGGAAATGGGAGAAATCAGGATCGGCGTAGGGATTGGGGGAGGTTTGTTTCTGGGTACGGAAATGGCTTGTTTGTTTGCTAAAACGTCGTCGTCGAGTCTACAAAACGACATATAAACGTGCAAGCTCGCATGGTGATTACAAGTTTTTTTTTTCCTATAATAAGACCTTCATTTTACATTACCGATAAAATAATATAATTTTAACCATTAGATTAACGTTTTAAGGGTTTGATTTATGAATCAGAGAAGTTCAGTTTACATTACTGATAAAATAATATAATTTTAATCATTAGATTAATGTTTTAAGGGTTTGATTTATGAGTCGGAGAAGTTCAGTGGATCGTATTGTAAATTTTAATTTAAACATTTGTAAGTCAAACTATTAAAATTTTAATTGAACATTGTTTGTTATCGATAATGTTAAATAAAAAATCTTAATGAATGAAAAATCTTTTTTCCTCATATAACTTGCACGAAGCATGAACTTATGACAGGAACACAAAAACATTACCAAAATATCGTAGTGCTGTTCAGCTCCACCAACAGAAAACTCCGCACAAATAGGGACCTGGTGTTGTGCGGAGTTGTTCGAAACTTCGAATAGGGAGCCTAATATCATTTCTCAGGTGGCAAAAGTGTTAACTTTTTAACTTTTTTTTTTTTTTTTTCATCAGTGGCATTAATAAAGCTTTAAGTGCTTTTGTATTCGACCATCAATGGATAGATGGTAAGAGTGTCTCACTATTTTCCTCCCAAGATGTTCCTGGATTCAATAATCAGCTGCCCTGATATAGAGAAGATTGTGCCCCTCGATGAATGTGTCATACAACGTTGGACCCGTCATGGTTTATGTAAAACTAAACCTGTCTTTTGAATAGAATCGGATAAGATGCGTTCTCATTCAATTGGCGGCCTCAAGATCTTAACAACAAGGATGGGGGAAAAGATTTGTGAAATTCCACAATATGGTTCAGAAACAGGCTTTCTAACCTAAACCGTTTGGTCCAGCGACACCAAAGGTGGCCGTCGCTTAAATCGCGCACTTCCCTATCAGCTAGAATAGAAGAAAGCAGAGCCACAAGCCAACGAACAGAGACACTGTATTCTCTATCAATCAGTCTCAATAAATTTTTCACAGCAGACCTGCACTATGATTAATAAACTTTGCGAGAAGTTTCAGTTATCAAAAGTCACTGAGACTGTTTGGCAATCTGGAAAGTCTCGAGAGAAAAAATTGTCCATCCTTATGGAATTTTCCAAAACTGGGTCCAACTACCCCACCAATTACAACATATTATCAATGGATGAACTGACTTCTCAGTTTCCCAATATCAATTGGTTAAACCGCGTTGCTTCTTAATTAATGAAGGAAAAATGTTTATCAAGTCGCGAAGAGGGATCAAAGCATACCCAGATCAAGGCTTCAGTGTGAGTGCAAGACCTAGCTTTGGGGTTGCGTTAACAGCCTTTGAGTCATACTCAGCGGAAAAGGTAATCAGTGATTTCGGCCTCCATTCGCGTTGCAATAACGTGGCCATTTTTCCATTGTCTGACAATCGTGTTTTCACGATGGTGAAAGGATCAATTGCATGAGAGCTTCCAATTGAGAAGTTGTTCTGATAGCTAGAAAACCTATGGATCAGTTCAGCAGCAACCGTGGTTCCGTTCTTTGAATCAACATAATGAATGTAAGAAGCCTTCAGTGCCTGTCCTTTATCAGTCCTGCACATGTGAAGACAAGTGATGAAAAACCAAAAGTCATTGCAACAGTGGAAAGAATTCTAGTCAAAAAGTACAAACGTTTTGTACCAAATCATATACTATTTGTTGGCAAAAAAACTTATTTCACAAGTTGAATGTAGCATTGCAAAATTTCTAGTGCCACTTTCACACGGCCTGTGGAGTTTATGGGTTGAACGGATAACGAAGATATTAGGGATTTCCAAAAAGTTGATCTATCAAAATACTCAACTTTTCAGGCCCACCATAAACCAAGAGACCTAAAAACTAACAAGCAAAAGATTTGTCCAAGACTGATCAGCACTTACAGTAAGAGAGCCGCGGAATAATCATGCTTGTTCAAGCTGAGCCCAGCATTGTACTTGATGAATGAAGCAGAAGCAGTATCAAATGCAACTTCACCGCCCAAACTCAGCTCCTTTGAACCAATGGTTGCCGATAACTCCAAAAGAGGGTTCGGGTTCAGACCAATGCTGGAATCAAAGGCTGCATGAGGATGAAGGTACTGCACGTCGAGCTGCAGTTTCAAGCAAAAATAAAGATGAAACGATTCATAAGCACGCTTAAAATTGATGCCATCAATTTTTGGCATACCCTCAACAATGATCTATCTGAAAATAAATGGTATTGCTATACAGGGCTTTCCTTTCTTTCTTCTTTTCTAGAGTTACGCAAAAGTCTGCTAGTACTGATTGTAATATTAGTGTCAATGCAGCGCTATTTGATTTGATCGATCATACAGGACGGGTGACTTAATTCAAAGCGTCTTAAAATTTGCATTCTGAACTAAACTTGGATATATAGTTTTCTGCTTTAAGATGAAAAGATATGTTTCCAAATTTTCCAATAAAATCGTTCACTGGCTGCCAGATGACATTCACCAGTGGGCACTAGTATGTTAACCCTGCATTTGGAAGTTTGTCATAAGCCCCCTAACCGCTTCACATATGCTAGGGGGGCTCAGCGTGACAAGCATGGAAGTTAGTTATCGACTAAAGGGCCATTTTGGGTATTTGGGGCATAAGGTAGTGCGACTTCTCTGTTAAGAGTCGGTGAATGAAAAGAGAAGAGAAGCAGTTAAGGGAGGTAATAAGAATCTAGTGGAAAGAGAGTCGATTTTTAGGAGAGTGGGAGCCTCTCAAATGCTCACCATTTGTATTTCCATTCCATTTCATTGAATTTCAATAAAAGTTTCAATCAGAGTTTCTTATTCCCTGTTTGGTTCTAATCAGTTTGAAAATTCATTAAAAAGATAAGATATTCTCCTATCAAAACGTGAATTAACTATTTCAACTTTCATCATTAAAACTATCTGAACTGGTATAACAATATTTTTCATTTAAGAGAAAAAAGACCTGGAAAATATCATGCATAAATCATACCACAAGATCAAACTCTACGTCTAGACAGTAATCAAAATTTAATGACATTAACATAACATAACAGGAAACTGTTCTCTTTTAAAAAAAAAGAACAAAAGGAAAAAAAAAATCTACTCTAATCGACACCAAGATAAATTCGTACAACAATTTCACAAATTCTGAAGTAACTTAAATTAAATTAAAATAATTGCTTCTCTTGAGAATTTTAGAGACATTATTCAGCTCTAGGAAGAAGCATGCATAGTAAATAAATGTTGGGAGAAATCCAAAAAAAAAAAATTATGAAAATATCATAGGAAGTACACCAACCATGATTTCCATTAAAACAATAACAAATAAGTTAGTTTTTCTTTTCTTTTTCTAGTTTCTTTTTTGTTCATTTATTCAAATTGTGAGCCTCAATGCACTGACCTTGCCGGATTTGTTATCAGGTATTTTGAAGCTAAGTGCCGCTTTGGTACTCGGCAAGAGATTGCTTACTGTCACTTTTGTGGTTACCTGCAAAAGAAATTGAAGTACGATGAGAAAATAAATAATATATATCAAGACACCCATCGTTGGATCAGCTTCTTTAACTTAGAAACAAAAGCCTTAGCTAACTAGGGAGAATGACCAAACGTCTTCATATTTCATGAAGCAAGACTTCTGAATAATACAGCAAAAAGACATGAAAAAGCAATAGAGTTTATCCAAAAATACGACTTTTCATTCATACATTAGAATAGGTGTCAACTTTCACATCCACAGTAGTATTTCCACTCTTGTAGATG